>NW_006499563.1:705769-717213 GCF_000471905.2 Amborella trichopoda | reverse complement strand
ATACGATTTTGTATTAAAAAATTAATAATAAAAACAATTCTTCACAGAGCCACCTAACATCAGTCATTTCAACTAAAAAATGCATTAACAGATTAAAAAAATACAATTTTGCACCAAAAATATAATAACATGCATTTTTTTGCATAAATAATCTATCAACATAGAATTTTTTCAACAAAAACTTTAACAAAGAAAATTTTAAATATGGTTTAATACCTCATGATAATAAGAACCCTACCACGATTTTCACATCTTTTCGGAAAATCATCATTTTTCAAAAAATTCGATCATGGAAAAAAAAAAAAAAAGTACAGCAAACTCAAACAATAAAAATTAAAAATTGGGTTTAATACATCACGATAATAAAAACCTTATCACAATTTTCACATCTTTTCGAAAAATCAACATTTTTCAAAAAATTCGATCATGGATAAAAATAAAAACAAAAATAAAAGTACAGCAAATTTTCAAAAAATTCGATCATGGATTACAAAAAAAAATTTGATCATGGATTAAAAAAAAAATTAACAAATTTTCAAAAAATTCGATCATTGATTACAAAAAAAAATTCGATCATGGATTAAAAAAAAAAAATCACAAATTTTCAAAAAATTTGATCATTGATTACAAAAAAAAATTCGTTCATGGATTAAAAAAAAAAATCACAAATTTTCAAAAAAATCGATCATGGATTACAAAAAAATTTGATCATGGATTACAAAAAATTCGGTCATGGATTACAAAAAATTCGATCATGGATTACATAAAATTCGATCATGGATTACAAAAACAAAAAAAAACAAAAAATTCGATCATGGATTACAAAAAAAGAAAAAACAATTCGATCATGGATTACAAAAAATTCGATCATGGATTACAAAAAACTCTATCATGGGTTACAAAAAAAACAAAAAACAAAAACTTCGATCATGGATTACAAAAAAAAAAACAAACATTTGGATCATGGATTACAAAAAAGTCGATCATGGATTACAAAAAATTCTATCATGGGTTACAAAAAAAAAAAAAAAATTCTATCATGGATTAAAAAAAAAAAAAAATTATGTTCTTCACAGAGCCATCTTACATAAGTCATTTTAACTCAAAAATCCACCTCTAAGCGAATAAATTACATCCAATTGAGTACATTTTCTGATAAACAACAATATAAGGAATCAAAACCCTAAATTTTGAACACATTATCATCAATAAATCAAATCAAATCAAATCGATTAAATTGAGCAAAAAAAAAAACACAGTTCTTTTATTCATAGACAACAGTCATTGAATCTAAAAAATGAAGCTCAAATTGAATAAATCAGATCAAATTGAATACATCTAATTATAAACAACACTATAACAATTAAAAACGCTAGAAATCTAACACATTATTTGTAATATATCATGAACAAAAAATCGAAAGGTGGAAAAAAAAAAAAAAAACAGCATAAATTTTTTTCCACAGACATCACTGTGTTCATTTAAAAATTCATGTTGTAATTGACCAAATTAAATAAAATTGAATATGTTCAATCATAATAGACACAATAAAGATTAAAAACCCTACAAATTGAACTCATTATTTTCAAAATATGCAGTGAAATTAATTATATGGTGGGAAAAAAAAAAACCCAAACTTCTTACCTGGTTTTGTGAACCCGAGCCTTCAATCTCCAAATAACTCTGTTTTTCTCAATGATTATCACAAATTCGTAACAGAAGGTTTTGATGAACAACTTTACGATCAAAATGCCTACAAATTTTGACAGATTCATGCCTTATTTGGCATGAAACACAAGGAAAGGCGGAAACCCTAAAAATGCAACTTTCGTGATCCAAAAACACCAAATTTCTCAACCATGTAACCCGTGAAAAAGCTGAATAAAGTTGTTTAAAGCCTGCATATTAGATCACATGCCAAAAAAAACAAGGAAAATGATCAAAAAATGACAAATTTTGAAGAATCCCGTGAAGAACACTGTGCAGTCCGTGTTCTTCACGGGACTCGCCGAGTCCATACAGTGAATTGACGAGTCACTGTACAGAATCGCCTGGTTCTCTCTAGAACCGGGCGATTCCCGGTTTTTTGAGCGATTCGAGACACCTCCTGTCGATTCCCGAGTCGAACCGGGCGAGTCCGGTTTGACTCGGCGTTTTGTTAATCACTGCTTTATATCGAATCATCTCGACTTGAGCACTATAGTTGGAAAAAACAATTAGGTTTTAAAGCTCTAAAAATAATGTATATTATACCAAATTATTTAGATCGTTAATTTTGCCTTAAAAATAAATGTTTGCAAATTCTCAAGATTTGTACTTTTTTTTAGTTTGAAATTTTATTTTCTGTATTGGAAATTGATTTTAGAGCCATCATAAATATTTTTGTCACCGGATGTACTTTTTGGACTAGGATTTGAGGTGAGGCTTTACTTTGTTTTCACAAAGCCTAGGCCTTGTAGAAACAAGAACGCTTTTTATGTTACCCCACCCACATATATAATATATGTGACCCCTAGTCTCGGCCATTTAAGAAGTAGCTGGCTAAGGTGGCATGAGTCACAATGTCACAAATTGACTTTTAACTGTTAGATCTTGATCGGATGGCTCAGAGTTTTTTATTTTTAATTTTTATTTTATAAATCATTTTAAAGCAAAATTTGGGGCATCAATAGATCTGACAGGGGCGCACATGATAAAAATAATAATAAAATATTTTTTTGGATGAAAATTTATCATAATACCCCTGAAAATTATAGGGGTATTTTAGTCATTTATTTTTAGAGAAAATTTTTATTTTTTATTTTTTACAGGTTCATCCAATTTTATAATGGGATGCCCAAAATTTCAGATACAATATTTTATAGAAACAAACTGAAAAATAAAACAGTATTTGGCGTGCCATTGGGTATGAACAACATATAACTTATATGTAGTTAAGGCCACGTAGAAACATTTCCGTTCATCCATAATTTTATTGTTATGTTGTGCAACTCTTACCGATCTGAACCGCCGATCTACCTGATTCGACCCGACACGTCCAATGGTGATGGGCGGATCTATTTCTGACTAGGGATTATTTAATTTTGATATGTGACTGACTTTGGAGAGATTGTGTGCACCACACGGCTAACATTCATTGCGGCTTATTCTTTTTTATTGGCTATGTTTGACACTATTTTTCTATGTACACTATTTTTTTCTATTTATGTTAATCGATGCGTATTAATGAAAATGGACTGTTTATATCAATAAAAAGTAAATAAGGACTACTTATATTGAAAATATCTGTATATTATAAAATAGTAAACACACATTGTGTCTTCATTTTTTTTAAAAAATAACTTGTATTGTGTATTCATATTAAATTATTGTATCATGTTAGCTTGCTAGGGGAATCACTACTCAATAGACAATGGAAACAAAAAACAATCACAAGGATCATAATTGATCTGATGCAATTATGAATTTTATCATTTTTATGTTTCTCTTTACACGTGCACGCACTACTTTTCCTACTTCTATAGAAGTATACTATCCATTTACTCCCTCAGGCAAAACACAAACTAGGTATATTATTTAGATCTCAAAATTTGAGGATGTAATATCTACAACATATAGATTAATCTCAATAAAAATAAGGACTCGGTTAGCATGTGGCCAAGCCCTCAAATGTGGAAATGCGGGCTTGGCAATAAATATATTTTTCAAATATAATTTGTTTCTAATTTTTAAAGAATATATAAACTTTAACATGATGATCATAAATATAAAAAAATAAATAAATTTTGAAAACTATAAATAATAATTATAATAAAAAACATTTGGACCATTAGTTACAATAGTTTTTAGATTAGATGGACCACCTATTTGCATCCATCTTTAAGATGGATGCCTTCTACCTCTTGACCGCATATTGTACAAATGTGGTCCAGATTGCAAGAAACAATTGTTCTAAAAGTGATATCTAAAATATACTAAAAAAAGTACAAATGCCTCAGGATTCAATAGAGGCCGTCCAATTTTTGAAGGGTTAGATCTAAGTGTCACAAAACTCAAAATTAAAACTTTTTTCTTTTGAAAATAATCCCTGCGTGATTCCCAAAATTTTAGAAAAAAATCTTCCTAATTAGCCTTTTTAGTGAGGGACTAGGTGCACAATATACTACTACGGGAGCATAATGTATGTGCTCATCATTTTTAGTTTTAGTTTCCAAGAAATGCTGCGATGGGCTGTAAAATCCCACACCCAACAACATAACGGAATCAATGGTGAGCTCACGTGAGATTAAAAACATAAATAACTAATCAGGTTACGGAGAGAGAACAAAAACAAAACCAGTTGGTTGGAGAGGAATGGGAGAGGGAGAGGGAGAAGGTGGCAAGTGTGATGAGCTAAAACAAAAGAAGGAGAGTTGGGAAGTTGTAATTCTAAAACAGTCACATCCAACAACGTGTGTGGTTTGGTAGCAAATACATTTAGGAGCCTCATTCTTCTCACTAT
Source organism: Amborella trichopoda (assembly GCF_000471905.2). The sequence continues at coordinate 712,712 of NW_006499563.1, read as the reverse complement.
AAATATCCACTAACCTATCCATCAACTGCATCAAATCATCTCTCTCTCTCTGATTAATAGTTGCACCTAAATAAAATAAGCATGGGTTACAGTAAAAGCAACTCCAAAGAATTTGCTTTGCTTTGTTATGTTACATCGGTAGCAATGGCATGTGCAGCTGCAGCAGCAGCAGATACCAATTCTTTTTCAGCAGGAGAGTTCAATGTCTTGCAATATGGTGCCATTGCTGATGGCGCCACGGACAACAGCAAGGAAGGTAAACGTTAAAGAGCCTTACATCACTTAATTTATAATGCACAAGAAATTAGTACAATTAATTAATGACGTGTCATAAAAAGTGAAACTTGAATTTAAATTATGAAACTAGTTTAAAATTTTATTAATAAAATAAGACATTTTCTTTAAAATTTTTATCTAGAGGAAATAATCATTTTTTTTTTTCCAATTATTTCTTAATATTTATTGCTCTCCCCACTATAATTGTAATATCAAATAAACCCTCGAGGCTAGGGAAAGTCCATGAACCATATCGGGGCACCACGGCCTACCCTCCAACCCTAAACTAAAAGAAACGAACCTCCCAACCTTTTTCACTGTCCATATTGCAACATTATTCTTTTTTCCTAATAACCCAATCATCCAAATGGAATTTGGGGTGTTATATTTAAACTATCCGTGAGGTTCATGGGTGAGAACAAACCATCAAAATGAAATGTGGGATATTACATTTAACCTGCTTGTGAGGTATGAGAGAGAGAGAGGGGTCATTAGAAGAAAAACAAAAACAAGAAAAGCGATAAATGTTATCCTTTAGACTACGAAAAATGTAGAGAAGGTTAAACATCATCTCTTTTAACTTGGCGGTAGGCTCTTCATGAACCTTGATATTTATTTGGGATTATAATTACAAGATGTAATTTATTTGGGCTCCATAGGCTCTTCATGGACCTCTTTTAACTTGTAGATGTATTTTTCCCATCGTTTTTTCATTTTGCATGACAATGGCCATTTGTATAATGGAAATGGACCTCATCCAATGCAGCAACATAGCAATGTTACATTTTGCAAATGTCAAGTTAGTTGTCTCGCAATGGTTTGAAAGTCTTGTAGGCTTTTGGTGCGGCTTGGAAGGCTGCATGCGAGTGGAAAGGGCCATCACGCCTTGTGATCCCTGAGGGAACATTCCTCGTTGGTCCAGTCCTTTTCAAAGGTCCGCCGTGTCCAAGTGCCTCTCTTATAGAATGCAATTATTTTCTTATAAAAATATCCATTCTAACCTTCTAAATGACCAAAAATGCTTCTATTTGAAAAATTTTGTATTACAATTCAATGGTATTTTAATATCAAAAAATGTTGAGCACTTTAAGGATCTACACCACCACATGGTGTAGCCTAACAAAATCCATATATATATATATATATAATTCTCTCTCAATTTTCTTTCTAATATTTACAAATTTTCAATTTTTCATATTTAATACTTACTTATAAGTGAGTGATAAAATTGGAAAATACAAAAAAAAAACAAGAAATAAAATAAATACAAATTATATTTATATAGATTTGAAATAATAGTTACTATGTACTATTAGTTATTTATACTTGAGAGTGCTAAAAAAACGTTAAATCCAGACAATTGTTGGCTGAAAATATTAATTAGAATAGACTAAAAATATATATTACTATAAAAAAAAAAAAGTAATACTTACATTATAAATACAAAAAAAAAAAAAAATTTCTATGTTTTACTTTTAATGCCTACATATAAAGTTAGAGTGATGATGAATTTATTTCCCTACAGTTTTAATTTAATTCTTTTTTATTTAAGTGTGATCGATTATAATTTTTTATAATATGGACAAAATTTATTTATGTATGAATATATTTGCTCTAATTCGTATCGAAAGAAGCAATTATGTAGATTTCGATTTATCAAATTCGTTCTCTCTCCCTCAATTATTAAATAATGTCTTTTAAATACATTATTTTAATAATAAAATTTTATTCAATTATAACTATATCAGATTACGTGCAACGCATGTGCATAGCACTAGTTATAGTATGACGTAAATGTGGCTTATTATCATGAGTTCTTGACTTTCGAGTGTAGAGTATTAAGTATAAAGTATAAACATTACATAAACAAGTCCTCCGACTATTGGAAACTGTCTATAAACGTTGCATATACAAGTACTCCTGCAATTGGGTTTCGAAGTAATTGAAATCATAATCCATAGATATTTGAGATGGGATTTCACAAAGAAAGCATCACAATTTGTGATTTTCTTAACTACAATATTCAATTTCTTGGACTCAGGATTCTACACTAGTTTGGCTGGAGATTTCATCGAAGTCAAAGCAATATTTCATATTGAATGAATCGCACTTCCCAACTCCTATAAACCGATGTTCTATGTTGTAGATTCTCAATCCAAAACCCCAATGGAATGAGATTCATTACATGTAGAATCATGTATAAAATCGACGTGGAATCAAGATTTAATCTTTGTTGGAATCAAAATTTGATCTATTTGGGAATAACTACTTACAAATAATGGGTTCAAGGTTCTAAAGATGTATTAAAACGAGATTCTAAAATTAAGGAATTAAGATTCCATGGTTACGAGAAACGGTTATCAGTGAAGATTCTTTAATGGAATCGAAGAATCGGGTTTTCTTATCGGAATCGCGGGGTTGGCAAAGAGATTCCATTAACTATGATATGTACTATAATAGCTCTAAGACTTTATGTTTTCAGGCTACTTCTATTTCCTAATAAATATGAGGGAAATTTATTAAACTAAACCTATCATTTGAAGTATTAAACATCTTACCTATACTTTTTTTTATCTAATTTCTAGTTGCCCATCATAATTTTGATTCAGTTTCAAATACCCATCAAATGACATCAAAATGGATTATAAAATTTATCAAAAGGAAAAGATTATTAAGGTTGCAACCTTAAAACGTAGAATCACAGATGCACATCAAAAATCTATTGGAAATATTGTTTTAATGTCGAACAACCCTCTAATTGATCATCTTGACATCGAGATGTATGAATATGAAAAAGAAACGTTTTTGAGTCCCAGAAATAGTGCATCTTACAACACATTATCTAGACCGTCCATTTCAAGATTTTCATATATTTATAGATCTACTTGATTTTAGCCATTTTTGGAATTTAAAATTTTCTAATTAGATATGAAATAAATTTTAAGATAATCCTACGAATTTTTTACAACAAAAATACATGTCATGATAAAATTTGGAGATGCGCCTTAATTGGATTGTTTAAGGTTACAACCTTATAGAAACCCCACCCTTTATCAAAATACATCTAAGGAAAAATATTAAATAATTTAAATATTAGGTGTATTTTTATAATTTCGTTTTATATCAACCTGAAAATAGGAGCCCTAGAACTGATCATCAGGGTTATAAAAAACCCTTTATGTTTCCAACGACATAATTTGTGCTATTAAAGATAGGGTACATGGGGTTGTTGCCTTCTTGTTCTAAGCTCCTTGGTATTACGTTTACTTGCTTTTCCTTGGCGACTTGCTCTCTACTGCTTGTTTGTGCTGTACGTGTTGGTTTCCATCCTATACATCGTGCTGGTTTCCACTCGTGCGCCTCAACACATGTCAAGTTCCAAACTATTTTCAATCTTTTTCAAAAGCCCCAAGTTGAATTATAGTCAAGAAGGGCACAACCTGCATAGACTAGATAATTACATCGTATACAATTAAAGGGTGTGGTTTGTATAAGGCTGCAACCTTATTGGTAAAAGTAAGGTCGTGGAGTTTTACATCATCTATTTTAGTTGGTCGGTATTTTAAAACAATTTTATGAAAGTGAATTTTTTGAAACAATGTCAAATTTATATCATTCAAATAAAATATATATTATAGATTAATTGAAGGGAAAAATTATAGATACCTCCCTTGACCCTACTTTTAGGCATGTCACCCCTTAATACTTCATAAATCACACTCCTAACCCTAAAACTTTTATATTTTCAACTACCCCCAAAGCCATAAGTTGTTTTTGGACCAAGATACCCTCTCTCTTGGCCACATTTTCCACTCTCTCTAAGCCAATCTGATACATTCTAATTCCACACGGGCAAATTTTGGGCCGGACCAACGCATGTTGGCGGTCATGTTTTGGAATCATGGATTAAAATAGGAGGTATTTTCATTTTTTAAAAAATAACTTCTTTACTTGGGGGTTAGTTGTAAAGAAAAAAAGTTTTGAGGTTAATAATGTGTATCAAAAATATTAGAGGAGAGGATGCCTAGAAAGTAAAAATTGAGGGGTCTTAATACAACCTTATTTCTACAAATAAGGTTGTATCCTCATATGAAATCATTCCATATTTAAAAGGATAGCCCATCTGCATATTTTCTTGGAAAAATTGCATAAAACCTTCAAAATTGGACTTTCTAAGCAATTTATCGCCAACCAAAAGCAATTTTTTCCTCAAAACCATGTTTCCTAGCAAAATACCCCTCATTTGGAAAAAAAAAAAAAACAATACTAAAATACGGTCCAGCACTTCACAGTGGCAGTCCGACGTTTGGAAGAGGCGTTCCAGCAATTAAGTCACTGATTTGGAATGGTCCAGCACTTCACCATGGCGGTCTAGCACTTCACCATAGCGGTCCGACACTTTACCATGACGGTTCGGAGTATGGAAGAGGTGGTTCGGTGTTTGGAAGAGGTCGTTCCGGCATTTTGCAAGTACGGTTCGGCATTTATTTATGGAATAATGAGCAGTCTGGCATTTGTGAGCTATGATCCGGCAAAATTGTGTCTGGAATAGGCGGCCCGGTAGTGTACAGTTCCGGTCCGGCAAAATGGATGGGTCCGGCAATATACAACTGCGGTCTGGCATTTCCTTTTATTGGTATCCAAAAATGATTTATTATGTAAGGGAAAGGTTTTTCGTAAAAAACAATAAACTTTTTGTAATGGGGGTATTTTCTATAAAATTTGAGTTTCGAAAAAACTATGCTAAGAAAAATGAGTGCGGGATGAATTACTTAGAAAGTCTATTTTTGAGAATTTTATGCAATTTTCCCAGTTTTCTTTCGAGGTGACACCTAGCTAAAAATGCTGAGCTCCTAGTCCGGACGTAGATGTTGGTGTGGTCTCATTTCGCAAATGGACCAAAGGCAGGAGCCACTTTCAACATTTTATTTTGGGGACCTTGAAGCTCAAGCTTTAACGGGCTAAAGTTTTCGGTGAAAAACTCCTTTGCTGCCTAAGTGCATTTTTTTTTGCCTAAATTATTTCCACGCTAAAGAATCATAAAAGTAGTGAAAGGAAATGCTTGTCTTGATTATGCTAATCAATTGCCAAATATCACAATCATTCTTGCTTTAAGGGTGGCAATGGGCCAGGTGGCAACGCCCTATCGGCCCAACTCTAAAAAAATTGAGGATTGAGCCCGGTTCGGGCCTAGCTCTTATTTTTTCATTTTTTTTTACTTTTTTTTTCTAATTTTATCCTATGTGGACCGTCTGGAAATAGAGCCTGGTTAGGACAAGGGCTGGCGCTAGCCAGGCCCAACCCAAGGCCAACTTTACCAGCCCCTACTGCTCTTTCAAGCCTGATTTATTATCTGGCCTCTAATTATGCCATACCCTGAATGCCACCCTCTCCTTTGTCTCTCTTCTTGCACGTAACCATTCTCTCTCTCTCTCCATAGCCCCAAGGAATCGCTTTTTCTCTCTTGGGGCCCTATATGCCCCATCTTTTTGACCGTTTAAAGCTTTGATGGTTTTTTAAGAGGCTCCTCTCAAAAGATGCACTCCAACCACTTGATTAGTCGGTGTATGTCTTATCTATACAAGATCCAAAAGGACTAAATAATAATCAAGAAAAGATATGGCAGCTCTTTTCTTTTTTAATATTTGTGACGCTCTTTTATGGAGAAGGTTAATGGACCAGAACCCAAGAGAACTAAGAGAATTCATGCACTAAATAATGATTATTTATTTATTTATACAAGGTAGTTTATATATGGTTGCGACTTTATACTATAGAAATAATGTGCATCTCAAAAATCCAATAGATAAGAATTTTTTAAAGGTAGAAAGACTTCTAATTGATCATTTTAACCTCAAGATGTAGGGATATACAAAAAAAAAACTGTCTATTTTTCAAGATTTTCAAGTGTTTATATGTCTATTCAATCTACACTATTTAAAAAATTTAAAATTTCATAACAAGGGTTGAACATAGATTTTTAAGCCATCATAAAGTTTTCGACACCAAAACTATATCTTCTCAAAAAAATTAGGTAAGTACGTCTCACTTGTGTAATATAAAATGCGCACCTTATACAAACTATCTGAATGGCAAGTGGTGCCCAATATGGATTCTTGATTGATTATGAGAATTACATAGAAGTATTTATGTGGTCGAAGAAATCCTGAAAAGTAGTCCTAAAACCCTATTTGTAGCAGCTAAACATCAAATCCCAGACAACAATTATCATTCCACTTATGCTAAAGCTAAGAGAACTTTGGAAAGAAAGGGAGATGCAGTGTCACTAAACGTGTGCATGCACGAGCATGTTGGGAAAATTCATTACATCTTTTTTCACCTCGAGAAAGTAGGCCACAAATCTATGGCCATGCAACACTCCTCAAAAGGGAAAAAGATGGGGACCCATTATTAGATTTAGGTCCTGTTCTGGTTGTTTCCACGCACTTTCCATTATCGTCCCAGACAGGAAATGATGCCATGATTATCCATCTTGTGGTATAAAATAAGGAAAAAAGTTTATATAAGGATGCTACTTTATAATGTAGAACTACGGATCCCCCTCAAAAATCCATCAGAAAAGGTAGTTTTAATGTTGAAAAACCCTTTGATTGATCATCTCGACATCGAGATGTATGACTATGAAAAATAAAAATATTTTAAGTCT
>NW_006499563.1:684589-695097 GCF_000471905.2 Amborella trichopoda | reverse complement strand
AGGATATTTAGAATGAAATTTTCATCATCTAAAAGCTTACTATATTGCTGGAAATTATTGGATTAAAAGAGCATGTATTAAAGAAGAACAAATATGTGGTCCATCTAAAAACAATTGTAACTAAATGTCCAAATATTTTCTTAATATAAGTATTATTTCTAGTTTTTATTTTTATTTTGTTTTCGTATTCATGATCTCCATGTTAAAGATATATATACACCAAAAAATTGGATCAAATTATATTTAAAAAATGTATTTATTGCCAGGCCTGCATTTCTACATGTGCGGGCCATGCTAACTACGTCCATTAAGGAAACTAATGGATAAGGGTAATAGATCATTTCCTTTATCATGATGGCTGATTTAGAGAATGGAGGGTTGAGATTAAAAGCCTCTCTTTACCGAATAAATCACAATAATCTATGGTCCAAATTGAATCTTAATAAGGTAGCAGGCCCTAATTCAGAGACACCATTAGATTAAGGGTTGATCCTAACTATTGAAGCAGGCATGAGTTTAGCCTAAATGTGGCTGTATAGATCCCAGACAATGTATGTAAGGTCAAAATATAGGTTTTTTTTTATTTTATTTTTTTTTTTTTTGAGGGCGGGTGGGGTGGGGACGGGTGCTGGGAGGAAAGCAATCATACTAAAGATTACCAAGGTGCTCCATCAACATGCTGTTCATAAACCCCTTAAGGCTAAGGATAGAGGGGATTGTGATCGCAAGATTATTTGGACCGATACCTCCAACATTAGGGCAAAGAGGTCTCCTAAGCCGATACTAATGTTGCCTTTGTCGCCTTGTTTAAGGAACCAAAGCCTCAGATCCCTGGTTACCCTGTTTAGGGATTGAGGTATAATTTATAATGTCCACTCATTCATATGGTACAGATTGCAGGGCTCACACCATAGAGATTATGAGGTTTAACATATCAAACTTAGGTCCAACTAACAATAAAAGTGCGAGTCAATGTGATAACTTGTTAGTGTTGACCAGTGACTTATGGCTCATTTATATTCAATTTAACCCAGCCAAGTAACCAAAATGGTCTTTTGTAGAAAGTACTTCACTAGAATAAAGACTTATTTATTTCAAGGTTTATACATTAAATTAGAAAAAAGTTATATAAGGCCTAAGGTTTGTGATAAGTACAGTGCCTCACTATCTAAAAAAAAATGCAATTTTGCAGCTAAACCTTATTACATTTATCATCTCAGCCTTGATAATTATAGATCTAAAATAAATGCATTTTAAGCCATAAAAATACTATATCTTGTAGCACATTATCGAGACTGACCTTTTTCAGGTGTTCACAAAATCCACCTGATCACCATTTTTAGAACTCGAACTTCATAAATAGCGGTGGAAATAGATTTTCACACCATCATGGGGGTTTTTTATGCTGGAACTGTATTTTCTAGAGGGATTTGACATATGGCTTTGCTTTCTAACATTAAGCGTAGGCCTTATACTAGTTGCAACTTGCTTTAACAAAAAAATAGTATCCTTTAGTGCACATTTGGCAACTGATTCGGCGGGAACTTTGAAATTTAAGTTTTCTTCGAGCTGAAACTGTTGATATCTCGAAATTTTGGAATACTTGTCTGTTAACTTGTTGAAAGTTCTTGAATATAGAGATCAGGTGTCACAGTGATCTAAAAAAGCTTATGGCTTCATAAAGAAATGGATTAAAGGGCATGGTTAGAAACATAGGACTTACAAAACAAATAATTAGAGAGAGAAAAGACACACTTAGATAACTTAGAGAGAGAAATAATATGATTAGAGGGAGAAAGGAGTTAGAGAGGAAAATTTGCAAGATAAGAACTTCCTAAAAATATGACAAACGAACTTCCATTTGGGGTGGGGGATTTTGAAGCCGAAGGTTCTCATTTTTTGAGAACACAACTTCCAAAAGCCAGTACTTTTACCCTTTAACAAACAAGAAAGTGCTACAAAAAATGGAAACTTCTAATATCTAGATCTGAAATTTCTTGCTCAAACGTGCCATTAACAAAAAAAAATTTATTTTTGGGGTTAATCAATGGGGGAAGACGCCCCTACCCAGTATTCATTAATAAAAGATAGAAAAATAACAGCACACTACTTTGCAAAAAGAAATGTTTTTTTATGTGTTCTTCATTAGTGTTTACTTCCGGGATTCTGTATTCGAAGTTTAATCTTGTTCTTGTATTTGCCTATGGCACATGAATTTGAATAAATGATATAAACAAAATTTAAAATCATATGTTTTTAAGATTTAAAATTTACTCATTTTTAGATTCATGACCATTGTGGCTGAGATTATAGACTTTAAATTTTAAAAAGAGGGATTTTGGAAGGAGACCGCATTTGAACAAGTGTGAGCATTAGCAAATCCCCATCATTCAACAAAATAGAGCAACGCAAAGAATAACCGAATAACTTTTCTTGGTTAGATATTTAGGATCTGCTACTATTCTTTCTTAGTAACAAATTACTTACACAATATAGTTATTGCCAAAAGATATCATACTCCTGGGTAAAAATCCCAACTATAATTAATTTTAGGACCCAAATCTCAGAGATGTAACCCGTTGAACCCATAGATTAACCTCGGTTAAAAGAAAAAATATCTACTTGTACCCTCTTTGCACTTGAAAATAACATTATCTCGAGATTGAATAGAGACCATAAAATATTTTTAAATGATGAACACTAAGTGTTAAAAAACTCAAATTTCATTTCTTTTTTAAAAAATAATCATCCAGAAATTCTTAAATAGTTCCCAAAATTTCAGATCGAAAAAAACACTCCCAAGAAAGGCTTCTGACCAAGTGAATAGAAGTAAACTATGCTCCTATAAGAGCATAGCATATGTCCTTGTAATTATTTTCTCCCAGTATGATGGTGAGTATCACCATCATCATCATCTTTATCATCATAGCTTTTTTTCTACACGAATACTGATCCGTCATTCTGCTGTATTAATGGCCATACGCTAGTGAGTATGATGGTACATATTCTCAACCATAATTAAATCGCAACCAATACTAAGCAATACTAAGTATTTTGCCCGTTTGAGCCACTTTACACATTCAAACATAAGCAGGTAGCAACAACCCAAAATCTGTAAGTGAGAAAGAGAGAGAGAGCTAAGTGAGAAGTTCGGGTTTTCAGTCTAAGTAAGGACAGAATCGATAAGCAACCCCACTCGAACGAATCCAATTAGAGAATTGGTAGGCTCCTTGAGAAAAAGCAACTTTATAAAGGTAGGGCCTCAAGATTTCCCCCCTAGTGGCCAACAACCTTCAAATAAAATGGCCACCACTTTGGACCATCATGCTCCCAAAAGCAATAGAAAAAGTACTATTCCCATACAACTGCCAAAGAGCCTCGTTCTTTCTCTCTCTAACTTTTGCTAATTCCCATGCAACTTTAACCCACTAAAAAATAGCAAGAATGATTCCCGAGCAACGTTAATCTCAAGCTTCTAATCTTCATTTTGCTCTGACAGTGCTCACCCAAAGACCCTACATCAGAGAAGCCATTTTACTGGTATCTCCAAGTGGGTGTCGACACCTGCGTTGTTTCTAAAGATCATCTGCCAGTATTCAAGTTTCATTTATTGGGTTCCTCAAAAACTCAGGTACCTTCAATTATTAGGACAAGAACCATGGAAGAAAAGCGCAAGAGCTTCAGTTTTCCATTGGTTTTGGCTCTTCTCTCTCTCCTCAGTTGCAGCTTTGGAGATGCAGTAGTCATGGACAGGTGTTCGAAAGCTCTCTTAGGTTTAAAATCACAGTTCCTTGACAGCTCCAACAGTTTATCAGACTGGTCAGTTTCCTTCCATCGAAAGCCCCCAACCTCCATTGCTGCTTGCTCTTGGACAGGAATCAGATGCAATGATAACTCAACCCAAATAATCGGCCTGAATCTCTCTTTTAAAAACCTCTCTGGGACCATTTCCGGCAATTATATCGAGCTCTTACCTGATCTTGTGGACCTAAACCTCAGCCATAACTCATTTTCTGCCCAACTTCCAGCATCTATACTCAACCTCCCCAATCTCAAAACCCTAGACATCAGTCGAAACAATTTTAGCGGCCATTTTCCATCAAAATTATCCAAAAGCCAGCATTTAGTTGTCCTGGATGCCTTTAGTAATAGCTTTTCAGGGCCTTTGCCTCCGGATATAGCTCACTTAGACTCTCTTCAAGTGCTTAATTTGGCTGGAAGTTATTTCCAAGGTTCAATTCCACCTGAATATGGGTCATTCAGGTGCCTCCAATTTCTCCATCTTGCTGGAAACTTTCTTTCAGGCGAGATTCCAGCAGAGCTTGGCAAGCTCATAACAGTGACCCACATGGAAATTGGGTATAATTTCTTTAATGGAAGTATCCCATGGCAATTAGGTAACATGAGTGAGCTTCAGTATCTGGACATTGCAGATGCCAGGCTCTCTGGTTCAATTCCTGAGCAGCTCAGCAATCTCACCAAGTTAGAGTATCTGTTCCTCTTTCGAAATGAACTAAGTGGGGTAATTCCTTCTACTTTAGGTAATATTTCATCACTGATGTTCATCGATCTCTCTGATAACCTGTTATCGGGGCCCATTCCGGAGAGCTTCACAGGCTTGAAGAATCTCCGACTCCTAAGCTTAATGTATAATCAAATGAGTGGACATGTTCCTGAAGGAATTGCAGAGCTACCATATTTGGAAAGCCTTTTGATATGGAACAATTTTTTCACTGGAAATCTGCCCCCCAGTTTGGGTAGGAACTCAGAGCTCAAGTGGTTAGACGTTTCCACAAATGGGTTCACTGGGCAAATTCCAGAAGGCCTATGCGAAAGAGGCAAGTTGTACAAGTTAATCCTCTTCTCCAATGGCTTTACAGGTGGATTTCCCTCTTCCCTTGCAAATTGCTCTGCTCTTGTTCGTCTCCGAATAGCAGGGAATAATATCTCTGGAGAAATTCCTCTAAAATTCAGTATTCTTCCTAGTCTCAATTATGTCGATTTGTCAAGAAACAACCTAGAAGGAGAGGTCCCTGGAGACTTATCCCAAGCTCCCGACCTTGAATACTTCAATGTCTCATACAACCCTAACTTGAAGGGCACTATACCAGCAAATATCTGGTCTTCACAAGTCTTGAAAAATTTTTCAGCAGCTTTCTGTAATATCTCAGGAAAACTACCCCAATTCAGGTCATGCGGCTCAGTTTCTGTTATTGAATTGAACGGGAATAGATTATCAGGGGACATACCAGAAAGCATAGCTAATTGCAAGAGGCTTGAGACGTTAGCGCTGAGGGACAATGAACTGACAGGTTTGATTCCTCGCGAGCTTGCAAATCTTCATTTCATCAATGTAGTGGACCTGTCTCATAATGAGTTAAGTGGTTCGATTCCCCGAGAGCTCAGCAACTGCACCAATTTGGTGCTTTTCAATGTTTCTTTCAACCATCTCTCGGGTTCAGTCCCTTCAACAGGCATGTTCAGATTGATGGATACTAGTGCATTTGCAGGAAATCCATGGTTATGTGGGGGTCCTCTCCAACCTTGCCTTAAATCGCCCAGAAATCCAGAGGCATCTGGGCTCAACTTGAGGAACAAAACCTCAGAGAAAGCAACATGGACAGTGTTATTAACAATTGGGCTGGTTTTCTTCATCATAATTTCCAGTTTCGGGATCTTCTTTTTTAATAGAAGGCGAGCTCAGTGGAAGATGATTGTTTTTAGCGGACTCCCACAGTTCAAAAAGGATGATGTTTTGAAGAGCTTGAGCTATGGAAACTGTGTGGAAACAGGGTTACCACAACAAGCACCTGCTCCAGTTTGTAAAGCAGATTTGCCCACAGGAATAACAGTTGCAGTGAAGAAAGTTGAATGGGGACCAGGAAATAGGACGAGGATGACGGAATTTATAAACAGACTTGGCCATGCTAGACATAGGAACCTGATCAGATTGTTGGGTTTCTGCTCTAATAACAAAACTGCTCTTCTTCTCTATGACTACCTGCCAAATGGAAGCTTGGCTGAGAGGATGAAAATGAAGAGAGATCCTGCCATCAGCACCTGGACAGACAATTTTAGGGTTGTAATTGGGATTGCTAGGGGGCTCTGTTATCTTCACCATGACTGTTACCCAGCTATTCCCCATGGAGATTTGAGGGCAAGTAACGTACTTTTTGATGAAACTATGGAGCCCCATCTGGCCGAATTTGGCTTGAATAGGTTGTTGCATATGAACGGAGGTAGACATGCAGGAGGGTTCTCTCAAACTAATTTCATTATCACAGTCACAGGTAAGATAATACAGTTCTGTTCTGTCTTTGAGTCTTTCAGTCAATAGTTTTAGAAATTTCAAATATTTCCTAATGTTTGGGAATGACTGAGACGTCTAATTTTGCCAAATCTAACTAAAAAACCATTCATGCATTACATTACTAAATGAAACCTTTGGGAAACGACAGACGTTTTAGAAGAAAAAGAGAAAGATCATTCAACAGATAGAGACAACAAATATAATAATGCCATTTTTCCCCCAAAGACATCTCTATGATTTTACATTTTAATGTTCATGTGATTTATTAGACTACCATTGTAAATCACTAGATACCAGTGGACAAAAACTCATTTTGAGTTGGAAACACTCGTCGGATTCAATCGAACTCATTTAATTGGTGCATTCTTGGAAATTTATCAAACTACACGTAAGATTTGAACTACTTAACATCGTACGATTTTTATCTAATTACAAATATCTCATATTCTTTTGATCAAACCTCAAATAGCCCATCAGAGACACATCAAAGTGGGCTCTCACATTTATTGAATTACAATTAAGGTAAAATGTTAAATAGTTCAACTTTAAGGTATATTTTGATAAATTTTCCTTCTATAAATGAAAAACTCAGGATATGTTGAATTTTTTTTATATATTAATATTTTATGTTAATCTGATAAATAAATGGTGTCTGCCAGTGTCTTAATATTGTGGTGCGACTCAGGAGAACAAATAGGTTTAAGTCCCATTATAAAGACATAAAATTCTTCACAAAAGAATTTGAAAAGAGAATTGACTCAGTTTTGGCAGTGGCTGGGTCAGCCACCAAATTTGAGTTTTAAACACTACTTGCTTGATACGCAAACAGCTAACATTCGAATGTTTCTTCAACAGGAAAGCTGGAAACTGCAACAGAAGAGGATATTTACAGAGATATTTACAACTTTGGAAGGTTATCATTGGAAATTCTTACCAATGGGAGAACCATCGATAACACAAGTATACAGAACAGGCCCGAAGACGAAGTGCTCAAGGAGATTTACAATGAGAATCAAGGAACTATAACGGACAAAGTAGCAAAAGAAGAGGTAAGACATGTTCTTGAAGTGGCCTTGCAGTGCACGAGTAGAATCCCGTCTGATAGGCCATCCATGGAAGAAGTGCTGAAAAAGTTGTCAGGTTTAAGACCAACACAGAAAAAGCTAGTGGGTTGAGCTAGGAGTGCTACTAAGAAGTTAAAACAGCACGAGAAAGCAGAGGATCCCCTAAAATAGTGGACATGCAATGTGTGGTTCTAATTAAGCCAACAGCTAAATTTAGAGAGATTGCTCAGCTGGGTTCATTGAGTAGCGCTTGTATTCATTCTTAAAAAGGAAAGTAGTGCTTGTATTCTAATAGCATACTTCTTACCACCTGTGTAATTACCATGTGTGTAATCTTAAAAAGGAAAGTAGTGCTTGTATTCTAATAGCATACTTCTTACCACCTGTGTAATTACCATGTGTGTAACTTTAAATATACCAAGGAAGAATGTTATCTATGCATGAGGAATGTAATTTGATTTCAACTGGATAAATAGTAAATTTCAAATTTTCAGAGAAGAAGCATTGTCTGCACAAACCATAGGAGGGAGAAAGGAGAATACGACAGAACCAAAAAATAAAGGGAAAAGAAAAATGCTGAAATATTTACAGGTCAAAGATATTCATGGAAACTTCTCCCAATGTTGGTTTTAAATGATGTAATCAGGCAAGATATGTCCTAATATGAGAAAAATCCTAAAATTAGTTATTTAAGAAGATGGAGATCAAGAGAGCAAAAGACAATAACATTGCTAGACCAACTCAGAGATATTATCAAAATTTGTATTACAAAGTTCAAAAACAATGATCTCTCAATGAGAAATTATTGTGTTCTCAATAATGACCTATAAATGGAGAGTTAATGATCTTGAGTACTTCTACATGATGCTGAGACAACTTAAGAGAATGAGGAAATATATTTCCAATGTAACCACCGTTGGAAGAATCTAAACAGCCTTCAATCACCTTCTAGTTGACATTGTGATACGAGTCTATTATGGCATCTGCAAGGTACTCACATTTGGACAAAGATAGCCCAGCCAAGGATATCCTGCCATCCTTGGTCATGTAAACATGCCACTTGTTTGTCATGTTGTCACTCTGATCAGACCAACATAACCATATTAGACCAGCTGAGAGAATAAGGGCAGAAAATGCTTATCTACACAAACTAACTATACAAACACATCTGAGAACGGATATTCTTCATTTCATATATGGAAAGAATTTCTAATGGGAGACGCATACAATAAGACCATTTACATTTGGTATAAGGAAGTCACAATCACTATCCACCATTAGATGTAAAATTGGGTGGCTGGGTCCAAGATATAATTTCTCAAACTATGCGACACACTTTAAGCTGTCGGATTTTACATTCAATGTCTAAGAGTGATTCTGACCTCCTTTTACCAAAAGTGAATGTTCTTATAGTATACAATCTCTTTTTAATAATATAGAGTCCTCGTGGAATAAGAAAGTACTTTCATAAAAGGAAATTACCTGAGCTTTATTCAAACCAGTAAAGGAGAACATGCCTATCTGTTTCAGAATAAAGGACCAATCCTTCCCACTTTTATCCTTCTGAGAAAGGTTTTCAAAGAGCCTCTTTCTGACACTCTTTATCCTTCCTGCCATGAATTCCATTTCTGATTTCCATTCACTGAAGAGGGCAGGGTCTCCAACCACATTGGCAACAATCCGAGCCCCGTGAACAGGAGGATTGGAGTACATTGGCCGAGCAAGCCTTTTCAGTTGGCTCTTTACCCTAAAGTAAAGCAATGCTGACAAATTAATGTACCAAACAAAGGAAAATGTACAAAATTGCCCAGACACTTGCAAATGTATATCAGTGACCCAGAAACTTGAAATTATAAGCAGGAACCAAGATGTTCATTCTTTTTTCTTTCTTTTTTTTGTTGGATGGCTGATCGTTCCTTCTTTTTCTCTCTCTCTCTTTTTTGGACGGGTAAGACTGTTTCTCTCTCTCTCTCTTTTTTAATATCTATATTTTTGGACAGGTAGCACCTAGAAAGGTAAATTTCTTTGACACTCTGCCCTCCACTGTCTGCTACTTAAAATAATGGGGCATTCTTTTTTTTTCCTTAGAAAAGAAAGAGCCCTTTTTTCTTAAAATAAAAAAGCCAACATCAAACACCAGACTAGAAAAAGTGTGTACCTAGCTGCTGCATCTGAGGATGAGCAGATAACATTTACAGCTCCAATTCTTTCTGCATAAAGGCCCAGATTTTTGCTGTAAGACTGAGCAACAAAAAGTTCCATACCACGAGACACAAAAAGCCTGACAGATGAGGCGTCTTCATCAAGGCTTCCGCTTGCAAATCCCTGTAACATATATATATTTACTACTCAGAGTAGATAACCACATCAGTAGATAAGCCAAGGGTTCCTAGAAGCCTCCGACCTGATAAGCAACATCAAAGAATGGAATGTGGTTCTTTTCTTGAATGACATCAGCAATTATTTCCCATTGCTCCGAAGTAGGGTCAATACCAGTTGGGTTATGAGCACAGCCATGAAGCAATACAAAAGACCCATTCGGGGCAGCCTGAGGAAAATTAACCCATAATCAAGAGCATGAAAACACAGACCGAAAACAAACTCGAGCTTGAACTGTTAAAATTAATGTTTAAAAAGGAAAATGCCTTTTTTTTTTTTTGAAGCTGGTTAACTTAAAAGGAAAATGTTAATGACTCAAAACAGTAAAACTATGTATACAATTACTTTTTTTTTACATATTTATGTCCATAATATACACACACACACACACACACACATATATATATATATATATGGGGTGCCGTTTGTATAGAGCCAAGGCTCTAAATAATCAAAGTAAAGCACACCTTCAAATAGTGTCGAGAAATGTGGTTTCAATACTGAAAATCTTTGTGATAGCCTTAAAATATATTTTCATCTTTAATTATAAAATTTAGAGCTTCAAAAATAGTGTAGATCAAACTGATCTATGAGAACTTGAAAAACTTGAAAATTGACAATCCAAAATGCGTAACAAGATGCACTATTTCCAAAACTTGAAATCCATTTTTTTCTCATGTCCATGCATCTTGATGTCGAGATGATCAATTTAAGGATATTTGGGTATCAAAACAACCTCTTTTAGTGAAATGTTT
>NW_006499563.1:662468-681984 GCF_000471905.2 Amborella trichopoda | reverse complement strand
ATATATGAAAAAGTCTTCCCAACGCCTATGGGCGAAAATGAACAGTAATTTTGCCTACCCTCATCGCCGCCCAAAGCTCATCGTACGGTCAATCGAGTGTTTCATTTTTCATTTTTTTTTCTACAAATCAGAATGACCTGAAATTTGAAGCGTGTGTACATCTTAGTGAGACACACCTAATAAAAATATAAAAAAAATAACTCGTGAAAAAAAATTGACTAAACTACCTCTGAAACGTTTCGGGGGTATTTTGATCAATGTTTTTCATGTAAAATATTTTTTTTATATTTTTCTTAGATTTGCCTATTTTTGATGAACACGGCACTCCAAATTTTAATCGATTCCGATTCTTAGAAAAAAAAAATGAACAGTGAAATACTACCGGACAATCGTGATAACTTTGAACAGTGATGAGGCTAAACGAAATCACTGTTCATTTTCGCCTCTAGGCGTCTATATATATATATATATATATGGGTTAATCTAAACTTCACAACCCTTCACATTACAAAGGTTAAAGATAGACAGAGTTGTGAGGGGTGGATTTGCTAATTTTGTTGTCTATTTTTTAAAAAAAGTTACTTTTTGTGATATCTTCATCATTAAGGGCAATTTTGTAAATATTACTACAAGACAAGGGGTGCTTTTGTCATCTCCATAAAGGGCAAAGTTAAAAATTTTACTAAAAGACAATGGCACTCTAAAAATAAAATTCCTGGACATTAACTTTCAAAATGCTATTGCACTTCTGTAAAAATTTTAAATTTACCCTTGCTTAATAGTTAAGTTACCTATTAAAATAATTTTTTAAACAAAAAGTAACGATCTTTTTTATAAATACACCCATCACAACCCCTTCCAACTTTAACCTTTGTATTTTGAGGGGTTGTTAACTCTAGACAAACCCTATATATATATATATATATTATGGTTTCATGAATTTCTGGAAAATTTTGCACTTCAGAAATAGCAACTTGTAAAGTTGTGGCTTGTCAATATTCATTTTCAAGCATCATATAACATTCAGAATATGCTTTGTAGTTTTGCTTCTTCCTTTTCCAATCCCTTCAAGAAGGAACCATAGCACGCATAATAACAATGTCTTAACTTTACAAGTCTTAGATAACACTTTATTCATGTCGCCATTTCACAAACTCTTCCCAGAGAGAGGCTAACATCCAATCTTTTAATGAAAGACTAAGAATGTCTCACTTCTTAAAGATGACCATTATCTGGAGTAAATAGGTGTTGACATCTTCTTTCCTAAGTTCCTTTAAAAACATATGAATAAAGTTTACCATGGACCTTCATATATCCTCGGATTTTATTTTGGAATTGTCTTTTCTGATTTGTTTCAAAAAGAGTGAAGCTTTCAATTAAATGATAGCAATTCCTATTTTTTCATTCTCTGTGTTTCCAAGAAAAAAAGTAAAAGGCATAGTACTATAAAATTTCAAGCAATGGTCCTTGCACAATGAATTCTATAGACATTTCAAATTGAATAGTTGTGGACTTCAAGTATGTTCTTTAGCGACATATATGCTCCAGCACCCACTTATTTGTGTTAAACCTCAACCAAAGTTCCATTTCCATTTCAAGCAACCTCGACTACTATAAATGCCTAACCCACGTTGATCAGAATAGAAGATCTGTAAACTGAAAGTTCCACTCAATTATGAAAAGTTAGCCTTACCTTTATGTCTGAAATCATCCCATCAAAGTCAAGGCCAACAGTTTTAGGGTCATAGTATCTGTACTCTGACCAAGGAACCCTAGCATCATTGAAGATGTTCTTATGATTTCCTGTTCACCAACAAATCAAATCTTCAGTCAAGAGATAGCAGAGGACCTAAGATGGCTCGAACACATGCAGAGAGTAGAAACTACAGACCCCATGTTGGAGATGATATTAGGACTTTCGCATCAGGAAAGTATCTCTGTATAAATGCTGCAGCAAGACGAAGAGACCCAGTCCCTGAAAGGCCTTGAACAGTTGCAACCTAGAAAATAAAGATGTAATTAAGCTAGATTTCTGTATTATTTTCTAATTACATACCCAGTATTGGGAAAGTATGCTAAAATCAAATAGACTACACGAAACCATAGTCCATTGGTTAATCATCATCCACTGAAATGGAGACTAGTGGAGAGCGCATGGGCCCCACCACAGTGAGACATGATGCCAACAGTAGGGGGTACTTTCTCTCTATCTCCATCCATCCATTCAATGGACAATCACGACCCAATGGAGTGCATTTCCACAGTATTTGGATTATAGTCCATTCTCCCTTCTGTGTTTGCCATTGTAAAAGAGTTTAAAAATGAACATTGACATACTCTTTCCTGCTTGATAACAGGATTGTCTGCGCCTAACAACAACTCTGCAGTGGCTCTGTTGAATGCAGCTAATCCTTCAATAGGAAGATACTACAGCAATAGCATTAAAACCATTAGCAACTTACCAGAGAGGAGAACAATTAAACAGAAACTCATCATGTATAGCTTCATACCTCTTTGTTATCTCCTCTCTCCAGCATCAGATTTTCTGCCTGGAACACAAGAAGCAAAATGTAAGTCATTATAAAATGTGGCAGTTATTTAATAATAACTTTCCCAAATAACTTTCAGTTCATACTGGTCGGGGAAATGCATCAAGCACCTTGTAAAATGGTAGTCTGGAAAAGGGATATCAGGAAAATATTGACCTTTTTAACCACATTAAGCACATAAGGCTGGAGTTCTTCAGTGCGATAAGCTCCAACTCCAAGGTTGAGCTTCATTGAATTTGTGTCTGCTTTGAATGCTTCAGAAACCCCCAGAATTGGGTCTGGAGGTGCCATTGTCACACCCTCAAAACGAGAAACATTAACTGCAACAGTCATGGTTACTCCCCCAGAGTTCTGCATAAAATACACAAACAGAATGTCAGACCTACCACAAAAGGAACTAATCACCACAAAAGGAACTAATCACCACAAAAGGAACTAATCACCAGAACTACCAAATCTAATATATAAGAACAAAGTGAAGAATAGACACAATGAACTAGATCATCAAGAATGTCTAATATGCAAGTATATCATCCTTTTTTCCTACATCCCTATTATTATTACATAATGGGTGATAGAAGTACCAACATAAGGCAATTCAAGAGATATGCACTCTTGAAATGAAGATTTCAGGGAAAAATAAGCAAAAACAGAAGCATGGTGAATAAACCCACAAGATGATATCAAGAGCCAAACATTGTTATCAAAAGAATGCAGTCTCCAAGTGAAGGCTTATGGAAATAAACAAAAAGATTGAAGGATATAAGTGTAAAGAAGTACACCTGTGGCTACACATTTTAGAAACAAAACAGAAGGTAAAAATCTTACTTCCCTTCCATAAAATATGCCTTACATGAACCTACCAAAACCATTAACTGTTCCAATCAGTAGATATGTAGACCAATAAGTAAATGAATTCCCGCCTTAAAATTCTGAGAGAGTAAAGAACAATGATAAATATAGATGCTAAGACTAACCCTCACTTAAATAAAAATTATGTTGCCATTTACCAGAGGTTATGACATGGAGAAAAGTCACCTCTAGAGTCTAGATACTAAACCACAATCGAATAAATATCTCAACTACCCCATCATATCAAACAGAAATTAAATACAACGAAGAGCCAAAAACTCAATAATTACCCCCCCTACATACAGGTCTGCTGAATAAAAATTGATCATCTAACCTTGCCCCTTTAATGGCTAGAAAATAATTCAGCTTTCGAAGTCCATGATGCCAAAGCTATTCCTTATTTGGAGAATGTCAGATATCTATTAGAAAAAAAATGAATTAATGTAACACATCCCTTAGTTGGAGATGCCAATTAATCCCTTGGAAAGTCAATGGATTCATGAGGAATGCCATGTAACATATGGGCACATACGTGGGCACATACGATTGCCAGATCCACAAGATCCGAGATATTAGTGTTTCCTACCTTCAGATGACTATCACAACAAATTCATTCCCCATGTGCAGAAACCCACATAATGGTGTGTCCAGTTTTAAAGTTAACACCCTTGTGAAGGAGCTAAAACTCAATGGGATCCATACAACAAAGCCATAGTTTTGACCAACGCACATGATGGCTAAGCAATCATTCAATGAATGGATCCCGTCCTAGAACCAGCAAGTCATAAATACATTCTCAGATGTACAAAAATCAGTTAATTCACTGTAGTTATGGCAAATATGTCATTTGACAAGTGCTACTGTGCTAGATGCACTAATTCCATCCTAATCTGCAGTTTCATAAATCCCATCATTTAGGTTTCGATTAGGATGTACTATCAAAAGGTCAACATGCACCCATCACAGATTTAATTCCATGACGAGTTAACCAGTGGACAGGTGTCAGTAGACAACAAACAATACCCCTACTAGATATACTTGAGCCAGTTGCAATTCATGCATGAGATAGGATATTCAAGCGGTAAGCATTTTCACATAGGTTCACACATCCCCCACATGAGCCTCACTTGCTTTCGACCTTATTGAGAAGTATCTTGTGCACTTGTTCATAGTATTTAAAATACTAAAGCTTACCTAGTTTTCCCTCTGAAAGACAATGAATCTAGTGCTTACACAACACTTCAGGAAATTGTGACAATGCAAGTAAAACAAACATCACAAGCAAAGAGCTATTGCTTCGTACCACTCTCTCGTGGAAAGAATCTTCCATTAAAATTTGTAAATTGAGTATCCATGATCTCTCAATAAAAATCCTCACAACATTCCACTATGCACTTAACCCTAGTTGGGACTCGATCAAAGTCACTTTTACTATTGGTTCTTACGGAAATCAACTACCTGAACTTAGCAAAAAATGAAGTACAAACTACATCCCCATCCAGATTAGAACAATAGGATGGTAAGATTCAAAGAAACAACAATGAACACCAAGAAACAAGCCATCCTATATCTAAGCGTAGCATTCAAAGCAACAACAATGAACACCAAGAAACAAGCAATCTTTTTCTAAGCATAGATATTTTGTGTATCACAAGCAAATTACAGGTCATCCAGTCAGCCCTAAATAGGTTCGAGGGAGGTCTGTCTCTTAAGCCACTTTCCCTTAGGCATTCTAAGTAGACAGATGCACATATGGAGAAGCAGACAGATACATCTAATCTCTGCACATGTTTCTAGACTCGCTAACAATTCCCCTTTAAACTCTCTAACAACGCCCCTTTAATGGAAAGGATTTATTGATCCTTTGTAGTTTTAGTTTTCATATCTCACAGTAACAGACAATAAGGATCCAAACGCGAAACAATATGCCAGTGTAAGATAAGCTATATTGTTCATTGGAAGGTTGAATTGTTGTTGCTAGAAGGTGGGCTCAGACATCTCTTGATGAATTGAAGCAATATTTTATTTTGAAATTCTGGAAACATTACATAAGATAAATACACATCGAACTCATTTATTATTATATATCGGTATTTATTAAGTGGTAAGTTAAATACAAATAAATTTTCACATCCAGAGAAACAAGTTTAAGTTGCTTTTACTCACTATTCAATCTCATTTCCATCCAAAAACTATGAAAGGAAATAAAAGCTCCACTGCAAACTACTGCAGTACTTTATCATTTTTTTTTCTTTTTTTTTCTACATATCAACACACAAAAAAATGAAAAAAAAAAAAAAATACTACCTGGAGGAAAAACACATAGGTTAGATACAAAGGATCCGAATAATAGAACGTAATATATATATATATATATATATATATATATATATATAACGAGAGAGAGAGAGAGAGAGTTTCCAGTCAGTTTAAGCATTCCACTAGTTGAGGCTTCTCAAAAACCCAAATATGCTTGAAGCCTACAAAGTCCCCTACTCAAATGTTTATTGTAATTGAGCTCAACTTGCCCCACTTGGTCCTGGTTTGGCCCAACTTAACTGACTTAGATTGGCCCCAGGATGATATTTAGACAAGATGTATAGTTTCGTATTCCACATAAAAAGTTTCAAGTGATTAGGAAGGCGCATAGTTTTACTTCTTCTTGCATTAATTTATCATGTATTCTTGCAATTAATCATGATAAATTTCCCATCATTCCAAGCAATTAGCATGAACCAAGAGTTCTGGAGCAACATATACCTGTGCCCTGTAAAGAGTATTCACATTCTTCTTCTTAAATGTGTGATTGATGCTGGAGACATCAAAATTAGCAGAACAAAGCTTCCCCTGTCCAGAAAATACCCACACCATTAACATAAGGAAAACTATACAATGAGACCTTTGGTAAAAGGTGGTCACAATTAATCTTGATCATTGGATGAGAAATTGGGTGGCCGCATTTATTCTATTGACAAAGCTCAAAGCTCAAAAAGAATGTTCTCAAACTCTATGACACACTCAAGCTATTAGAAAACTACCAATTTGGAAAAAAAAAAAAAAAAAATCTGGATGGAGGTTTTGAAATTCACATAGAAACGACTCTGAAAAGGATCAAATTTGAAATTATAATTTAAGAAATGCACAATACATGCACCCCATCTACTAGTTTGTGATCAAAAGATAAGAATAGCAAATGAAGAACAAAAGTATGGGAAACTAGACCCGAACATACCTGATAATTCGCACGAGCTACTGAACTCGTGAACGATTTTGCAGATGCCATGGAAAACATCGCAGATGCCATGTATCTCTGAACAAACAAAGAGAACTTGAATGAGCAATTATACCCACAAGCACAAGATCCAGACACAAAAATTGGAATAGATAACAACTAAGCCTAACCCCAAACCAAAAAAAGGGATTAATTTAAGAGCCACCCCTCACATCAAAACGTAATAAGAAATAAAGGAAACGAGAAGAACAAGTAACAAACTTCCAATGAATATTTTCGAGATCAGAAAGAGAGAGAGAGAGAGAGAGAGAGAGAGAGATTCAATAAAGTTCAACAAAATAGTTCATGCATGAAAAATTCATCAAAAGCACAAAAAAGTAAAAAAGAAGCTTAAATATTTTTTGTGGTGAAGAAATGAATCTGGAAAAAGAAAAGGTAACACACCTGATCTAATCCAAAAATGCGAAAACGAGAAAGGGGGGCGTTTTTGCTTCTGATTCAGGGTCTCTCTGATTAATATCAGGGAGAATGGAGAAGTGACGGTTTGTTAGAGCGCGGAGATTTCAAGACAACGAAAGGAGAACTCAAGGCTTGGTCGGTACTCGATAGAAAGTAGGCGTGGCCTTTTTGTTGCCGGGAAAGCTCAAACCTTCAACACAATGCATGAGCGACATTGGAGAGTGGTGCATCGATGCCTATATGTACAGTACACCTATCCATATGTACCAGGAAAAAAAGTCTATATATGTGAGGCACTAAAAAGTTTACATAAGGGTGAGGCTTCTTAAAAAACCGCTACAAGAGGTGGTTTCGATGCTAAAAACACCTCAAATTGATAATCTCGACCGCGAGGTGTTTTTTCAAAAAATAAAAAAATAAAATAAAAATAAAATAAAATAAAAAGAAAGAAAGAAAGAAAGAAGAAGAAGAAAGATTATACAATAGTGTAACCTATAATAAAATATTTAGACAGTCAATTTTCAAGTGGTCATAGATTTGTTTGATCTACACTATTTTTTAAGCTTTCAATTATATAATTAGAGATAAAATAAATTTTCAGGTCATCGCAAAAATTTCAGTAATGAACCATCTTTCGACATTATTTGAATGTGCACCTTACTTTGATGATTTAGGGCCTCAACCGTAACCACACCCAAAGGTTAAAAGGATTATGGCCCCACTCCTCAACTGTTCGATGTGAATGAACACTCAGGATTGTTCATGTCACGCTTGTTTAAATTTAAAAAAAAAATTCTACAAAATCTTCTTGAGTGAAATTTGGAGTGTCCCATCGACTTATTGGGGTGAACCTAGCAAACATAAAAACAAAATATTTCTCTTGAAAATAAATTACCAAAAATGCCTTTAAAGGTTTATGGGGTACTCTGATATTTTTTCAGCAAAGGAAATATTTCAGATTATTTTTAGCATTGGCCCCCCTTTTAGATGTATGCATGTTCCAAATTAATGCTGAAAAATGATTTATAGAATAAAGATTAAAAATAAAACACCCTGAGCTGTCAGATCAAGATCTAACACTCGAGAGTGAACTTATGATATTGTGACTCAAGCCATCACAGCCATCTACTTAGATCTAATAGTTGAGAGCACGGATCACATATACTTTATATGCCGTTGGGGTCATATGTAAAGCTTTCCCATTAAAATAAGTCCTACGCTTTATAAAAAAAAAAGTAAAGTCCCATCTTGAAACTCATCGAACATTACAGTTCTAACGTCAAAAAATATTTGAATAAACCATTTCGACATTGACCATTATGGTTGTGAAAACAGATTCAGATTTCAAGCGCTAAAAATAATATTCAAGTATTCCTGGATCCGCAAAATCAATACCATTTTTTGAAGCACGATTTTTATAATCAATGGTGGAAACAGATTTTAGAGCCATCACAGGTATTTCCATTTCTCAAAGTAGTTTTTGGACGAGGTTTCAAGGTGATGCTTTCCTATTTTTTTGTTTTTTCATATGGTCTGAGCCTTATAGGAAATGCATCCTATGTTATACTATGTTATGTTATACATATTATATTAGGAAAATTGTTTCATGCGGACTGGACCACATGACTACACATGCAATCCAAAAGGTGTAAAGCATCCATTTTAAAGATGGATGCAAGTAGGTGTTCCATCTAAAAACAATGGAAACTATCGGTCCAAATGTTTTCTGACTAGAATTATTATTTCTAGCTTTTAAAATTTATTTATTTTTCATATTCATGATCTCCATGTTAGAAATTACATGTCTTTAAAAATTAAATTAAAAAATCCATCTCAAAAATAAATTTATTAATAAGCCTCCATTTCTACATATGCGGGTTTGGCCCCATAGAAACCAGGTCCATTATATTATGCTCATATGTGAGCAAACTATCAAACTGCTCCTCTGGATAAAAATTCAGCTAGAGTATTTTCTTAAGGACTACCAATTTTCGAGATGTCAAGTGATACCAGAATTATTATTTTATCTTATAAAATATCTAATTAATTTCATATTGTCCTAGAATGAAATTTTATTTCACAATTTTTGTTTTAATAGATGAAATTTTATATAGAAAGTTAAATTTCTAAAAATTTAAAATATAAATAGAATAATTTCAAAAAATCAAGCATTATTGCTAATTAACAAGCAAAGTTATTTTTTTTTTATAACATCTCGTAAATGGGTGCTATATCTAAGAGGGCAAGTATACACTGTGAACCCGTAGGAGCACTTATTACTATTTTTTCACTCTCAATCTAACATTACTCCCGCAGGAGCATAAAGCTCACTTTTTATATATAACATCTTGTAAATGGGTGTTATATCTAAGAGGGCAAGTATACATTATAAACCCATAGGAGCACTTATTACTATTTTTCACTCCCAACCTAACATTAGTCCTGCAGGAGTATAAAGCTCACTAGCCGTTTTTGGTGAAAATTCTCAAATCGCTACTTGGGCAGATTTTTCGGATCAAAATTTTTTGATCCACTTAAAATCACCATACGAGTATTTCCTGGCAAAATTGGGGTGGTCAAATACAATTGTTTAGAAACTCGGAGTCCATTTTTTAAAAAACCTAATCATTGAGTTGTTTTTTAAGTGGATCCCAAAATTTTAGATTCACAAAGTACTTTTAAATAGCATTAAAAGTTAAGAAGGTAAGAGCAAGAATCACCATATGATTATTTTTAAAATAAATTAGGCAATCAAATATAAGCGTTTGGAAACTCAAAATCTATTTTTTCCCCCAAAATACTCATTTGGTTATTATAAAGTGCATTCAAATTTTAGACCACAAACATACTCATAAATGGATGTTATATCTGAACAGGTAAGTGCACAATGTTATCCCGCAAAAGTACACTATTCTATTTTTTTTATCCTCAACAAAATATTATCTGCTGTGAGTATACTATGCTCCCATGGGAGCACAAAGTCCACGTGCACCCTCAGGTGAAAAAGCTACCTAGGAATATTTTTTGGATTTAAAATCATGGGATTATACAATAATCAGCAAATGATTACTTAGAAACAAAACACACGTCTTTGTGTTATTTAAAACTCATATTTGACAACTCAAAAATTGAATGGTATCTATTTAATCTCTACTCTCTCTCAAACACTCATTTAATTTATCTTGACTTATTTAAAAAGTAAGTAAAGACTATTAATTAATTTACTCATTAAAATGATTAATAACGCATCTTAATCAATGCGATTTGAGTTTTGGTTGTCTCCCTATAAGGAGCGCACTTGCTTGCTTTAAGGCCACAATAGTTAGGGCGAGAGGGTGCAGTATAGATTATGCTTCGTGAGGGGAAATGATTGAGGCGAAAGTTGGGGATGACGATGGTTTTGTACCATCTTTTATGCATTAACATGAAATCTTTATCAAAACTTTTAGGCCAGTTTTGGGTATCAGATAATCTATTACAGAAAAACCAATGGTTTAAAAAATGGATCGGTGATTCGGATCGGGTTTTTAAAAAATTGATCCGGATCGGCGAATCGGCCATCTGGATCGGGAATCGAGTGAATCGATCAGAATAAAGCTTAAAAAAAATCCGAAAAAATTATTAAAATTCATTATAAATATTGTTTTTTAGGAATTCAATAAGAAATGAGGGTACTCTATTAAGAATTTTCATGTTTTTGAATGAATATGCGAATATTGATATGTTCTTTCCCTGCATGAACCGCCATTCAGCATTTAATTTACATCACACGAAAGGATAAACATATAATTATCATGGAATAAGTACATCAACATACATGGACTACAATAAAGCATAAAATGAGTAACATATGATCTAAAAATAAAATGATAGACGACGTTATTGTTCTTTTTGGTCACGCTGGTGCCATTGATTGAATTCGTTTAACAATTCATTGATTCGATCTAAAAACGAATCATTGATATTAGCAGGCGTCTGACTATTCCCAAATCCCTGAGTGTTAGTGTTTTGTTGTGTTCCCGATCTAAAATCCCCGAAGATTGTCCATCCTTCATGCTCACCTGCACTGTCGTGCTCATCCCTACACTGTTGCTGTTGGGACTCAATATGTGAATAATATGGCTGAGATAGGGTGGCCTCAGAATCATCATCTCTCTCATTTTCTCTTTGAATAATATGGATTAAAAAAAAAATAACAAATTTTCAAAAAAATCGATCATGGATTAAAAAAAAAAATCACAAATTTTCAAAAAATTCTATCATGGATTACAAAAAAAATTCGATCATGGATTAAAAAAAAAAAATCACAAATTTTCCAAAAATTCTATCATGGATTACAAAAAAAATTCGATCATGGATTAAAAAAAAAAATCACAAATTTTCAAAAAATTCAATCATGGATTACAAAAAATTCGATCATGGATTACATAAAATTCGATCATGGATTACAAAAAACAACAAAAAAAAAAAACAAAAAATTCAATCGTGGATTACAAAAAAAGAAAAAAACAATTCGATCATGGACTACAAAAAATTCAATCATGGATTACAAAAAACTCTATCATGGGTTACAAAAAAAGCAAAAAACAAAAAATTCAATCATGGATTACAAAAAAAAAACAAACGTTTCGATCATGGATTACAAAAAAAAAACAAACATTTCAATCATGTATTACAAAACATTCGATCATGGATTACAAAAAATTCTATCATGGGTTACAAAAAAAAACAAAAAACAAAAAATTCGATCATGGATTACAAGAAAAAAAAAGAACATTTCGATCATGGATTACAAAAAATTCGATCATGGATTACAAAAAATTCTATCATGGGTTACAAAAAACAAAAAATTCGATCATGGATTACAAAAAACAAAAACAATTCGATCATGGATTACAAAAAAATCGATCAAGTATTACAAAAAAATCTACCATGGATTCGAAAAAAAAAAAAAAAAAAAATCCGTTCGGGACTCGCCGATTCACTGTTCGGACTCGCCGATTCCGATTCACTGTACAGAATCGTCTGGTTCTCTCTAGAACCGGACAATTTCCAATTTTTTAACCAATACGATCCACTTTTTGCAATTTTCGAGTCGAACAGGGCGAGTCCGGTTCGACTCGGCATTTTTTAAAACACTGAGAAAAACATATTACAAGAAAATATGAGATTTATCGTCTTTAGTTAAAATAGAAATAAATTATACAAGATTTACACAAAATTTCCCCAAAATGCGTGAAGGGAAACATATTGCAAGAAAATATGATATTTATCGTCGTTAGTTAAAATAAAATAAATTACACAAGATTTCCCCAAAATACGTGAAGTCTATTACGTCCAACATGACTGTAAAATCCATTACACGGTTTACGAGTAATCTAACCTCTCTTGCCAAAAAAATTATGCTAATGTATCTTGCCAAAAAAAAATCTCTCCCTATCGTGTCAACCTCTATTGTTCCGCCATTCTCCTTCTCTCCTGCAAACATCCATTTCTACTTTCTCTCTCTAAACTCCACTTATAAGTTTTTTCACATCCTGCACACATCTATTTCTACACTATCCTGAGCATATCTATTTCTACACTCTCACACATCCCTTGAAGCAATTTTAGGTACAGTGCCGGTAAGAAAGCGCTTCGCTATATGCTTTTCTCTCATGCCTTTTTTCGTTCGTGGTTCGATATTATGGTGCCCTATGAATAGAGGAACCACACCAATCCATCTCAAACTTGGTGGTTAAGCTCTACTGTGGTGACGATACTGTGGGGGAGGTCCAGTGGAAAAATAGCTCGACGCACTCTTTGATCAATGATTCACTAGCCACTAGATCGATGAAGAATTTCCTCATCAATCCAAAAGGGATTTGGATTGATGGGTTGTTGCAGAAGATTTCTAAGATCTCCTCATTAGAAGAAAACTAGATCTTAATATCAATTTGAGATACCCCTTTCTTCTGATCCTCTATTCTGTGTTGCTTTGCTTTCTTCTGATCCTCAATTTGAGGAGTTCTTCTCTCCCATTAGCTAGTTTTCTCTCTCTCTTTCTTGGTTTTCTGTCACTATACTGAACTAATTTAATCTCTCTACAAGCTCTATGACGTAGTGATCCCCATTAAAGCTAATTTGCTTATGTTGCTTCTGTTGTTGAATTTGGTTCATTGCTCTATCTTTCTAGAATGACGATGGTGTTATTATTTGAAAATCTTTTTGGAATGGTGTGATGATAACTTTAATTCTGCATTTCAATGGAATTTTGTGACAAAAAATAAAAAAATGATAGTTTATAGGCAAATTGTGATGATGTTCTAGGCCAGTCGGTTGGAAAACCCAAGGTATCAGGGCATAGAGAACAAATCGAAAAGGGTTATAGGTTATCCCTTGATGAGGTCAGAGCTTATGCTTGGATGAATTAGCTGAGGGACTGTGTGACCCTCTTGTGTGATGGTGGGCCAATAGAGACATGGGCCAAAACCTCATCCATGATCCATCACACGACATGCATATCGATAAATCATTTGGGAATGTAAAATCCATTACATGGTTTACGAGTAATCTAACCTCTCTTGTTAAAAAAATTATGCTAATGTATCTTGCCAAAAAAAAATCTCTCCCTATCGTGTGAACCTCTATTCTTCCGCCATTCTCCTTCTCTCCTGCAAACATCCATTTCTACTTTCTCTCTCTAAACTCCACTTATAAGTGTTTTCACATCCTGCACACATCTATTTCTACACTATCCTGAGCATATCTATTTCTACACTCTCACACATCCCTTGAAGCAATTTTAGGTACAGTGCCGGTAAGAAAGCGCTTCACTATATGCTTTTCTCTCATGCCTTTTTTCGTTCATGGTTCGATATTCTGGTGCCCTATGAATAGAGGAACCACACCAATCCATCCCAAACTTGGTGGTTAAACTTTACTGTGGTGACGATACTGTGGGGGAGGTCCAGTGGAAAAATAGCTCGACGCATTCTTTGATCAATGATTCACTAGCCACTAGATCGATGAAGAATTTCCTCATCAATCCAAAAGGGATTTGGATTGATGGGTTGTTGCAGAAGATTTCTAAGATCTCCTCATTAGAAGAAGACTAAACCTTAATATCAATTTGAGATACCCCTTTCTTCTGATCCTCTATTCTGTGTTGCTTTGCTTTCTTCTGATCCTCAATTTGAGGAGTTCTTCTCTCCCATTAGCTAGTTTTTTCTCTCTCTTTCTTGGTTTTTTGTCACTATACTGAACTAATTTAATCTTTTTACAAGCTCTATGACGTAGTGATCCCCATTAAAGCTAATTTGCTTATGTTGCTTCTGCTGTTGAATATGGTTCATTTCTCTCTCTTTCTAGAATGACGATGGTGTTATTATTAGAAAATCTTTTTGGACCGGTGTGATGATAACTTTAATTCTGCATTTCAATGGAATTTTGTGACAAAAAATAAAAAAATAATAGTTTATAGGCAAATTGTGATGATGTTCTAGGCCAGTCGGTTGGAAAACCCAAGGTATCTGGGCATAGAGAACAAATCGAAAAGGGTTATAGGTTATCCCTTGATGAGGTCAGAGCTTATGCTTGGATGAATTAGCTGAGGGACTGTGTGACCCTTGTGTGTGATGATGGGCCAATAGAGACATGGGCCAAAACCTCATCCATGATCCATCACACGACATGCATATCGATAAATCATTTGGGAAAGTCAGATATCCCGCTTTTAGGGTGAAGCGTATGCATGTGCGAAAGATACCCCTATGCGTCATAGAGCTGTTGCCGTATAAGGTCTTATTGACATTGACTCGCTTCTAGGGGAGGACATGAAATGAGATTACGACCCCTTGGCTCATCGGCCAGACTTTGATGACTAGCTAATGAGCCCCTGCTTAGACTGTGGGTCATGAAAACACTAGGTTGGTCTAATAAAGCAAGTGTGGTCCGTAGTCTATAGTTGAAGGTGGAGTGCCCCATGATTGTTAATTCAATTCCTAAACCATATGGATCCATTTCCCATCATATTAATTTACTTATGTTTGTTTTATGATAGAAATTGTTTTAGAATTATTATTTGAATTTTTATAAATCTTTTGATACTTTATTTATAATTTTTGGACTTATAAAAATAAAGTTATTGATTTTACAAAAGTATAAAATTCAAATAATATTTTAAAAATTAATTTGTTAAATATCATGGGGGCCATAGTGTGCATAGGCCCACCATGTACCATGTGGGTAAGGCCCACACATGGATGGCATGCCCCACCTCTTGGTTGTTTGCTTTGTTGTCAAGTTATTCAAATTTAGGAAACGTATCTTGTGGCATGTAATCTAATATTAGATATGGAAAAGATTGACCACATCTTATCCTAAATATTGAAAGCATATCTTTACTTGTCATATCTTTGAATAGTATGATAAAGAATATGCTATTTTATGGAATGAATAATATTTAAATAAGATCCAATTTATTTAAATATATTGATGGGAAAATAGTTTAAAGAAATGGAGTTAATGTTAATGTTGATGGCCCATTTATGGAATGGATGACTGAGATCTCTCACCCTACAAATCACCTTGACCAACGGTCCATATTAAATCTCAAGAAAGAGGCAAATTATGAGAAACCCTAAACCTAATTTTTTTCTATAAATAGCGGTGCACCATCTCCCTATTCTCTACACTTTTCTACCTCCACAACTCTCTCTCTCATCTCTCTCCCATAGGGGCATACCCCACTCTCTCTCTCTCCAACTGTATCTCTTGCCCCAACCCTAGATCTCCCACTTTCTCTCTCATGCTTTAAAAATATTAAGGGTTGAGAAATTAGGGATAAGCCAAGTAAGTTTTGAGGGTTAGAGTTTGTAGAGATTTAAAGATGAATACTCAGTTTAGTCGAAATTTGTTTTTCCGGTTCAAGATTGAAGCTAAACTGTTGATCACGCGCCATCGGATGTTGTTGACTCGGTGTGGGGTGTAATAAGTCCGATTTTGGTGATCTCCGACACTCTTTTTTTTTGTTTCTTGCTATATTAATTATATTAGTTTTATATTCCCAAACATAATAATTGTCGATATTTTCTTTGTTTAAAAAAATTGGTTTAATAGCATCAAGGTTTTTAACATATTGGATTTGTTAGTTTTATTTTCTTTGAAGCAATAATTATTGTAATAAGACCACTTGTTAGTGATCTTTGCCAAAAGAAAAGAAAATAGGTGAAAAGAAGAAAAAAAAAAAAAATTCCCCGGCACAATTAGTCTTTCTTTCATTGATATCAAAGCTATTGAACCTTGATGTCATTAGTTATCTTTTTCTCTTTACTGAGTCTAGATCAAGCTTGGGAATTAGATATATAAAAGCTAATGACCTTTGTAGTCAAGTAATACACCCACAGTTAAGAATTATTATAATACTCAAACACCGAAAAGGCACTCTGCATAATGAGCATTGTGGGCTATTTTGGAGCAGTGATATGAAGAAGATAATGATGTATTTTCTATTGCATACTTTAGTAATATTGTGTGTCTTTGAGAGTAGGATCTACCTATAAAATTTCAGTAGGAGATCTTAAAGGAATTGAAAGTTATGGACTCATTAATAAAAGGTGTCAGTGCTTACCTCGTAAAATCCAGCAACTATCTACTAAGTTTCGTAATTTTTCCCACCAATGATATGACTTTATTTTTTGGTAAAATTTTACTGTGACTAATAAAATTGAGTCTAATTTCAAACAAAAAAGGTTTTATCAAGAAATTCCTTGTGGTTTGAAAGATATGATTTATTTATTAAAGGGTGCACAAGTGCTGTTTTCTACAACAAAAATTATTTATATGACTTGAAAGTCAAGATTTTATTTCTATTCTTAACAGAATGTTTTATGTCTCACACTAAGTTTTTAGACTTTCATTCTAAGTCTAGTTTCTAATAAAATTTATTTGAGAGAGAGATATATATATGGGAAGAGAGGAATAAAAATTTTGGATTGAAGATAGGTCATCTTGAATTTTCTGTAATTTGGTATGTCCTTCATTGAAGACATAAATAGTAATATTTATCAAGCCAACTTAATAGAGTGATATAAGGCTTATAGAAATATACATGTTAATGTTATGTGTCTACTTTCAAACAAAATTAGTTTGAAAGGGAAACTCCATGATGATAGAGAGAAAAAACAATTTTACTAGATAGTGTTCATCCTGAAATTTTGTAGTATGATTTATTTTGTGACGTGAATGTCACTTATTTATTTGTCTGATGAAAAGTATTATTTGGGATTCACACTATAATGTTATGATTTGGTTTTGAGTCTAGTTTTTAACAGAAAAGATTTCAAGAAGAAACTCTTTGAGGACTGAGAGAAACAAATTTTTATTGAGAGGTGTTCAACCTGATTTTCAACTGAAAAATTTGCATTGTGCCGTAAATGTCACTAAAATGAATACTCACTAAATGATATGATTTAGGTATGGAACTGAGCACTATTTTATACTTTTTGAGTCGATTTCACTACTAAAAGGCTTCGAATATTAACTCTTTATGAATTGAAAGATAACATATTTTTATCATGTGATACTCAAGTTCTATTATGCCGTAAATTAAAAAGATGTGGCATGTTAAGGCACATTTTTTTTATTCATAATTATGGAGACTATTTTTTCGGGCTCATTTAAAAAGATTTTATAGTGTGCTGTGAGTATGGTTTATTATAATAAAATTTCAAAGAGAGGTAATACAGAGTTGGCAAGATATGACACGTTATGTGAAAAGTATTCGATTTGGGAATAACATAAAGAAGAAGAAACACAATACCTATAAAAACATCTTGGTTTCTTCGAAATGAAGGGATATATAGAGAGACTTGATGGTAGGATAGAAATGCTAAAAATCAATGGAAAAATCGAAATTGTGATATTTGAAATAATGGGATGAAGAAGATATTTTCTTCATGGTGTAAGAGAATCCAAGTGACGAAGAGATGGATACTTCGTGATATGTGAAACCGATGACCAATATATTCTTCATCAGTTGCATGTACATCCAAGATCACAAATGCTTGTCAAACAAGCAAACGTGATGAATAAAAAAAACTCATGTACCACGCTACAAGGTTTTGAGGTATGAAATCTATCCCACATTACATGGTAAGGGCATATAGGGAAAGATGATTTAATAACTTTGTTTAATAAGCTTTGACTATATTTTAGCTAATTGTTTTATGAATATATATGGAGTGTATGAACATTAAGTGATAAATGCTAACAAATTTGAAAGAGTTGATTTAGAATACCTTGTGTTTTTGTGTCTCTTTGTGCTTGAGTATGAACTACTTAAGGTAGTGATATACATGGAGATGTGATTTGGTCAAGGGCTTTGAGCCCTAAGGATGAAATACGAGAGATGGGTGTGGCTCATTCAAATATGTAAGTACAAAGGGAGTGTTCTGATGGAACTCGTTCTTGGTGACTATCCTTTCAATAATGTATATAATATGATGTGTTGCATGTGATGCTGATCTCTTGATAAATTTTCCATAATTGTCAAAAAGAAAGTATTTTGTCAAGGCTTTAATAGACACTATTTAGTCATGCTTTATTTTGGATAAAATAAGATGGTATATATGTTTTGTTTTTGTGGCCATAAACTTGACTTGTTAGGAAATTAAAGGTGAATGCGGTAAAATGATTTATGAAGGCTAAACATGTATTTTAAAATTAAATTGGATGATTTGAGAAAAACCTAAGTCCATGAATATGGTTTTGAGAAAACCATATACTCTTGTAATGTCCATCAAGTTTTTATGAAAATCATTTTAAATTATCATACTATTATATAATTATTGCTTGTGAATGCATATATATATATACCAAGTCAAGTTTTTTTATTAAAAAGAAAAACGTTGTGTCTTGAAGGTATTTATAAAAGTGGGAGAAAAACTATCATGCACTGTTTTTTTTTAAATACCTATATGCATTGACCCATGTTTCTAGTTATTTAGAATCCTTGATTACCTGTGACTTTAAACTATAGGGAATGTTGTAGGAATGCCATCATGCTAAGCTTCCTTGACACATGTTGTGTTGATTAGATAACTTGATTTGTATGAATTTACTACCAAGATGTCTAATGTGATTGAACCTTTGTGCTTAATGAAGGTTTTTGCATATTGTGAAACCAACATGTATTTAATTACATATTGCATAAGATTTGATATGCTATCTCGTGATATATACATAAGAATGTTGAAAATGTATATGTTGTGTATGCAATAATTGAGTGGGAGCTGCTACAGTCCCACTCAATTATAAATAAGGAGAAAAAGAGAGAGAGAGAGAGAGAGAGAGAGAGAGAGAGAGAGATAATATTAATAAATAAGAAAATACAATAACTAAAATAAATAAAGGAAATAGAAGAAGAAAAACTAAGATACAATAA
>NW_006499563.1:643497-662363 GCF_000471905.2 Amborella trichopoda | reverse complement strand
AAGAGAGAGAGAGATAAATATTATTAAATAAGAAAAATCAATACTAAAATAAATAAGGAAATGAGAGAAAAAACTAGATCATAAAATGAAGAAGGAAAACAAGAAAATCATGACTATAAGTAATAAATGAAAATAAATATTAGAAAAACAAAAGAAAAATTAAAGAAAGCAACATTTAGGCCGACCCCCAAGGCCAGCACCTCGTACTCCTCTAGGTCCATGGCCTTCGCTTCAGACTCACCTTATCGTTGTTGGGTTTATGTGGCCTAGGCCTTACGAGTGCTTGTAAAATGAAATAATATAGTGAACCATGAACTCAGTGGGAGTGTGGTCCATCGTAGACCATACTAAGCAAACGATGTTTGTTGAT
Source organism: Amborella trichopoda (assembly GCF_000471905.2). Next base: position 661,993 of record NW_006499563.1, on the reverse strand, counting down.
ACCAGACTGTGCTTGATGATCTAGGCCAGTTGGTTGAAAAAACCAAGGTATCTGGGCATCGAGAACAAACCGAGAAGGGTTCTGGGTTATTCTTTGATGAGGTCGGAGCTTATGCCTAGATAAATGAACCGAGAGACTGTGTGAGCCTACAACGCTAGGGGTCAAAACCTCATCCATAATCCATCACATGTCATGCATATCAATAGATCGTTTGGGAAAACTAGATATCCAGTTTTTAAGGTGAAACGTATGCATGTACGAGAGATACCCAGTTGCATAAGATCTTGGTGACCTTAACTCATATCTAAGGGAGGACCTGAAATTCACAGACTGGTATTGCGAGCCCTTTGCTCATCGGCCAGACTTTGACGACCTGTTAATGAGCCCCTGCTTGGACTGTGGGCCATGGAAAATACTGGGTCGGTCTAATAAAGCAAGTGTGGTCCGTAGTCTACAATTGAAGGTGGAGTGCCCCATGATTATTAATTCAATCCTTAAACCATATAGATTCATTTTCCATCATATTAATTTAATTATGTTTGTTTTATGATAGAAATTGTTTTAAAATTATTATTTGAATTTTTATGAATATTTTGATATTTTATTTATAATTTTTGGATTTATAAAAATACAGTTATTGATTTTACAAAAGTATAAAATTCAAATAATATTTTAAAAATTAATTTGTTAAATATCATGGGGGCCATAGTGCACATGGGCCCACCATGTACCATATGGGTGGGGCCCACACGTGCCACACATGGGTGGCACGCCCCACCTCTTGGTTGTTTGCTTTGCTATCAAGTTATTCAAATTTAGGAAACGTATCTTGTGGCATGTGATCTAATATTAGATATGGAAAAGATTGACCACATCTTATCCTAAATATTGAAAGCATATCGTGATTTGTCATATCTTTGAATAGTATGGGAAATAATATGTTATTTTATGGAATGAATAATATTTAAATAAGATTCAATTTATTAAAATATATTGATGAGAAAATGGTTTAAGGAAAAGGGGATAATGGTCCAAGCATTTTCAATAATGTTAACGGCCCATTTATAGAATGGATGACTCATATCTATTACCCCACAAGTCACCTTGGTCAATGGTCCATATTCAATTTCAAGAAATAGACAAACTATGAGAAACCCTAAGAAACTCTAAACCTAAGTTTTCTCTATAAATAAGGTGCACCCTATTCCTATTCTCTATATTTTTTTCTCTCCCACAATTCTCTCTCTCCTATAGCGGCACGCCCCACTCTCTCTCCTTTAGGTATCTCTCTCTCTCCAACTTTCTCTCTTTAACCCTCTCTCTCCTAAGCCTCTAGAGGGGCACGTACCAACCTTAGGTCTCCCACTTTTTCTCTCATGCTTTAAAAATACTAAGGGTTGGAAATTAAGGGTAAGCCAATAAAATTTTGGGAATAATAAGGGTTACCAAATTAGGGGTAAGCCAAGAATCGGGATTAGAGTTTGTAGAGATTTAATAGTGAATACTCAGTTTGGCCGAAATTTGTTTTCCCAGTTCGAGATTGAAGGAAAACCATTGATCTCACGCCATCGAATGTAGGTGACTCGATGTGGGGTGTAATAAGCCCGTTTGAGATAATCTTCGGTATTCTCTTTTTTGGTTTCTTGCTATATTTAATTATATTGGTTTTATATTCCTAAGCATAAGAATTGTGGATATTTTTTTTGTTTAAAAAAAAAATGGTTTAATGGCATCAAGGTCTTTAAGATGTTGGATTTGTTAGTTTTATTTTCTTTAAAGCAAGAATTATTGTAATAAAACTGCTTGTAAGTGATCTTTGTCAAAAGAAAAGAAAAAAAAAAAAAAAGGAATGAAAAGAAGAAAAAAAAAAAAAAATTTAACAATAAAATTGCATTAGTCTTTCTTTCAACCGCAGCACGGTGTCGGTACCCCTCTCCCTCTATTGTTGCTGCTTCTACCACTCGTCTCTTGTTCTTTTTTTTTCTTTTTGCTTTTTTTGCATTTTTAGGTGTCCGACTTGTGATAGGTGTGTTTGTTTGCTAGCTCAAGAGAGAGAGGAGAGGGAGAGGTACTTTATGTAATGGGTAGAGGTACAAAAACTAGAGAGAGAGTTGCATTGCTTCAAAAAACTAGATACTGTTAATTTGCTTAAAAAGCTAGAAAGAAAGCTAATTTGCTTCCACACAAAGAGAGAGTTTTCGTTTTTGAGGGGTAAATATAGCGGTACGATATTTTAAATATCGGATCGAGGGCAAATTTGATAATAAATAAATAAAAAATTACTGAAGCATCCTTTCAAATAATATCGGCCAATTTTTAGGCCATACCGTTATAACGGTAAAAAAAACCCAATCCATTCGTAAATTTCCCTTATTCTTAATATGGAGCCGCATAAATAACGGTGCCTTTCAAGCAAACATGCTGAAATCGGAATTACTCTTAAACAAGAGTAGACCAAACATGGCTTTTAACTATAGAAAATTGTTTCATGCGGGCTGGACTTCATTCCTACACATGCCTTCCAGAAAGCATAAAGCATCCATGTTAAAGATGGATGCAAGTAGATGTTCCATCAAAAAACAATAGAAACTACCAGTCCAAATGTTTTCTTACTAGAATTATTACTTTTAGTTTTTAAAATATATTTATTTATTCATATTCATGATCTTCATGTTAGAGATTACAAGTCCTTAAAATTAAGTCTTAAAATTTATCTAAAAAATAGATTTATTAAGGGACCAGCATTTCTACATATGCGAGCTTGGCGGAAACCGGTCCTTTTATTATTTCAAGTACGCGAGAAATGGAAACTTCTCAAAATAAGTGGTCCTTCCAATCTAGCCCTAACCAGACACACTATATCGTTTTCTTACACGAAGGACCAAAAGTATTCATGACTCTTAACTCATCAAACTTGAAATCACGCTCTTAAGTAAAGTCGCATAAAATAGGCAAAACTCTATAATATTTTTCAAATATGTAATAATACATACTTGGATTACTTTGAAATCGATAGTTTGAAATAAAGTATTTCCGATAAATTTGTTTTCTTGTTTCAAAATAGCTAAAAGATTTTTGACTCCTGCGGGAGTATACTATTCATCTACTATCTCAGGCAAAATTTACACTAAAAATATCTGAGTATACTATTCATCTACTATCTCAGGCAAAATTTACACTAAAAATATCTTTTAGATCGCAATTTTTGGAGATGTGATCTCTAAAATAAAGAAAATTAATATCAAAGACAAAAAAGGGAAAATATCTCTTTATCCTCTATTTTTTGCTTCCATATCTCATGAGATCTAAAAATTGGAAATATTACTTATAAGCAAAAGGTCTTCATCTTTTCTATCTTACACCCCTAGACCTCTTTAACCATAAATTTTTTACCCAAACAAACATTAAAATGATACCCTATTCAAACTATATATCTCTCTCTCTCTCTCTCTAAACTCAATCTTTCTCTCTTCGCTTCTCGATAAGTTTACCAGCCAAGGGTTTTAGCTTGAGCTCGAACACGAGCACACTTCTTATATGTGAGAGAGAGCTGGAGTTTAGTAGAGAGAGAGAGATAGAGTTTTAGAGAGAGAGAGATGGAGTTTGAGTTTTAGAGAGAGATGCAGTTTTAGAGATAAAGAGATGGAGTTTGAGTTTTAGGGAGAGAGATGGAGTTTTGAGAGAGAGAGAGAGAGATGATGATGTAAGAGAGAGACGGAGTTTGGGTTTTAGAGAGAAATGGAGTTTTGAGAGAGAGAGAAAGACGATGATGTGAGAGAGAGATGGAGTTTTAGAGAGAGTAAGAGATAGAGTCATTTCATAAGTTGTTGAGGTCAATAATACATTGTCAAAAGGGTTTAGGGGGTTGAAAGATAGAAAAGATGGAGTCTTTTTGCTTATAATATTTTCAATTCTGGGGTCTGATGAGATATAGAAGTTAAAAATAAGAGATAATAGGATATTATCCCAAAAAAAAAATACACTCTCTATGTGCCTAAAAAGAATGGAATCCCAAGATTACACTGGAACCATCTAATTTTTGGAGGACATGATCTAGATGTTCAGGAACTCAAAATCTACAATTTTTTTATTTGAAAATAATCTTCTAGTTATAATTAGATGGAACACAAAATTTCAAATCAAATGCAAAAAAAATTCTTTAAAATAAATGTTTCACCCGATGGAGTAAATGTATAGTATGCTCCTGAACATACACAAAGCAAGGAGAGAGAGTGTGTGTGTGTTGGCATGTGGGCCTTTAAAGAATAATTACTACATTACATTACTAGAAATAATCATCAACATTCAACCTCTATCGATGCAGAAAAAGCATTGGTTACAGTTGTGAAAATTAGATTTATACAAAAATCAAGGGAAAAATGATTGGAGTTTGTTATGTTATGACAGTCAAAGCCCGTCAGTGAGATGTCTAGGGCTGGCTATAGATCGGGCCAGCCCCCGAGGCATTGCCAAGACTGGGTCAAAGGGATATTGGCTCAAGCCAAGCTGGGTCACATAGACCATTTTAAAAAAAGAAAAAAGAAAAAAAAAGGTCTTTAAGGAGAAACACCAGGCCTGCAATGGTCTAGCCGCGGTAGACTCGGCCCTCGAGCCGCAGTGGCCTGGTCCTCGGGCCATATTTTGTGGCCCACAGCCTACATCTTTTGGAATCATGCCGGACTGTGTGACCCATTGCCAACCCTCTTAGTTAACCGCCCGCCACAAAGAACCTTTACAGATAGGGATTCTATACAATAAAACCATTTAGCTTTGGTATATTGAGGTCACAATTACTTATAACCATCCGATGTAAAATCTGATAGCTTGGGTGTGTCACAAAGTTCGAGAAAATTTTTGAACCTTGAGCTCGGTCAATGAAATAAATATGTCACCGAATTTTACATCTAATGGTCAAGATTATTTGTGACCACCTTGTAACAAAGGTTAATGGTCTCTTTGTATACTTTCTCTTGAAAATATAGTAGTTTTACAAGTACATGTTCAAACTCCTAAGTTCACAATGAACAACCCGTTAAAAATATAAAAGTCATTAAGAAGCCTTTGGTTACCAAAAACACAGGATTTACGATAGGAAAAGTGTTCCATGCATCAAGGGACGCATGCCATATGCGTCCCCTTGATGCATCAAACATCCATCTCAAAAATATCATTTTTTATTTTAAAATGTAATTCTTTTGTTAGATTCATATTCACTGTGATGGAGATTCTCAACCCCTAAACTTTTGGATCTAGAATCCATCTCGAAGATAAGATGGATTTTGGAGGGAGCACTTATATAAATAGATGAGTCAGGGGACCGTCATTTATGGTTTCACATACATACAGTTACTAAAATTCAATCCCCGAATGCCCATCACATTCCAAAAACCTATTGAAAAGCTAAAAACACCTTTGTCCTTAGACAAGTTTCAGCGTGGAATATCTTCTTTCAAGTATCATGCAATGGGTGTGGAATATTTTCCTTCGTGTATTGTACAATTGCTCCATCCTTAAGGTCAGATCAGAAAATGAATTCAAAAAAATGAATTCAGAAAATAATTTCAGATTAAATTATAATATACAATGTCATAGCTAATACATGAAGAAACAAATAAATAGATGAAAATGAACAGATGGATGGATTGATAGACAAACAAATAGATAGATAGATAGAGGGAGAAAAAGAGTGTATTGCAAATTAATTATTATACACAGCATCTTAAAGGGAAGATCAGAGCAAATATTGAATGACTCAGCAACCTCTTTTGGTTCTGTTTCTTTCCTCCTGCCTCTGCAACTCCTAAGGCAATGAAAGGCCGGTTCTTCTTCTTTTACACCAATCTCCTAATGGAATTCGACTTTCGATCCTTCAAGCTGATGATACATAAGCAAATTTACAGTGTTAACTAGTGCAAATGAAAACCTTTTAATCAAGTAAACAAAAGAAAAATGACATTGTTGAGATGGATTGAGAGAGAGAGAGAGATGTTAAGGACTCCTCAGATTAAACCACAAAAGAGCATTAAGTTTGATGATGCATATGATATTGGACACCGATGAGGTGGGGAGGGGGAGGGGGGGCGCGACCATACATTGTTCTTCAGTGCTCTAGTAAGGATAGCTCTAAAACATCAGATTAATACGGTGGGGTGCGGGGGTTGGGGGAAAGCGACCATCCATTGTTCTTCAGTGCTCTCAACTGGATTAGCATTTGAAAGTGATCTAGTACGGATAGCTCCCTATCATGTTTGAATCACATCTTTCAAATGCCTTTTCCATTTCTCCATTGCTCAGGCATAGCATCAGCTAGAGTTAGCATGACCACTGAAAAGTTCAAGTTCAAAACAATTGGGATATTGGCATTGCTCACCCAAGTCGAAGAAGAAGATCCTACTCTATTTGAAGTTGAGTAAAGAGATCATGCAATCAAAGGTTGTAAAATAACTATTAGAACCCCTTTCCCATGTGTGCGCATGAAAGGTAACAGGTAGATTTGTTTATTTTGCTTTTTTCTTCAAAGATGGAGATTGGGTTCATTTGATCATTTAATTTTTTTAGTTATCTTAGGTAATTAAGTCTTTTTTTGTTATAGAGAACTGAGGGATAGAGTTAAAATTTAATTTGAGAAGATGAAGGGCGAAGATTTAATAGTGACTAGGGTTTCTTATGGGAAAAGTGACTTAAGGTTACTTTTATAAATATGTAAGAAGGAAAACAGAAATAGAAGTACTGAATTTTGGGTCTCATAAAAGATTATTTTATGTTTTATTTTCCTTCTCTCATTTTCCTAAATCATGTTGTAATATGCAATGCACTCTCATGACTCATGTTACACAAAAACCATACAATCTTAGAAGGAATATTCATCAAGGGAAAACAATGGTATATACATGGTCAAGGGAAATTATGGCGTAACCCAATACATTGTAGAAATCCCCATTCACCCTCCACTAAAGCCATGGATAGTGATGGAGGAACAGTGGCAACCACCCTCAGGTGAGTGGCTCCATGTCAATCTCTATCACTATCCATCACTTCAATGTATAAGGAAGATCCAACATGACCGGGGTTTTACAATACTGCAGTGGATTAGAATATACTTTGCCCATGGTAAAACAAATGTAACTAACTACATATTTATCAATCCATAGAAACCCCAGAATGGGTCCTTTCACAACTTTATAGTGATTCAACTTAGCAACATATTTTAACAGGAATGTTCAACAAACCCCTTTTCTGCTCACCTTGTTATTTTCCGCTTTGACCCTTCAGTGGCTGACAATGTAAGCTCTTGCGGAAATTGTCATGTAGAGTATCAATGATCACAAAAGAGGAATGCTTTGCACGGCGTAAGGTATCAAATTGTAAATGATTATCTACAGAGAAGCCTAAGAAGCCTTGTGGTGTATAAAATATTTCACTTTGTAAAATACCATCCTTGTCCTCGGTGCTTGACGAAGGATCATTCATCTCGACCCGCAAGGAGTTAATATGTGTTGTTAATATAGCCAAAAGCATAGCGATCAAAAAGCTAAATGAAGCCTTAAATAGAATTTAGTAAGGGTAAATATAACCTAATAAAATGGAAATGGGTAAAGCAATGTCCATTGGATCATCAACCTCCAATAATGGGATGGAGAGTGATGGAAAGAAGTAAGGTTTCCATGTCAGTTCAAGTGAACCCAACACACACTCCATCACGGCCCATCTTTCAAAATGGTCTGCAATGACCCAATGGACCATGATTTTTATATAGTCCACCATACTATAAAGTCACATTTAAGAAATCTATAAATATTAACAGTTGAAATGCACAGAAGATAATCCATGTATGCCGAAATTTAGATGAGAGACTTCATGTCTAATTGCTCTACTTACAGGAGAAAAGGAATGCTTTCCCCTTCTGTTACAGGGAATTTGATTCTTGCAATCAACATTTTGTTCGGCCTCATAACAACTTCAAGATAAACAAAAAATTAGTTAACATTTTCATCATTTAAAAGTTAAAAACTACTTTTGATTCAAATAGATATTGCATTGCCTACTGACCGAATTAAAAGGTGAAATTATAAGTGCCTTAAAATATCCACTTTAGTGCATTTTTGCAATTAAATTCTATAGCATTCATTCAGTTACGAAAGCTTTTCTTTTCTGTTCTTAATAAAACATAGATGATATGATTTTCAAGAATCATGTGAGTTTATCTTAAGACGAACATTAGAAAGACAACAGTCACTTAGAAGGGTAAATTGTAAAAATTCATTCATCGAAAATAAGCACTTACTTCTCACGAAGATAAAAAATTTCACACAACATGCAAACCCGGAGCTTGCCGGATATTTCAAATTCACCACAGTACTTTCATGCATGCTGCATGTGAACCACAATAAAATCCTCCCTCTTCTTACGAATGGAATCTCCAAGCTGGCAAAGGAAACACAGTGTAAATTAGCATTACATTCAATAAGATGATCAAACTAACAAAGAAAGAACCACATAAACCCTTAAAAGGATAGAAAGAATGTTAAAGATCGCAAGAAAATGGCAGTTAACTAATTAATGATGTTATCTTTGTAAAAAAGTGGCATCTGAGGACAAATGTGGTTTTTTGATAAGTGGTCAAGAATGTTTAATATATAACAGTTCAAGTAGCAAAAAAAAAACACAATGATTTTGAAAGATATAGCTAAAAAAAAATTGCTTTGTACTTTCTGTGTCAAGAGTGCTTCCTTTGCAGTATCATTTGTAACAATAGCTTGGGTTGAATATTTCGGAGCCATTTTTGAAGCTGGACTTTTTCCACTCTTTTGTTGTTTTTCACCATCTTCTTTATCAATATTAGCAATAATATACGCTGCCCTTCTAGCAAAGTAATCCCCATCAAAATATGGCACAGAAGTCAAGGTCACATTTGCCTTCTTTTCACCAGTACGCACAAAGAATTGTTCATACATATTAGTATGCTCCACTACAATATCTTCATCTGTAATATTCCAAAAAGTACAGGAAGTAGCAGAATTTATACCAGACAGATTGCAAGTTTTCTAAAATGGTAGAAACCCACTTATATAAATCACCTAATACATTGAAAAAACCAGCAATGTACGATCATTTTTGCCAGTCTTGACCTAGACATCATAACTATCCCATCTCGTAACAGGCAATGAACCGACACATCAGATTCTATATTTTTAAATCAGCTATACAATTTTTGAACCACGCATGCAATCCATAATTCTGGATTGGAAAATATCATATTAATATCTAACCTTAATCTTATGCAATCAGATTAAGAGTGAGACAAATGAACAAAAGAGATAAAAAGGAAAAGTATGAAGAATTATGAGATTCTCACCAAAATTTCTCGATATACAAAAGTACGAAGAGCCTCCCCAGTAATAGACTTAATCGCAGGCTGGAAGTACTTGACAGAATCAATATATGAAAGACAGACACGACAATTGTTTGGATATGGACATTCCGAACCATATTCTTGGACGTACATGCAAAAAAGACAACGTCTACGCCTTCAATTTTTTGAAACAGCAATATGACCTGCAAAAAATCATCAAATAAATCCAAGTCAAAAACACAGTAGAGCTAGCAAAAACCATCAAATTCAAGACTCCTTTCAACATCAACGCCTCAAAAATGACGACACAAGTATCATGATTGGCTTACTAATTTTTTGGAAATGTTATCTAACCTTTGACTTGTATGGAAACTCTGAAGAGTAACTTTCATCTTTAACAATCTCCAGAAAACGTTGGCTCACTAGCAATTTCTTGTCAACAGATAAGAAAACTCTAATGACAAGATCTTTGGCCCCTGGCACCTGGAACCAATGTGGTCATCATTATAATGAATATAACTTGAACACTCCATTCGTTGATGAACCAAGATTCACAATACTATAGTGTCCAGACATCATCATTATAATGGTATTAAAAAAAGAAATTAATATTAAAATATTAAGATGTTAACATGCAATTCAAATTATAACAAAAGGACAAGCCTTTGTTCTCCCACAGTATAAAATCTTTAGATAACAACAGCCAAATGACCAAAAGGACTTGAATCAAAGCATCAACTTGAAAACAAAACAGAACTCATTGTTATTTAAAACTTCTTCTCCCTAACTATGATAGAGATGTTATCTCATATTGTGAATGAGCAATAATATAAAAAATGAAAACAAAATGCATGCATGTGAGAATAAATCCATATTCAGCAAACTTTATATACTCTATAATGGCATAACTTACATACCTTGAGATATGAAATATTCATGCCAAAATCTGTATTATAAAATCAAGTAACAAGATAAAAACAGGAAGTTATTCAATGCCAAAAAAAAGGTAAAACAGACCTGGTTTATTTCAAATTTTCCACTACACATTTACATACACAACTCATAGTGCATGTGAGTGTGTGTGGGAGAGAGAGAGAGAGAGAATAAAAATAAAAACAATAAACTTTAAAGGTGATCCAAAAAATGCAACCACGGTACCTCATCAAAATTCTTCCCTGATACTTTTGCCCTTTCTTCTCTCTCCCAATTTAGCCGCCTAAGTAGCCTTTGCTCCAACTGATCACTAAGGATTGTCATTGGCAAATCTTTAGCACTGTGAAGGTCACTTTGAGGTAGAGGGTTTCGTTTTCCTCCCTCAACCTCTTGTAAAAAACAATAGGGACAAACATATTCAGTCTGCCCAGAATAACTTCTATTATTGAATAGCGCACATATCTGATGGTTCCAAGATCCACATCCACTGCATTGAACCCACTATACAGAAGCATTACACAAATAAGGGGGAAATATCGACAAAGATGAGAACTGGCAGATCTAGCTTTAACAAGATGGATCCGTACCTCTTCGTTAAGTTCATCAATGTTCTTTTTCTCAACAAAATTAGACTTGAAAACCTGAAATCCTTCAACTTCAATGCTCTCACCGCGTGCTCCACGGAAGCATCTAGGACAAATATAAGATTGTTTGCCCCCATTGCTTGTGATATAATATATAGCATCTCTCTTGACATGGAGACCACATAAATTACAATATACCGCAAGTGCAAAAGAAAGGTTCTCCATACAGCACAACTGGCAACGACTTTGATTTGAAGAATTCTGCATTGCTTGACGTTGTTCTGCCTTCGATTTAGTCTAGATACATTGAAAACATAAAAAGTTAGAGAATCTGAAAATTAATACTCGCATTAAACATATTCAAGGAAAACTGGGATCAAATAACTAATATTACAAAAAAAATATGAAATTAACACATTTATGCTTGCAGAGGTCACAAGATAAAACTATCTAAAGCATCTTAGAGTGGCTATAATGTTATGGTATCTTAGAATGACTATAATGAAAAACACCAAAGAATCAGTACAGTAAACTTCTCAACTCTAAAAGGATGTTTACAATGTATTAAACCCTAGAAAAGACAAACACTAATCCCGAGACACCACTATCTGCCAAAATGAACCATCAACCTAGTGGACTGGCATAATAAATACAATCAAACCTTACTCGCATCTCAATATACTAACATGGCCCTCAATTACCCAGAATCTATGAAGGGAGGGTTCAAGGCCAACTGAACAACTAGCACATTCCCCACTAATCAGATTAAATTTTGATATAAAGAAATATGCATATCATGTATGTTTCTGTACATGAAAGTTCTCCAAAAGTTAATGAAATTAAGTTACCAATCAAAAACAAAAAAGGCCAATTAAGAAAACAAGAAAGAACGATGACTGCATATTAGAAGTCCGACTATTCTACACGCCCACAGATGCGCTGTCCCAGTTCATGCATGTGGAAGAATGCACTTAAACAGTATTATTATGAAATTTTCGTGAAGATTGCGCAAGATTTTCTTTTAACATATCATTAACAAAACTAGGCTACACAAAGTTCAAAGAACTCAAAGGTAGACCAGCGAAAAGTGAAAAATTGGTGCCAACAAGATGATCAAACCAATACTTTATATATCATGTTCGAGATTGAATAATCCCAAAAAGAAAAAAAAGAAAAAAAAAAAGCAGCAGCACAATACCGCAAATATATTGGAAATCAATTATCTTCGAATACTAAGTCAAATAACCATTTGAAAATGTACTTACCTCGACAGTCTTATCCATTTAATCATATGCACCATAAAAATAAGGCAGAATACCGCATTCACAGTGAGAAAAGAAAGTAGACAAGTGGTTGTAAATTTCATAGGACGAGACAGTTATATCTATTAAATTAAAATTTTGCAATCCCAGAGAGAAACATGTAAATCTTACGGTTACAATAAACTAAGACGATTGCATTTAGTTACCCCAAGGCTAATATATTTCAGGATGTAAATCCCAAAGAAAACATAATGCCTGCATTCCCCCCATAGCAAAGACATTGAGAAGCATGAAATTAGAATGGTATGCCTTGAGAAAGTAGGGTACTAACCGGACCCACAAACTGCCTTGGAGAGTTGATGTGAGTTCTAATTTGCTCTGGAGTGAAATACTCAAGCAAAGAAGCACCTCTTAGCTTCTGCGTCCCATGCATAGTTCCTGCTCCAGGATCGGCTAGTAAGACAACAGATTCCTGGTTTATTTCCATTCAGCACTCGTTTATCTCAGTGCAATCTTCATTGGTGGCTTGGGATGACAACCCATCTGAGGAAGTGAAAGAAATATCACCTTTCACCTGAGAAGTGTGCTCCATACCATTTTCCAGTTTGTTCCCTTGACTCTCATGACAAAAAGGTAAGGAACTCCCAACATCAACAAAACCAGGCTCTTTGATTTGAACACCTGTTTTTGCTTTCCCAAGAATACAAACCTCTGATATTGGGTATGGCACTTCATTGGTGCAATCTTCATTGGTGAAAGTGGGCATTGCACTTTCAGATTGTTCAACCCTCATTCTTTTCAGTGGGTGTTGCACATCCCCCAAAAGCTCTGAGCTCATAGCCTCTTCCCTACTCCTTATCAAATCCGCCTCCCCTGAATTTGATGGCTGGTTCAAAGATGGCTTCTGTTCAAATGTAATCACACGAGTCCAAAAACAAACAAAGCAAGCATCCTTGCTACAATGACAATAGTGCCCCCACAATTTCCTCAGCGGCTGACAAAGGGTAACGTGACAATGAACACTTTGACAACTAGAAATATGCATCCAAATCCTTCGTGCATTTACACAGTCATGATATGCACATTGGTTTTCCAGAGCTGAACATTTGCTGCCATAGTGCAAAATAACCAACCATTCAACATGTATCCAATCTTTATTAGTAAGATTTTCAATCGCTTGGGTTTGAGCAAAATAAGCTATCAATTGAGGTCATGACTGGTCTGAGCCAATGCAATCTTTAGAGACAGGTCTACATCTTGAACGTGACGAATGTCTTTTTTCATTCTTTAATTTCAACCTCCCAATACGGCAAGAAAGCATTGACGATTCACATGATTTCGCCATAATTGGAGAAGCCACCAGCTTTGAAGTATGCAAAAACTCTGCATTGTACCATATAACCTATCAATTCTCCATCATAACCAATGTCTGAAACAATGACTCGGGCTGGTTACCCAGCCAATGCCCAAGCCGAGTACTCGGACTCGGCCTGAGTCCCAGTAACTTGGCCCAAGTAAGGTCGAGTTCCGGCCAAGCTAAAACGTGTTAAAAAAAAATCCAAAAAATAGGAAAATATGTTTAAAGAAAAATTAAACAAAGAACATCTAAATCAAGTTAAAACAGTAGTGAAATTTGAAACAATCAATTTGTGAAGGGGTATTTTAGAAATAATCTAAAAAACAAGGGATAATGTAAAAATAACTATTCATGGCCAAAGCACTTTCCAATATTTGCCAAAATGATAGAAAACATAAAATAATATATATATATATATATATCACAAATAATTTAAACTTCTTTTTTTTTTTGAATTTTTCTTAACATCCTCAAGTGGGATACCCAACTCAAGGATAGTCGGGCTTGCCACCCTAGCGAGCCCAAGTACGCGGAACTCAACCCAATTAGTCGAACACTGATAATAACATAAGGGTAGATCAAATAAGCCTGTAACAAGGGCTACCTCAAAAATCTCAGATGAGGAAAAAATTAATAAAGATGAAAAGACCCAAGGAAGCCATCAAATAAATGTTTTGAAATATACTTTAAGGTACAATGGGGGGCCGGCCCTTTAGAGATGCCAGGTAAAAGCAAATGTTTAAATGAAGATGAAAATAACCAAGGGAACCATGTAATGACGTCTCTGTACATGCCTTGAAGTAACCCTACAGTGGAGGATTCTTTAAGAATATTACATAAAATTAAACACATAAAAAACAGAAAATGGGTATCATAGTTTTGAGTCAAAGAAAATTCGAGAAATAACAAAATAACCTAGGGAACCATACAAGAAGCATTAGAGAGACATGCATAACTGTGCAATGGGATATTCTCTAAATATATAAGACAAAAAAAGCAAATTCAAGAAAATGAAATAAAACCCTAGAATCCAAATCATATTTCTGAAACCCTAGAATTAGGGTTTCTTTGAGTAAGCGTGAAAATTTCAAGAAAATGAAAAAAAAACCCTAGAATCCAAATGATATTTTTGAAGCCCTAGAATTAGGGTTTCTTTAAGAAATCGAGAAAAATAAAAAACAACCAAACCAGGAACGAAGGAATGAGCCTTACACGAAGGGATAGATTCCTTTTCTGTTTCCTTCTCTTTCTTCTTAGCAGCAGAAGAAGAAGAAGCAGTACAAATGTTCTCTCCCTCTGTAATGGCATAACCTCGCTCTCCACACTCTCTATCCCACTCTCCCCTCTCATTTGAGCTTTATATACTTTTCGTCGCTAAAAAGACGGGATAGAATTCATGGAAGTTAATTAATTTAAGTACGGAAGTTCCCGCGGGAGTACACGATGCATTAGTAAAGAGCTAAACTCCCATGCTCGTGCGGTATTGAACTTCAGTTACTGACTAACGGCAAATTTAGGATCCGAGTTTTCGAAAATGTAACAAAAAGAAATATTTCGAAACTCCACGCTTTATGCACTTAAAAAAAAAAGGGGTGCGGTTTCTATAAGGATGCAACTTTAAACGACCCAATTAAGGCACACCTTCAAATTCTATCATAATATGTAATTTTGATGTAAAGATTCTTTAAGATTATCTTAAAATCTATATTTATCTCTAATTATAAAATTTTAAACTTTAAATATGGTTAAAATCTAGTAGATCTATAAACATATGAAAATATTAAAAACGGATGGGCTAGATATTGTGTAGCAAGATACACTATTTTTGAGACTCAAATCATGTTTTATTTCATATTCATACATTTTGATGCCGAGATGATCTTTTAGAGGGTTTTTCCAAAATAAAAGAACCTCTTTCTATGGATTTTTGAGATGTACATGTAATTCTACATTTTATGGTTGCAACCATATATGAACTTTTTCCAAAAAAAAAAGTCTCAAAATTGAACATTTTTTTAGGTTAAACTCAAAACTCAAATTCTTCCTTTCAGAAATAATCTAAAGCAATGTTTTAAAAACCAGCTTGGGGACCCAAACAGGTCCATGTAGGGTCCAAGTTGCCCATTTAACTCCGCAAGTTGGATTGGTCGACTTGGTCAATATTATAAGAAACAATAAAAACATAGAAAAAAAGCCAAAAAGTATGAAAAAGATATATAAAATAATTAATTGAAAAGCATACTATAGGAGGCACAAATCAACATAAAAAAAATATAAATCAAAAAAGCATTTTGAAAGAAAATGATAGAAAAAATATTGAAAATTAACCAAACATCAATTTCCAAGATTTTCCCTTTTTATCCAAAAAACTTTGTTAGGAATTTTTAAGATCAATGTAATATGAATAGTTTAGAAAAATTTAAAGAATTTTGGTGAAAGAATGATAGAGATCAAACGTTTTTTTTTTTTTATTTCAGGTTAAAAAAAATCACAAAGCTAGACTATCAATTTCTCTTATTTTAGTTTTCCATCCAATAAAATGATTTGGGCTTTCAAATGGGGCTTAAACATGATTAATTTGGAACAAGTTTCAAATTAAATACTATATGCACACAAAAAAGAAAGGAGGCACTTGAGAGAAATTGGTGATCACCAACGATTGTTTATGAACACCTCCATTCACAAGAAAATATGCATCCATATTGGACTCCTTAAAGTAATGGTAAAGCTCATTCGAAAGAGAAGATAAAATATCTTTGATCTCATCCATAATGGGCACGGCCTAGCTTCTCCCTTACTCCTTGCTATAATATTAGTAAGATCACTCTCAATGATCTTGTTGCTTGCCAATTTAGATATCAACTTTAAGCCGTGTAACATCGCTCTTGCCTCAGCCTTATTTACAGTAACTAAATTATACGGACCTGAGTAAGAGATAAGTATCCTACCTATGTGATCTCTAATGAGTCAATCGAAACTAACCGAGCTCGGATTTCTAAGAGAACTACAATCAAAGTTTAATTTGAGGCATTCTACTAGCAGATAAATCCATATTGTCTGCCTCTTACACGGATCAAAAGTCATTTTGAATACCTCCATTGAGTTTAAGATGAGTTTATCAGAAGATACAAATCTTCCTTGTTTATGATTCCCCGTCCATTCAACTGCCAACGCCAAAACTTTGAATCTTAATATCGAGACCTCTAAGCAGGCTCTTTCAAAGATTTTCCTTTTTTTTTTTTGACAAGAGCACAAAATTTTTTTAATCAACGAAAGATCTTTCTATTTCTTTCTTTCCGCACATTCCATATTATACTCACCTATAAGGATCTCCACAAAATAGTTCCGAGCTTAGATATCCCCGGTGAACTCCATTGTGGGGGAAACAACTCCATAGTACAAGGTACCTGAATATGCGGGTTCAAATGTTCCGTTCCCCAATCCTACAGCCTTATAGTAAAGGCAGTGAAAGAATAAATGATGCACCGATTCATTATCTTCTTTACAGCATATACAAATATTAATTGAGATAAAACCCCATTCGTAGATGGCCAACTACTTTTGATAAGCTATCCAAAGGAAAACTTGCTTTGAGAGGAATATGCAAACACCATAGTTCTCCCAAACTTGATTATGAAAATCTACCACATTCCCCATTAAGGAGCTTATACACCGACTTGACCATGAAGTCCAATGAAGTAGTGAGATCCCATATTAGGCTATCAACTTTGTCAGGGCAATAATAAAAAGTTTGGGGTAACTCCATAAGTCTTTGAAATTCAGCAATAAATATATTGGACGTTCTCCTATACCTCGAAGAAATAGACCAGTCATTATTAGTGTTCACCTCTGCCTGACCTCCTAAAAAGATGACATCTAGGAAAATGTATATGAGAGCTTCCAATCCATGTATCCCACAACTAAAAACGTATTATGTCCTTTTCCAACCGACTTGTGGCAATATTGTAGATTAAGAAATTTACAAAAATCAATCCCTCACCAAATGAACTTTTTGATATTGCTAGGGTGACAGGAAAAAATGAGCTTAACGGTTTAGATTGAATTTGGGCCGATCTAACGATCACGGATATCCGATAATGTTTGAATTTTAATTTTTTTTCTATCAATCCAAATCACTTGAAATTTTCAACATGTATTGATAAAAAATAGGTGAATATTGAAAAAATATTAAAAAAAAATATTTTACATGAAAAACAAGATCAAAATACCCCTGTAAAGTTTTGGGGGTATTTTGGTTATTTTTAATTTTACGGATTATTTTTTTTATAATTTTAGTACGTGCGGCTTGATGAGAAGAATAATCACTTAAAATTTCAAGTGCTTTGGATTTGTAGAAAAAAAAATTAAAATTCAAACATTCTCGTCCGTCAGATCGGCTCAGATTCAATCTGGACTATTGGGCTTACACTATTATGTGAGCTAGGGGGCTCACCCAAGCTTTTTTACACACACACACATATATATATATATATATATATTAAAAAAAGATATGGCCAGCATCCTCGTGTAAATAAGCCAAATGCGCCAACGACCTAGATTGAATCTGGGCCGATTTGATGATCACGGATGTCCAGTATTGTCTAGTAGTTTTTTAATTTAAATTTTTTTTTACTAATCCAAATCACTTGAAATTTGAGGCATGTGTTTTTCAAAAATAGATGAATCTATAAAACTTATTAAAAAAATATTTTACATGAAAAAAATGATCAAAATACCCCCACAAATTTTCAAGGGTATTTTGATCAATTTTTTCATGTAAAAGATTTTTTAATATTTTTCCGTAGATTCACCTATTTTTAAGGAACATACGCCTAAAATTTCAAGTAATTTAGATTTGTAGAAAACACTTTAAAATTCAACCACTACTAGACATCCGTGATAGTCAGATTGGCCTAGATTTATTCTGGGCCGTTGGCACATTTAACTTATCTACGTGAGGCTGTTGACCATATCTTTTTCATATATATATATATATATATACAACCAT
>NW_006499563.1:598481-620171 GCF_000471905.2 Amborella trichopoda | reverse complement strand
ATGTAATCTATGATCGAATTTTTTGTAATCCATGATAGAATTTTTTGTAATCCATGATCGAATTTTTTGTAATCCATGATCGAAATATTTGTTTTTTTTCTTGTAATCCATGATTGAATTTTTTGTTTTTTTTGTAACCCATGATAGAATTTTTTGTAATCCATGATTGAATTTTTTGTAATCCATGTTTGACTTTTTTGTAATCCATGATCGAATTGTTTTTTCTTTTTTTGTAATCCACGATGGAATTTTTTGTTTTTTTATGTTTTTTTTTTTTGTAATCCATGATCGAATTTTATGTAATCCATGATCAAATTTTATGTAATCCATGATCAAATTTTTTGTAATCCATGATCGAATTTTTTGTAATCCATGATCAAATTTTTTGTAATCCAAGATTGAATTTTTTGAAAATTTGTGATTTTTTTTTTTAATCCATGATCGAATTTTTTTTTGTAATCCATGATAGAATTTTTTGAAAATTTGTGATTTTTTTTTTTTAATCCATGATCGAATTTTTTTTCGTAATCCATTATAGAATATTTTGAAAATTTGTGATTTTTGTTTTAATCCATGATTGATTTTTTTGAAAATTTGTTAAATTTTTTTTTTAATCCATATTATTCAAAGAGAAAATGAGACAGATGATGATTCTGAGGCCACCCTATCCCAGCCATATTATTCACATATCGAGTCCCAACAGCAACAGTATAGGGATGATCACGACAGTGCAAGTGAGCATGAAGGATGGACAAGCTTCGGGGATTTTAGATTGGGAACACAACAAAACACTAACACTCAGGGATTTGGGAATAGTCAGACGCCTGCTAATATCGATGATTCGTTTTTAGATCGAATCAATGAATTGTTAAACGAATTCAATCAATGGCAACAGTGTGACCAAGAAGAACAATAACGTCGTCTATCATTTTATTTTTAGATCATATGTTACTAATTTTATGCTTTATTGTAGTCCATGTATGTTGATATACTTATTCCATGATAATTCTATGTTTATCCTTTTGTGTGATGTAAATTAAATGCTAAATGGCGGTTCATGCAGGGAAAGAACATATAAATATTCGCATATTCATTCAAAAACATGAAATTCTTAATGGAGTACCCTCATTTCTTATTGAATTCCTAAAAAACAATATTTATAATGAATTTTAATAATTTTTTCGGATTTTTTTTAAGCTTTATTCTGATCGATTCACCCAATTCCCGATCCGGATCGTCGATTCACCGATCCAGATCGGTTGTTTGGGTGCCCGATTGGGGTCACCGATCCGTTTTTTAAACGATTGGTTTTGGTTTGGATAGTTATTACTTAAAAGGAAAAAGTTCATATAGAGCCGAGGCTCTAAACAATTAAATTAGAGCCTACCTCTAAAATTTCACTAGATATGGTTTTTTTTATGCCCAAATGTCTTCGAATTGATCATCTCAACATCAAGATGCATGGACATGAGAAAAAAATGGATTTCAAGCTTTGGAAATAGTGCATCTTGTAATACATTTTTGGACCGTCAATTTTCAAGATTTTCATGCTTTCATAGATCTGCTCGATCTACAATATTTTCTAAGCTTTAAATTTTATAATTAGATATGAAAAAATATTTTAAAGCTATCACAAAGATTTCCAGTATTGAAACCACATTACTTGACACTATTTGAAGGTGGGCTCTACTTTGATTGTTTAGAGCCTTGACTCTATACAAACCACCTAATATTTCTTAACAAATCTCTTCTAAGTTTTCTTTTTTACTAAATTAAAATGTTTTTTACTTATGGGAAAAATATTCAGTGTTAGAAAGATAATTATATACTTACTCTTGGATGCAATTTTATCAGCCAAATCACCTATTATTGAGGTCCCTTATGCGTCTGCGCGCTTCTCTAAGATGGATGTCAGGACCGTGTGCATCCACTAAATGTCAAAATGAATAGCGAAGAAAGAAATTCAAAAAATATTAATTATATTTTGCAAATAAATCCAGATTCATGGTGATCATCATCATGCTCGAGACTAGTAAACCCTAAAAATTTGTATTGAGACTCCATACTTGAGATAAATTTTGGAGGGGGGATGCCTAGCAATAAGTGAGGCGGCCGACACACCAAATACTTTCTTTTACTCGCACGAGCAAAAATCAATCCAAACGGAAGGGGATTTGTTTGACTCAAAACTTTTTAATATTTTGTATTCATTCCAAATATTTTTTAAAAATCCAACCTTGAAAATGGGTCAGATAAACTCAGATGAAGTCCGATGTACTGACCATTTCATAGACAATCAAATCCAAAATCTTAAAAGTTTGAAATTATTCATCTTCTAAAATAAAATTATTATGTGGAATTTCACACATCAATAAAATCCTCTCAAAGTGTTTTGCCCTTGGGAGAAATGCCCAATATTGCTCAAGATTGCAGCATTTAAGAACTCAATGTCAATAGATAACTATCCACAAGTAGATAGAAGGGAGGAAAATTAGATATAAGGTGGCAATGGGCCGGATGGCCCGGCCCAACTGAATCACCTCGGCCCTAAATAAAAAGGGCATGGCCACAAAATGTGGCTAGACTACCGGACCACCATGGCCTGAGGGCTGGGCCTAGGCAAAACTAAGGCCAGCCCGTTTCTAACATGCTAAGCCCTTATTTTGTTTTTCTTTAATAATTTTATTGGCCTTCTTTAATAATTTATTGGCCTGGCCCTAGCCCAGCCTGGCCTGACGTACCTTGGCCTTGGTCGGGCTGGGTCCAGACTTGGCCCAATCCTTTGGGGAACAAGGCCAGGCTGGCCCAGCCCATTGCCAGCCCTAACTAGATGCTAGGGGTCGAAACCCAAAATCACGTTATTTTATAAAATAATATTCGTATGTCGATTTGATCGTACTCAAATTTCCATATCAATCAAATCCACTAATAACGATGTTTCCCTTGAGAGAGGTATACATTGTGTTCTCCCTAGGTCCTACCAAACTTCTAAGTTCCCACAAACTAGTTTCCAAAGAAATCGGGGAGTTGTGAATGCCAATCTCTAAGTTGAAGTTCCATGGGGAACCTAGGAATTCAAACTCTCCGAACGTTTTTATCAATTACTGTTCTTGATGGTCCTTTTTCACTATTAACTATTCACTATTTACAATATATTATGTTATATATTATTTTATTTATATATATATATATTATATTATATATTATTATAATATAAAATATAATATATAAATCATATTTCAATAATATAAAATATAATATGTAAATCATACTTCAATAATATTTAGTTATAATATATAAATAACATTTTATATAAATAATATCTTATTTTATATTATATTATAGTATATAACATTAGTATGATGTAACACTATAATACATGATATTAGTATTATTAACATAATATAATATATAATATTACTATAATATAATATATAATATAGATTGTAATTTATATATCTATATTCATATTATTAATTTATATTGGAATTATTAATATAATGTAATACATAATAAATAATATATTATTTTATATTATACTATAGTATATAACATTAGATAATATATATTAGTATGATGTAATAAAGTAGTACATAATATTAGCATTAAACGTAATATAATATATACTATATATTATAATTTTGGGTGCGGTTTGTATAGATCCTAGGCTCTAAACAATCAAATTAGAGCCTACATTCAAATAGTGTCAAGGGATTTCAATTCTGAAAATCTTTGTGATAGCCTTAAAATATATTTTTATCTTTATTTATGAGGTTTAAAGCTTTAAAAATAGAGTAGAATGACATATCTATGAAAACTTGAAAATCTTGAAAGTTGAAAAGTCCAAAAATACGTTATAAAATACACTATTCCCAAAACTTGAAATCTATTTATTTTATTTTTCTAATGTCCATGCATCTTGATGTCGAGATGATCAATTTGAGAATATTTGGGCATCAAAACAACCTCTTCTAGTGAAAGTTTTGAGGTAGGCTCTAATTTGATTGTTAGAGCCTCGGCTCTATATATCTATATTCATATTATTAATTTATATTGGTATTATTAATATAATTTAATACATAATATTGGTATTCTTAATATAATATAGTATACAATGTTACTATAATATAATATTACATATTTACATATCGATATTCATATTATTAATTTATATTGGTATTATATCATGTTGTCTTATATATTATATTTCTTTTATTAATGTAATTTGTATTATGTAAAATAGTATACTATATATTACATTACAATAAATAATTTATTTTATATTATATAAAAATATACAAATATTATAATATGTTATTAATAAAATATATTGACATTTACATAGTCATATTTTGGATTGTGTTTATAATTTGATGTTCAATCATACTATCTATATTCCATTCATTAATAGAGTAACCTGAGAAAGTTTGAGTGATAATATCAAGATTTTCTTCAAATTGTATATATATTGGAGAGGGACAATCGTAATATTTTTTTGTTCTAAGTATCTGTTTTGGTTCAGTAAAATATTCTGGTTTTATAACAGCTGTCCTCTAATCACACAGGCTGCTTTGATTCATTCTTATCCAAGGAAGACCTCTCCCCTCGGCTATAAGAGGAGGAAGCCTCCTCATCCTAGGGGCATCTAAAGTTAGCCTCCTCTCTTGCCTTCTTGCTGTAATGCTGTTGTTAGAGCACTCGTTGTCCATATTATGTAAAAAGTGTGTGCTTGATTTGGCTTTAAGTTGTTTGGCTTGTAGGGCTTAGAAGGCTATTTGTGAGAATTTGGTATGTATCTTTTAATAAGTTCCGGTTTAATATATTGATGTATGTTACTTCCGCTCTTTTATTTCTTCTATAATTTAGGATTCATTTATGTTTTTATGAACCTGCTTAAAATGGTATCAGAGCCAAGTTATAATGGTATCAGAGCCAAGTTATAACGTTAATCATTATTTTGTTTAGTTTTTAAATTTATTCATAATTTAATAAGATCTAAAAGAGACCAACTCATAAACTTACTGAGCCCAACCTATAAGCTAAAAAGTTATCAAATACGCATGAGCTTTTCATACCCTTTAGCCAAAGATTGGTATTTCTTGAGGTTTTCTTTGGCTTCTTTTACACGGAGAGCTTCTTAGCCTAATGGGACATAGTAAGATATGCTAGGCAAGATGCAGTACTCTAGGCTTATTAATAAATGGATAATTTTGAAGAACTACCCAGAAGTAGTATTTCTGTTGACGATTTGGATAATATAACAAATTTAGAATAAATGTTTATAGAAGATTATGAAGTTAGTTCGAACTAGAAATTACTTTTGATAAAACCTGAAGGTATTTATAAAATAAGAACTTTTAATTTCTTTACTAAAATAATTATCCGAACAATTGAAAGCTCTGAATCCTTATTGAATAATCAACTACAATTCCCATATTAGACAACAAAAATTTTCAACACTGTAAAGAAAAATTTAATTAATTCATATTGGACTATTTCAAGTTGCCTTAGTCCCTCTCACTAGAATTGGTATTAATGCTTCTGTCTTGACAACAACACGTCTATGTAATAGACCTGCCTGGTTTAATTGTTACCAAAATTGTATTCTTTCCTTTAAAGATAAACACTTATTGAAAGCCTTTACACTAACTGTTTGCACGCAAAGCATTGATATGTTAGAAGGTTCGAGAAATATAGATTTTACATATAGAACCAATTTCTGTGTCCTAAACAATCTAAATCCCCAAAATAGGAGTATTGAATCTGCTGGATATGCTACCCTTTTTGAAACCAATATAAAAAATAAAACTATATAAAAATATAAAAAATAAACCAATATCTGCTGGATATGCTACCCAAAATATAAAAAATATTGTTCCCAAAAAACTAAAATGGGAAGACATTAGATTTCCAGAATCCTGGAATCTTCAAATTCCTATTATAAGAAGATTGTTAAAATCTCAATAAAACTCTAAATTAGATACTATAGTTGAATTACCAAAAAGAGATGTAGAGATTACATTTGAAAATAAAATTTTTAATCAACTTCCAATAAAATAAAACTCTAAAGAACTTCAAGTTGATTATATATAATATTACTACAAATATTATGTAATATTATAGTATATTGGTATTATTAGTATAATGTAATACATAATATCGGTATTATTAATATAATATGATATATAATACCAATATAAAATAATATTATAGTATCTATATTATATATTTATCTATATTCATATTATTAATTTATATTGGTTATATTATGCATTATTAATTTATATTGGTATTATATTACAATGTCTTATATATTATATATTATATTAATTTTATTAATGTAATTTGTATATATAATATATATTTATTATATATCATATATATAGTATTTATATATAACATAAGTATATTTATGTTATATTATATTACATATATTATATTTAATTTATTATATTGGTATTATATTACATTGTCTTATATATTACATATTATATTTATTTTATTAATGTAATTTGTGTTATATAATATATTTATTATATATCATATAATTATTATTTATGTATGTTTATATTGTATTATATAACATATCTATTAATATATTATATTTAATTTATTAGTGTAACTTCTATTATATAATATATTTATTAATATTTAGATAAAATTACGTAAAAATCTGTCATAGATTGAATTAATTTGTGGCTCCATTGTGATTGAATTAGATTTTTAAAATTTGTGGGTTATGAGAACTTGGAATTTCGTCGTCTCTGTAGAACCATAAATTTTTTTAATTTGGGGGGTTTATACTCTTAATAGCACAAAATAATAGGGTCTATGCTTATTGGGTCTATGCTTATTGGGTGCGTTTCTTACAAATTGCGGTTTTGAACTAAATTAGGACCTCCTGCTGTCCTTGACATCTATTTTGCTCATGTTTATCAATAGATAAGTGACCATATTATTGGCTTTAATATGTTGCTTGTATTGTAAGTAGCATTGTTCTCTGTTATGGAAACAATAATTTGATTGTTTCTTAAAATTGAATTTTTTATTTTTTGATGGAGTCGTTAGGCTATCTATAAATCGAATTCTTCAGTTTTTGATTGATCTGCTTGGTTTTTTAATGGTTTGGTTGCTTAGCTAACATGAATTCTTTGTTTTTGATGGGATGATTTAGTTGCTTATGAAAGTTGGATTCTTGTCTTTACAATGAAATAATTAGTTGCTTATCAATGTCGAATTTTGGTGAAATGATTTAGTTACTCATAAAAGTTGAATTCTTTCGTGTTTGGACAAGGTTGGTTACTTGGAATGGGACTACTACTTGGAATGGGACTACTGTGTTTTTTTTTATTTATCCATCTAGGGTTTGGTTATTATTTAGCTGAGGTCCATTGAATTGGACTCAGTGTAGCGTTTCATGTGGTTTTGTATTGGTTACTGATAAAAGAAGTGGATGAGGATTGTGCATATCTGGTTAATTATGGGGTCTGTGTATTAGTTCTTAAAGTAGCGATATTAAAATGGATTTAAGATATCCTTAGCTTTTTTTCACTTGGTTTTTGGGTGATATTGGATGGTGAATGGGATAGTTTTTCTTTACAATGGGTGATGAATTGGATAGGAAATTGCTTTTTTGCTTTAGATAATTATGGAAGTTGTTTAGTGGTTTTAGGTTGAGGAGCTTGAATTGGATTAAACTAGGGATATATGTGCTTCTCTCTTTATTTTGTAGATGTGGGTGACTAAAGATGGTAAACTGGGTCAAGATGTATTATTCAGCTAATAGAGATGGTTTCAAGCAGCGAACAAAATTCATTTTGAGTAAAAAAACTTGATCAAGTGGGCAAGTTTTTTATAAATTGAAAATTTGGAAAATATATATATTTTTTTCGTTGTGTATAATTTTTTATGTTGATTTGACAATGACAATGACAATGTTCCTTCTGATGTGGTGCTATTATAGCATATTTAGGTGATAAGCTGGGTTGGATTCCCATTATAGGTGTTTTCTATATAATTGTTTATAAATTTTTTGAAGAACTATTTGAATTCTTCTTAGTTACTTGTTTGACTCAAAGAATCAATTATTTTTTTGGTTACCATATTCATTGATTGATTTCGATTTTCAAGTATAAGATCCTGGGTTGGACTAGAATAGCAATTTCATTTTAGCACTGTTCTTTTTTCATCAATAGATTTATCTACCCTTCTCTAGTCTTCTACGTTTTTGGGTGGTTGGATATAATGAATTTTGGGCAGAGCAACTATTTAATTAGTAGGAATTAGAAAACCACTGGGTCAATTAGAGACTTTCCCAAGTTGGCCTGGACCAACTAGAGACTTTAATTCAATTTCAAGAAACAATCAATTTTTTTGTTTAATAATAGCATGTCATTATTGTTTTTTTGTTATCCACTTAAGTTTTGCATATGTAACCTTATGATTAACATGGTGACTCATATGGGATTTCAGTGCATATGAATCGTATACATCCCGATGGAGGATATCCAGAAGGTCCTCATGACCCTACTTTGCTGTAACTTCATCCAGAACATGCATCATGTTTCACATGGGAAGGACATGGATATGCATATATTCATCTGCCCATTCTATTAATTTGTTAGTTTTCAATAAATTGTAGTTAGGTTCAAACATCCTATGAGAAGTACATGTATATGTATTGGGACTCATATGCTGTCTATTTGTTGTATTTCAGGAGAAACAAGAAATTAGAATTGATGAGAAGACTTATCAATTAAACGAATGACAACTAACATAAGAGCAAGTTCAATTAGTAAATGCGTTTAGGTTGGGTGCGCTATATATTATTCGGCCATGCTTCTGATCATCCTTTGGTCTCAGCCAATATAGAGAGGTGGCGTTCTGAGACCAATACATTCCATTACAACATTCATATTGGTGAGATGACACAAATGCTTTTTGATGTATATGAGATATTAGGTCTGGCTGTGGATGGCGAGCCAGTTACATGGCGTCCTATCAGTGATCTGCGACAGTTTATAGAAGACAATTTGGGTATAGTCCCTGATGGCAACCTGACAGTCCTGCGTCATACATGGTTGAAGGAAAATTTTAGAGAATTGCCACCTGATGCAATCGTTGTTGAAATTTATAGATATACTCGAGCATATCTGTTCTTCCTCATAAGCGTCACCATATTCGCTGATGCATCGGTTTCAACAGTTCCAACAAGGTAGTTGCAATTTTTTGAAGATATTGAGGGAGCCAGCAGATATGCTTGGGGTGCTGCAGCCCTTGCATTCCTCTATTGCTCAATTGGAAAAGCTTGTACTTTCAAATGAAGACATTTTAGTGGTTCAGCCACACTCATGCATGTAACTTTTTTTTTTCGTATATGACATAAACGTAATAGTTTAGATTGCTTTCCTAAAATTTTAAATATTTATCATATCTTAATTTATTGCAGTGCTGGTCGTATGAGCATATCATGCATATGAGGCCCATACCGCATAGTATCTCTCCAAATATGCCTAGGGCCAAAAGATGGGAGCCATAGAAGAATATTGATAACCTCCAACCTAATGAGGTTAGTATGTAATTCGATATTGATTACTTTCAAATGTATTTAAGTATTTTCTCTTATTTTTATTGACTGATTGCATATCATATAACGGGTAATATAGAATCCCTATTTCAAGCCTGATGAGGTCATTTCAAATGACAGGCATGAGGCATATCAATCTGCAATGTACATAACGACACTCACATTTGACGATATTGCCAAGCTGTACATACCAAATCGTGTACGCCAGTAATTTGGGACCAAACAGGGCATTCTTAAAAATCCCTTGGTTGTTAGAAAGAGGTCTAGCAGACAATGTGGACAACGAGATTGGTGAATTGTTAATGCAGACAAAATCCAACACTGGTTGACTCGCCATAATCGCATGATGCTTGATATTGAAGAAGATACTGACAATGGGTTGCCCTCAAAGGAGGACAAGGCCTAATACAACATAGTGTCTCATCCTATAATACGTAAAGTCGCTAACCTACCCAAAGACATATTGCAACCTCATAACCAGGAAAAAGAAGATGTGGTTCTTGCTCATGAACCACAATATATAATAAGACCTCGAGGTTATAAGGACCAGTTAATATGTTTATATTGACCTACAATTTTTTATAGTCTTGCACTTAGTTATTAGTTCCATTAAATTGTTTAAATATATTAATTATCTATCTTGTTTTTGCAAGTTAGTACAGTTCAAGCATATACAAACATGTTAGCAGATGCACTTACACTTAGACAGAAGTGGTATCTTGAAGTTTATAATCGCGTTAACAACACATTTGAAACGTTGTCTAAGTTTGTACCTGTGGATATGGATGACATCGACAGGATGGAAAATTTACTATGTCAATATAATGATGAAAGTGTACCTGACGAGGCCGGACATTATATAGTACGTGAAAGTAGTCAAGCAATAGAAGACTTAGCTCCATCCACAAAACCTGCAGTTGAGGAATGCAGACGCTATAATACACGAAAGAAACACTATCAGCTTAAGAGAAAGCGGTCAATGTAATGGGGTTTTGATGCTTGTAATGTATTGGAATACTTAATCATTATGACTGTTGTAATGTATTGGTCATTTTGACCCATCTAATTTGTTGAATGAATATTATTAAGTAGAATGTGCTTAAGTCTTTTTGCTTTCTTTTAAGTCTTTCTTGGCATGGTTCGCCTTCGTCTCAAGATCGGCGAAAGACTTTGTACTTTCGTTTAAGTCTTTTAAAATAAATTTTCATCTTTACTTATAAAATTTAATGCTTAAAAAATAGTGTAGATCGAGCAGATCTATGAAAACTTGAAAATCTTGAAAATTGACGGTTCAAAAATGCGTTATAAGATGCACTATTTAAAAAATATGAAATCCATTTTTTTCTCATGTCCATGCATCTTGATATCTAGATGATCAATTTGAGAATATGTAGACATCAAAACAACCTCTTCTAGTGTTATTTTTAAGGTAGGCTCTAATTTGATTTTTTTAGAGCCAAGGGCTCTATTCATTCTAATAATATACGTTTTTGGATGTCCAACATCCGAAAAATTGACATTTTCGGATGTTGCATATCTGAAAACGTCAGGTATTTTCGGATGTCCAACATCCAAAAATATAAAGTTTTCAGATGTGGGACATCATAAAATTATTTTGGACGTCCAACATTTGAAATATTGAAGCAAAAAAATGACATTTTGAAGCTAAAAATGTGAAACATTTTTAAGCCAAAAATGTGGGACATCCGAAAACGACATTTCGACGGAAATTACTTAAAAATAACTTAAACATTTTGAAGCAAAAAAATTACTTAAAAATAACTTAAAATAACATTCGAAAATATCAACTAGAGGGCTGATGTACAATTGTAAATGTGAAGCCAAAAATTGAACAAAGTCCATTCATCTTTTGATGTAATTACTTAAAATATTTAAGTTCCAAGGAGTCTTAAGTTTTTTTATTTTTTGAGAACACTAACTTATTGTTTAGCCCAATAGTTGTATGGCTACGAATACTTTGCATTTCTCATCTATATGCAACTTTTTCATTTTTGAATGAATCCTTTACAAATTAACATAGCCTATTTGCAATGTAAAATAGCTTTCAAAATGTCAAACTCATAATAGTTTCAGAAGGGGCTCCAAATTCTCCATTGGAAGATTTAGGACAACACAAAATTTCAATCGCAATAATACCAAGTACAACAACACAATATTGAGAATATCGAATTCACTTCATTCATTAATTCATGAAATTCATAATTTGATACAAAAACACATTATTGACAACAAGTAATTCACTTTATCGGTTCCTTGCATGTCCTCCTATTACCCATTGCGCCGCATCATTTGCACTTCAAAGGTCGGGTGATCGGCTGTTCAGTATCGGATATTCTTCGTTGCTTCTTTGGCCTTCCAAGAAGGCGTGTAGTCCTTGGTGGCAACATTATCCGGTTGAACATACCTTTCAACTCAATATCATGTGGGACAGGCCTCAAGGGAGTTTCAAAGGCCCTTTTAAAGTATTCTACTGTGAAATTAAGGGTAGTACGCAGTGGGATCCAAATGCATATGGTTAATAGTCGCAATGATATGAGCACACGGAATGCCACTGAGTTGCTATTTTCTACAACTGCACGTCCAATGCGTTAAATCGACATTATACTTCTTCCCAAAATAGTGGATCTCAAACTGCGTGTCCATGGCGGATATAACTATGTGCAAAAATCGAGCTTTCATCTTTCGTACATCGAGTAATTCTTGGGCCTTCGGTACTAGCATGCCACTCCAAGTATTACCTAACACCATCTTCTCTTCAAATCTAGTCATCAACTGTACCCTTATTTCTTCACACATTGTAATGATCAGCTTCTCTCGAGTAGATAAAATTCAAGCATCGAAAGACTCTGCAATGTTGAAGGTAAGATGACTGTATTTAGACTCTGAAAAATAGGCATCTGCCCAAAAATTGGGGGGAATATTCTTAATCCACTAATATGCTTCTGGGTCGGCACATTGTATATCAAACATGACTTTTTCAAACCCACCAATGGTCGCTCTACAGGCAGCCTTCCAAAACAGCATAAGCAATACTTTAGTATTTGCTGACCTCTTCATAAAGCCCTCAAAGTTTTCTCCCATATGTCGCATGCAGAATGATGAAAAACATGTCGGAAAGCATTTCTCTATTGCTTCTAAGAGGCTTTTCTGTCTATCTAATATAACTGTTAAGGCAGGCATATTAGAATACTCATTCTATAGCTCATTCAATATACTTAAGAACCAATACTAACTCTGGTAGTTCTCCTTTTTAACCGTTGTAAATGCTAATAGGAAGAGCCCATTATTTGCATCTAGCGCGATGACGCACAATAATATGCTTTGATATTTTCCTTCTAAGAATATCCCATCAATACCAATTAGTGGCCTGCATCTATTAACAAAACCCATAATGCATGGACGATAAGCAATAAATAATGATTTGAATCTGCCTTCATTTGTGTGGATGCGAATTTCGGTTCCCGGGTTGGTTCTTCATATCTTCTCCATGTACAGGGGGAGGTCATAGTATTGTTGTTCATGTGATCCATCTATCCTCTCTCTAGCGTCATCTTTTCCCTGTCAAACTTGCATGTAGGAAAGCCTGGCCATGTGATCACGTTGGATATCCTTTACGATGTCTTTTGCTTTAATTTTTTGTTGGTAAATAAAGTGGCCTTTAGTCTTTTTTGCCACCCAATCACTACAAGCTAGTGGCTGATGGACTCTTCCCATTGGACCACTACGTGTGTGCTCCTTAATCATAGACTTCATTTTAAAGTATGCGGTACTGCCAAATCGTAAGCACTTAACTTGCCATGTGCATCCCTCTGCCTTGCAACTTGCCCACACCCATCCTAAATCATTTTTGTCAAACTTTAGAACAAAATTACTGTGGATTGTAAGATCAATTAGATGATGCCGGCATTCATTAACATTTTCAAAAAATTACCCAACATTCCATTGAATCTCGTTGCCAACTCCTCTACATGGACTCTGTAGTGGTTCAATATCCGCCATATCACGCTCTAGTACAAGCTCAGGGTTGGGGGACCACTTGAATGTTTTGATCTTGATCAGGTAAAGCGTTACACCAACTGTTGACAAAAGATAGAGTGTAAGATGAAATAACAATTTTTGCACATATAAGATTAAAATAAAGCAATTTACAGATGAAAAAATAAATTGTAGATATACCTATTCCTTGAAGATGGGCCATTAGCAACATATTTCTGTTGTGGCTCTATTGTAGCGGCAATATATACTACAATTCTCGATGATTCCCCTCCCAACATAAAAGATACATCTATATCATTACTTACATCAATCAAATCAAGCCCACTAGATAGACTTGTGTTGTGATACATAATAGCTAATTTGTTTGGATCACACTTGGTTAGATTATAAAAATGACTTTTTAATTCTTCCTAGGAACTATTTCCAATTATAAGTGGTGACCTTCAATCTTCCCCCTTTATAAATAACACGTCTGTCATCTGCATTCGTCTTAAATGAACCCCCATATCGGAATACCAGTTGCACTCCCTCAGTAGCCATCGTCAATGCTAATGTATTAAATGAATAACAAAATTTGTGTTACCAAAATTCAATACAATAAGAAATAACAAAAATTTGGATACTTCTAACTACTTTGGGGTTCATAAAATATGAGTATTGCATAATAGATTGAAATAGTGTACTACTAAAAATGTGACTAGTAAACAATAAAAAAAAAAAAAAAACAAAATACTCAAATAAACACAAAACAAACAACACATTTAATACAAACAAACAAGTTGAACAATATTTAGCGAAAACAAAGAATACAATATATCAACATAATACAAGCAACAAATAATTATGTAAAACAAACAACTTTATCAATATCAAACAAATTTTATTTATTAATCAATAATACACAACAAATATTAATGACAAAATATAATATCATATAAAATATCCGAAAATAAACATAAATTAATCAACAATATAAGACAAGAGTATGAACGGTACCAATCACGTCCAAATAGTAAGTCAATCTCTTTAACTTTACGGGTTACTGTATTAGGAGACAGTACAAGGGGTATGATGGGCAAAGATACTTATTAGGGAACAGTACAAGGGGTATGATGCGCGAAAGATTATGTATTTGTTAGTTTCCCCCCACTTTATAAAAAATAAAAATAAACTCTCCGCCATGAGCGGGAAAATTTAGTACAAAAATTTTTGGTTGTTGAACAACCGAATTAAACATATTTTCAGTTGTTCAACAACGGAAAATGAAAATATGAAATTTTTATCTCTCTGGCTATTTTCTGATATTCAACATCCGAAAATACCATAAATTCGGATGTTGAGCATCCGAAAGTACTAAATTGAATGTTTTAACTTGCGCCCATTTTCGGATGTTGAACATCTGAAAACCCACAAATTCGGATGTTCAACATTCGAAAAAGGGTAAAGTTGTCTTTTTTAAAAAATAGCGTATAAAAGATAAAAATCGGACACAACTGTAATAACAAAAACTATTTGGTATATCCGTAATAATGGAAAGTATATCAGATTTTTACGTAATTTTCTCTAATATTTACGTATATTTACATTATATTATATATATTTCATTATTTATAATGAGAAATGATCCTATAGGACCCTCCTCCACCCATGTGTGTAGGATCCCAAAGGATCTCCATTAAATCTATAGAAAAGTCAAGTCCCACACCCATGTGGTAATTTTTTTAGAGACCTGTGCCAACTTTAATGGTGTTCCTTTGGGGTCTTACACACATGGGTGAGAGAGGGTCTTATTGGATTATTACTCATTTATAAATATATAAATATCATATATTATAGTATATATTATATTATGAAAAATATTATATTATATTATATATTATATATATATCATATTATGTTATTAATAAAATATATTTACATTTATATTAGAGAAAATACATACATATCCGTTATACTTTACATTATTACGGATGTACCCAATAGTTTATGTTATTACATGTATGTCCGTTTTTTACCTTTTATAACGTAATGCTTTTAAAAATATGAGTTTACCCTTTTTTCGATGTTGAATAACTAAATTGGAGGGTTTTTCGGATGTTCAACATTCGAAAATAGACCGAAAGTTTAACGTTTATATTCCCATTTTTGGGTGTTGAACATCCGAATTGAAGGATTTTTCAGATGTTCAACATCCGAATTGAACGATTTTTCAGATGTTCAACATTCGAAAATAGTTTTGGATGTTGGACATCCGAAAATAGTTTTGGATGTTGGCATCCGAAAATATTATATTTTCGGATGTTCATCATCCAAAAATGATTGAGAAATTCCAGAGACTTTCTCGAAATTTAAAGTCATATTTTCGGATGTTAAACATTTGAAAATATGACATTTTCAGAAGTCCAACATCCGAAACCATTTTTACAAGGAATACAATGTATCGACATAACCCTTCAATTCAGATGTTCAATATCCGAAAATGAGATTGTGGACGTTAAACTTTTGGCCTATTTTTAAATGTTGAACATCCGAAAAACCCTCAAATTCGATTGTTCAATATTCGAAAAAGGGTAAAATCGTCTTTTTTAAAAAATTGTGTTATAAAAAATAAAAAATAGACATACATGTAATAACAGAAAGTATTTGATAAATCCGTAATAATGTAAAGTATAACAGATATTTATGTAATTTTCTCTTTATATTATTAATATATATTTGTTATGTTCCTAGAACTTCTTTTAACATTCCAAAAAGTTATCAAACGCATGTATTCAAACTTCTTAAAATTTTTCAAAAACTAACATTTCATTTACTAGAATTTTTTTTTTTTTTACCATATAAAAAAACTACTTTTTTTTAAAAAAATCGTTTATCTTTAAGCAAAACAAACGTGCCTTCAGACTACTCAGTGCACTAGCTTCTCCTGCAAGGTGAAAAAGCATGCAATAAAGCAACAAAGTCGAAGCAATGGTCCGATGTTTTGGACTTTGGTGGACTTGGAAGACCTTTTGGACTTTGGAGGGCGCCCAATGCCAAAGCCCGCTCCATGCGCTCCTTCCACTCGCCACTCTTGCGCACCCAAAATAGCACATCCTAAGAAACCCTTAGGCATTTAAATAATGCCAAAAATAGCCCCCTATTTGCCTCCATCCGATGTCATTTAGTAGTAAGATTCATGCCGAGAGATTGTGGTCCATGAAACCCTTTCACGTCATTCATGTAAGATCGGTATTTTGAGACTGTATGAGTTGATTTGAATTGGACCGATTCACGATTTAGATCGATAATTTAAAATCCATATCAATAGATTTTCTAAACACTGTATGATACCAAAAAGAGCGCCTCATTTGCCCTCAACCATAATTTTCGTGGCATTATTTATTACTAACACTTCATGCCTTTATGTTCTTATCGAAGTATTTCATGCACTCCCTTCATTAAAACTAATTTAGAAAAATGATTGAGATTCTAAATTTTGGGATGTGACCTTGTCAACCTCGTTGTCTACCTCGAAAACAAATATGCCAAAAGTTAATATACGAAAATTAGAAAATGTGCTTTACGAACGATTGCTTGATCCGTGACTCCGCCGACACACCTCGTAGCATGCAAGCTTAGGATATATACAATAACTTCTAGTTCATTCAAGTCATTTTAATATAAGCATTTATCCATGATCAATTATTTGATCGTCAGATCGAAACCTTTTCTCAGGATATATACATCAACTTCTAGTTCATTCAAGTCATTTTAATATGAACATTTATCCATGATCAATTATTTGATCGTCAGATCGAAACCTTACTCTTCAACTATTATCGCACTCTCAAATGGTTCAGATCAGAAAGGAAAAGTTAACTATTACCTCATCCTCAAATGATTCAGATCAGAAAGGAAAAGTTTAATATTTGAGAGAATGCAAAGAGAGGCCAAACTCGATGAAATCAATCCTGACCGTCCAGCCGAAGGTTTTCTACTGCGTCATGAGGGTGGCTTTGGAAAATAGGTAGATGTAATGGACAAACCACACATCAACGGTTTCTTAGTCTTGAAGTTCCTCGGCAGTCTGGCAACTATAAACACCAGTCTCTGCAACTTCCATTTCAGCTTCAGAAAATTTAGGACAGGATGCAAGCTTCTCAGAGTACCCCGAAAGACCCCCGCATCATTGCCAGAGAGTGAGAGAAAACCCTAATTCCACTGCTTCTTATTCTCCATTGCTGTGAATTTCGAGCATTTTCCGTTTGATTCTCCTGCATTTTGATTACTCCCTTTATCTCGAGTGGATGCCCCTTATTTTCCGTTGTTTTTGCTCCTCTTTTACTCCTCTCTATAGATTTTGTTGATTTTGATTTGGACATTTATCTGTGGTTGTTTGTTGATTACAATTTTTATGCATTTTTACTCGTGCTGTGTCAATCTTTCTCTAACCTTGAAGCCCGGGTTTGTAGGTACCAGAAGAAGCTTTGTAAGATAGCATTGGAGGAGAACACAATTGTGTACTTGGAAACTGGGTGTGGGAAGACACACATTGCAGTGCTTCTTATGTATGAACTTCGCCACTTGATTAGAAAGCCATCTAAGAGTATCTGTGTTTTTCTAGCACCCACCAATGCTCTGGTTCAGCAGGTACCTTCTGGATAC
This sequence comes from Amborella trichopoda, assembly GCF_000471905.2. The sequence goes on along the minus strand of NW_006499563.1, from coordinate 601,924 downwards.
TCTATTTGCTTGAATGGTTGTAGTTTGAAAGTAAAGAGAAACGGGCATTCAAACTGTTTACTTCTCCATGTGTGTATTCATTGCTAGAGGATTATATTGTCTGATACTCTTGATGAAATCGGCTTGATATTTGGTTTCACTTTTAACATCAAACACAGAAGCCGGTTGTTATGCTTAAGTTAATGATCTTTTATACAGGAAGGGTCTGTTGTGCTGGTTTAAAGCTAAGCTTTGTTAAATGGGTTTATAGAGGAATTTTTAGTGAATTGATTTAGAATGTTTTGCGGTTACTCATTGATAGATGGGATACAAGAGGTGGTTTCATGCAAAAAGTGCTTCCTTTTTTGTTCTTCTTCTTGCTTATTACTGTTATTATTTTTTGACAAAGGGGTTTCTTGCAGGAATGCCGTCACTATGACCAATGGCTGTTGCTCCATTTCGGTGGATTTTTTATATTATTTGATTTCTTTTACATATAAAGTTCCATCTGTATGGCAAGTCTGTTTTACAGTAAATTTGGGTTGTCATTCTTGAAACATAACCGGCTAATGAATGGAGTAAGATATTTGGAAGGTAAATCATATGTCGCTACTATGCAACAACAATTAGCCTTCATGAAGAACTTGGTATATCTCAATGATTGTTTAGCATTATAATATTTTTTCCTGATTTATTCCGTATGCTGCATGGGTTAGCGGGATTGTCCATTAATTGTCTCGTTTTTTGGTCATCCTGTACATGTGTGATGAAGTTGAGCAATTCTACAACTCGTTGCTCTGTCAATATACATACTGGTTATTGAACATCTTCCTTGAACTTATATTGACTTTTACATATTTTCTGCTCGAGTGTGCTGAGTTTTTTAAGAATTCTTATTGTTCAGATAAATCCCTGTCACCAGTTGATCATTTTCCTCAAATAAATATCCTTACCTTTGAATTCACATTATTTATTGTTCTAAGTTGGAAATATGAAACTGAATTTTGATTGAAAACTTTTAATTTTTAAAGCTGATCTACTTTTCTAAATCAAAGGAATACACACAACAGGTCAAGCTCAATGATCACGTAATTTTCAAAATTATTTTGAACAAAGGCATGGTTTATTGGTTTCAATTTCCTTATTTTAGTTCTTTTTGTTTTCATGAAGTTAAGCCTTAGATTGTTTTCCAATTCGTTGTGGTAGTTTGCATTCCATTTGCATTATTTCAAAGTTTATCATGTCAAAGAGCATGCTCCAAGTGAGGCTGGTTCAACATTATGAGGTTCTTGATTCATTAATTTGCATGGCGGTGTTTCGTGTAGCAAGCTGCAGTTATTGAGCACTCCACAGACTTTAAGGTTGGGAGATACTATGGAAATTATGGGAATTTTACAAGTCATCATGACTGGGAAGAAGAGATTCAAAAGTATGAGGTCAGGTTGCCTTGCTTCATTCCTTTGGTTAGCACTTTTCATGGTTTGTATTATTATGTTTGTTCAAATACACTTCTTTTTATCCTTAGTGGCCTCTTTTCCTAAATGCTTCCAAGACTGTTTTCTGGTTTTACAACTTTTTACTTGAAGCCACTGAACATTCACTCAAAGAGGGAAAACAAATTGAAGAGAAAAGAACATAACATTTGAAGCCAAACAACAGGACACACTGGACTTCTCATCTAGCTGCTAGTAGAAAAACACTTAATTGAATTTTGAAACTATTGTGTTACAGCTAATTTTTTGGATATGAAAATGCAACTTGGTGTTTCTGTTCCTAGGATTGCCAATTTGTATAATAACTTAGCATCTAGATCATAGTATAGCTTGCTTGATTATATTTCTACTTTTCATGTTTTCATAGCAAGCATGGGATGCAAACCTTCAACCTAGGGTGTCAAGATAAGAGATCCAAACTTTGAGGACATAATTAAAATATAGCTTATCACTAATTACTAATAGTTCATAGGCATTTTATGAGTTGAATTCGTTTGTTACTAATATCTAGCTTTAGGTTATCATAATAGAGATTTGTTTTTATTTCTATTGATTGGAGCAGCATACCATTATGTTTTCTATTTGAGAAAGGGTGACAATATGTGTATTTATTTAGTGTGTTCATACAAAAAACTAACGAGGAGTGAGGTATAAGGCAGCCCACATGACTGGTGCTCATGATACAAAGATCATCAAAAAGTTAAAGAGGCAACCCACGGGGTGGGCGCTCTAGATTGTGAAAGGCATCCAAGGGTATCAAAAGGTGTTTGAAGGTTGTAAGCAGCCCACATGCCGGTTGCTCTAAAATGAGTTAGGAGAAATGGGCTAGAAAAGAAGAAGAGGATAATAGATTCCATCAGAAGAGAAGAGCGATGTCTCAAAAAATGCTAGGCAGCCCTAGGTGGCTGGCCTGGCATCTAGCACCCAGCGCCTAAGGTGGTGCCCAGGACCTTGATTGCCTTAAGGTGAAAAGTTTTCAGATATATGTATATATGTGCTGTTCAAATGCACATATATACAGATATGTGTGTATTAGTCTCTAACTCTCCATACTCCTTTGTGGCATTCAGTCATCATACATACACATATAGACATAGTCACACATACTCCAGGTCTCCACTAAGAGTATAAGACTAAAATATAAAAATAAATGCTCCATTGTGGCGTGCAATCATCATACACAATTATACACAGATAGACATAATCACACAGACTCCAAGTCTCCACTAAGAGTATAAGACTAAATTTAATTCCAATGAGCAAACTTTGCAATTCTTTTTTGACTAAAAAACATTTTCAAAATCAATCAATTTGAGGTTTTTTTTTTTAGGTTTGAGTTTTTTCACTTTGGTGGTATATAGAATACCCCCAAACCACCCCTTTCACTCTATTTCGTGGGTCAAAAAGACTCAAATTGGCCTCAGGGGCCTTTTTTCTTCCTCATCAAAAGGGTGCGGCTTCTGGGCACCCACCTAGGACTGAGTGCTGGGCACTCACCTCGGCTGCCTGGGTGTGCCCCAAGGAACTGGCGCCTAGAGAGGCCGCCTAGGTCTAGGCGTGCGACCGAGGGCTCTTTGGGCTCTTAAGTGCCCGAATTGGCGTCGGACGACCTGCTTTTTGAAACACTACAGACGAGGGATAGTTTGGGCACGGAATGGGGTATGGAAAAAGAGAGAGAGAGAGAGAGAGAGAGAGAGAGAGAGAGAGAGAGAGAGAGAGAGAGAGAGAGAGAGAGAGAGAGAGAGAGAGAGAGAGAGAGAGAGAGAGAGAGAGAGAGAGAGAGAGAGAGAGAGAGAGAGTAGTAGTAGTAGTAGTACGTACGTACGTACGTACGTACGTACGTACGTACGTACGTACGTACGTACGTACGTACGTACGTACGTACGTACGTAGTACGACGTACGTACGAGTACGAGACGAGACGAGACGAGAGAGAGAGAGAGAGAGAGAGAGAGAGAGAGAGAGAGAGAG
>NW_006499563.1:547588-576618 GCF_000471905.2 Amborella trichopoda | reverse complement strand
CGTACGAGAGAGAGAGAGAGAGAGAGAGAGAGAGAGAAGGTGAGTTAAGTAGAGTTTGTGATGCCCTTTGCGGCCCCCTCTCTAGTCAAAACATTAGCTCCGAATTGGTGATCCCAAATTGGATCGATTATTTTGAGGCCTTCTAGGAGGGGATCGAGTCAGCCATTGTTGAGTCCGTCAAGCCGATGTAGGTTGAGAAAGTTAAGATGGTGGGATTTTGAAAATTTCCCAAATAAGTGCTTTGGCCTGGGTTTCCAAAGGAAGAGCTGTCGAAATTGAGCTTAAAGGTGCCCTAAATGGGTGGGAACCAAAGATTTGACCTTGGGATTCTATTAGGTCTTAACCTTATATTTTTGACCCAATTGAATTGATGTGGCTCGCCCTTTAAAATTGTCGGTGTAAAAAGATAGTCAATTCTCTTATATGATCGACAGAGAGCCTGATGCATCACACTTTTTCTTGAAAAGTTCTCTGTCCATGTGACCTAGAGTGTGGCTCGGACAAAAGCTCTTCGAAGGAAGACGATGGCAGTATGAATTGTTTCTTTTTTCTTTTTTTTGGTTTTTTTTTGTTTTGGGAGGGAGAGGGGGGGGGAGGTGGGGGGAAGGTGGAAAAGACTTGTCGGATTGTCTTTGGCGTTGCCTAATTCCATTGGAAATCTACCAACAGTTTTTTCCCATATGAAGGTTGCAAAAGTGCAATGAAGACAGAGGTTGTTGTGGATTTCCTCATCCTTGCATACAGTGCGTGGGTCAAGAAGGCTGAAACCTCATCTCTGTTGGTGCACTTGATATGACCAGCCAAGAGAAGGCTTGGACCTTTGGCGGGGTTTGGGTGGGCGACTTTTGATTGGATTCGTATGGTGGATGCGTTGGGGCTGGGGTTAAAAGCTAGGTAGAAGGAACAAACCGAGAGGTGACCTGAGTGCATTATAATCCAAATGATTTTGTATTGTCTATTTCCTTTGATGAACAAGGAGGTAAGGTCGCACATGGATGAAAGCTATTGAGTTTCTAGGTCTTTGAGCGCTCTTCTAAAGTTGGGGATCCATACTATGCATGCCTGGTAAAGTTCTAAATATCGGGCAATAATGGCTCTTGGGTTATTGGCAAATGCGAAAAAGTTTGGCCTGGAGTCTTTGAGAGCTTGGTGCCAATCTGGTGGTCGTTCTCTGAAAGAATGTTTTGACCGTTATTCATCTTGAGTCTCACATTGGACATGAGCGGATTGCGACGAACATTGATCCCTTCCCAAAAGTTGGAGGAGGCTACAATGGAAGTTCTTTTCGGAAACCATACTAGCTCGACCGTCCCATGTTTAAAGTGTATCATCTCACACCAAAGGAGGCTTGACTCCATAGTGAACCACCACCATTTTCTGAAGGGGATTGTCTACAAAGAGACCATGACATAGAGGTCACAATCATTCCCGCTCATTAGATGTCAAATTGGATGGCCTGGGTGAGTCACGATGTTCGAGAATTGTGTTTTGGAACTTTGTGTCTATTCAATGACACTTACAACCACCCATTTTGAAATTTAAGGGACAAAAATGATTGTGATCTCTATGTACAAAAGATAAATAGTCTCTTTGTAGACAATCCCTTTCCCATGTGTTTCTAAGTTGAAATTAAAGTAGAGAAGAAAGCAGTTTGGTAGGATCTAGAGAGAGAAAGAGAGGAAAGAATGTGAAGAGAGAGACAGAGATAGAGAGGTAGATGTGTGAGAGATAGAGAGGGAATGAGAGTGGCATGGAGGTCACATGTTACCCCTACCCCTCTTATAACATTAAGTAATGGGTGTGGTTTCTATAAGGTTGCAACCTTAAACAATCCAAATAAGGTGCACCTCCAAATTTTATCATAATATGTAATTTTAGTGTAAAATATTCTTAAGATTATCTCAAAATCTATTTTCATATCTAATTATAAAATTTTGAACTCCAAAAATAGTTAAAATCAAGTAGATCTATAAACATATGAAAATCTTGAAATTGGACGGTCTAGATAATGTGTTGCAAGGTGCATTGTTTCTGGGACTCAATCTTTTTTCTTTCATATTCAGACACCACGATGTTGAGATGATCAATTAGAAGGTTTTTCAACATTAAAACAACCTTTTTCGATGGATTTTTGATGTGCATCTGTGATTCTACATTTTAAGGTTGCAACCTTATATAAACTTTTTCCTTAAGCAATAACCCTAATTACAATTTATGCACAATATTGCCCATATTTAAAGACACCATACAAATAAGGACTTAACAAAAGATAAATGATAGTTCTATCCATCAAATACAATTATGCTCATTCCTTTTATTTCCAACACTTCCCCTCAAGCTTGTGCATAGATATCAATCATGCTCAGCTTGCTTGTGACATCATGTAATTTGTCCCATCCAACGGCTTTTGGTGAAGATATTTGCAAGTTGATCTTCAGACTTCACTTGAGGGGTCTGAATGATCTTGGCAGCAACCTTCTCGCTGATAAAGTGACAATCCATTTCTTTGTCCTTTTATGAAAAATAAGATTTTATGCCATATGAATAGCTGCTTTATTTTCACAATATAGAGTCATTGGAAGCTTAACTCCGACACCGAAATAAAAAGGAACACTTTTGATCCACATTACTTCACATGTACTATGAGCTATTGCTCTGTATTTTGCTTCAACACTTTATCTTGTCACCACATTTTGCTTCTTACTTTTCCAAGTAATCAGGTTTCCCAAAAGAAACGTACAATAGCCAGTTGTGGATCTTCTATTACTATTAGTTTGGCAACCAGTCCAATTGGCAGTGTAAACTGCAACATCATGATGCCCTTGATCTGAGAAAAATATCCCTTTCGTTGGTGCAGACTTGAGATATCTTAATATTTTGCACACAACAGGGGCGTGGGGTTTACCTGGTGCATGTATAAATTGGCTGTCCATGCTAACCGCATAAGAAATATTTGGTCGAGTGATTGTGAGTTATATGAGCTTGCCCACTATTCATTGATACTGATTAGGATCTTTCCTTTCTCCATGAAGTTTATGATTGACTTCTATAGGATTATCTGCAGGTCTAGATCCCAACATACTCGTTTGATGTAACAAATCCAATGCATATTTTCTCTGGGAGATGACTATCGTTTTTCTTTAATCTTGTCACTTCAATTCCCGAAAAATACTTAAGGGGGGTCCTTAATCTTTGATATCAAATACCTTGTGTAAATAAGATTTAAGATCCTCAATGCCCTTCACATTATCCCTTGTCACAACAATATCATCAACATACATGATAAGGGTAGTAATTCCAACAGTATCCTTCTTCACAAAGAGTGTATGAGCCACTTGACTCCTTTGAACTCAAATTTCAGCAATGCCTCACTGAATTTTTTAAACCATGCACTAGGAGATTGTTTGAGTCCATTTATCGCCTTTTTAACTTATAAACCTTTATTGTCTTCCCCTTAATCTAAATGGCTATATAGATTTCTTATTGGATGTTTGCATGTAAGAATGCATGCTTAATATCTAACTGATGGAGTGGCCATGATTTATTTGTAGCTAGTGAAAGAATGATTCTCATTGTGTTCAACTTGGCCACATGCGTGAAAGTCTTGGTAGTCCATGCTAGGAGTCTGGGTGAAACCTTTAGCAACCAATCTTGCTTTGTGCCTTTTAGTGGCACTATCAACTTTGTATTTTATAGCGAATATCCATCGGCATCCTACGACCTTCTTCAGGACGATTAGTGGTTTCCCATGTATTATTCCGTTCAAGTGCTCGCATCTTGTCACCCATGGAAGCTTTCCATTGAGGTTGTGAAAGTGCTTTTGTAACATTGGAAGGCATTCTACCAGAAGATAGACCAGCTATGAACACACAATGAGAGGGAGTCGGAAAATTGTAGAATATGAAGTTTCCAATTGGATGTTGAGTGCAAGAATGTGTACCCTTGCGAATGGCAATAAGTAAGTCCAAATTATGATTCTCTGAGAGGGTGAAAGAGTTACTTGGTTTCGGAACAATTTCTGATTTTGGTTCCGCATTCGAGCTATGGTTCCTTAGAACTTCGGGTTGCACCATTTCTTCCTCCTGGTGTACATCTTAAACTCCTTCTCTGAATGTGCACCATTCCTTTTAGATAAACCACTCACTTCAAATAAAGGTATTGTGGGAATACAATGCTTTAAAATGCGGGATGCGGCCAAAAGCGTTGGGGGGGCCGATGCGGCTCGATGCGGTCTGAATGTGGATGCATCGTTGCGATGCCCTCAATAAATATAAAAAATTCTAAAAAACTAAAAAATTGAAACTAGCTTCATAAAACATTCAATGATCAACTACCATAAGCATAAATCTGCAACCACAAAATTTAAAGTTACAAAATACTACAAAGTAAAAGTCCATGAAGATTAAAGAGTTTAAAAGTCAAGCTCAAGAAGAGTGAATACAATCAATCATCATTTCTCAAGTCTTGAGAGTGAGATTCTATATTTCAAATTTTTAAATACTCAGCAGAGAAGTCATCTTGAGAGTCTCCATGTGGATCATCATCAACATCATCCTCGGCGGCCACTACGTATTCTTCTTCCTCAGTCTCCTCTGAGTCAGCCTTCTCCTCCTCGACCTCTGGAGCTAATGTGCGACTAGACCCAACTCTACTCCTTTATGCTCTAGTGTTAGGCCGTTCTTCGTCATTGGTGGCTAGCTCGACATCAAGCCATGTAAGATCCTCACCGTTATACACAGCTCTAGTTGTGGATTCGTGGTCCACTCACTTATGCAATCACCATCAGCTTCATACAATTGAATAGGGTTGAGCTCCGTGCGCTTTTGGATAGAGTTGAGCTCTACAATGTCATCCTTCAAGCCACATAAGTATGTAGCATCATGTGACTTGTCTAATGCATCAACAGACTTAACAAAAAAGTACCTATTGGACAGTTAACCAAAAAAATAATGAATGCCCTCGACTTCCCATCGGACCAACCATCACACATAATAGTGGCCCCATACTTCTCCCACCATTCTCTTTATGAAATGAAAATTGTTTTGACATCAAATACATCATCCTTCAATAAAGGCTCCCTAATCTCATGTAGTGAAGGAGGAATAAGTCCTGGGCCTTATTGCCCAATTGCATGGACCATACCTGCAAAACTATTGAGGGTTATAGTATTAAAAGGAATGCCAGTCATGTAAAACCACTTGGCAATGTACTTACATATAGACTTCCTCTGTTCTTTCTTGTATTGATTTTCAATTCTGCTTTGTTTTGTTTTTTTCCTCCTCTCCCGAACCACTATGTCGGGGTTAGAGGTGAAAAAAACATCCATTGGCCCGTTAAAGAGAGGTGTTTTTTTCCAATACTACCACTAGTATCTCTCTTGAGGTTGGAGTATCCCTTTGCCTCATTGCAACTTCTGATATATCATCATCATCATCATCATTATCAAATAATTGCTTATGATCAAGTAATTATTTTCTTTTTTCAAACTAACTATCCATGTGTTCTCTAATCTCCCTTTTTATCTCTTCGGTAGCTTGTGGGTCGTACATTCCCAGAAATACCGGTTAAGTGTTTTTTTTGCCAAAAAATTCCCCCCATATAAGTATTTCCACAAAGCATATAAATCACACAATTTAGATCGTTTAGATTTTTAAGTTTGGCATATTTTCAAACCAGATCCTTATTACTAGAAGATTGGGAAGAAGACATTGCCCCAAAAGAAAAGTACTACTATAGTAGGAAAAAAAAGTTACCTGTTACTTGAAGCAAGTATTGATTTCTTCATGGCCCTTGAAACCCTCGATTTGTTGTCACAAGTTCGCCTAAACTTCCTCAAATCAACATCCAAAAGATACAAATCAACAACCAAACATCAACAAATGCACAAATCGAAGAACTTCAACAAATAAAATTTCCTCCCAATTTGTTTTTTTTTTTTGATTCAATCGATCCAATAAAAGTCTTTGATGTGGCTGAAAATTGATGTTTGGGGGCTTTAATACCCCCACAAACCCTTTCCCCTCATTTTCGAAGGGTCAAAATGACCTTATTACCCCTGCCAGAGGGGTTCAGTTTCCAAAAAAATGGCGGACATGTTATGCGGCCTGATGTGCTCGATGCGGGATGCGGTTGTGATGCGGCGTATATGCGGGCGCATCTCTCCAAACCGCATATGGGGGCATGTGCTATGCGCTGGGCAGCGCATAGCGCCTAATGCGGCCGTATTTTAAAACACTGTGGGAGTAGAAGGGGAACAGTTGATGTTCTCTCTACACGAAATTGTATCCGTATTCTCCCCCTGAAGGGAGCACTCATGACATGTAGAGGAGAAGTGTAGAACAAATTCAAAGAAAGTGACATCCATGGAGACATAACTGACCTCGGTGATAGGATCATAGCACTTTGTATCCCTTTCGGTGAGATGGATAACCCTGAAAAATACATTTGACCGCTTTAGCATCAAGCTTTTCCCTCTTTGGACCAAAGATGCAGATAATCATACACAACCAAATACCTTGGGATGTACAGGGAACATGGGTGAGTTGGGATGATCAATTTTAGTGGGAGATTTTCCCTCAAGAACACGAGAGGGCATGCGGTTTATTTAAAAGGCAGCAGCGAGAACTGCTTCAAAGCAAAAAAATTTTGGAACTTTCATTCCCAGTAAAACAGCTTGGGTGACTTCCAACAAGTGTTTGTTTTTCTCTCAGCTATACCATTCTGCTGAGGTGTCTATGGACATGTTATTTGAAACTCAATCCCTTGATCAAGAAGAGAATCTTTGAGTTTGTTTGACACATACTCAGCCCCATTGTAAGACCGCAAGACTTTCATTTGTGCATCATATTGAGTTTTGACCATTTTGTGATAGACTTGGAATTCAGTAGCAACTTTATCTTTGTGTTTCATTAGATAGACAACCATAAATGTAAAACAATCATCCACAAATGTAACAAAGAAACGAAATCGAAACGCAGATGCAATTGGTGAAGGGCCCCCATATCAGAGTGTATAAGAGAGAAAGGAACATACTCTTTTTATTGATACTAATAGGAAATGAAGTTCTGTAATGTTTTTACAACCCATAAAATGTCACATTGCGATTGAACTTGACCCGGAGACTCAAACAATTTAAGAACTGAAGAACGCAAAGTGAAATATTATGCAGGATCAAGTCGGGTGTGCCACAAATACACCCTTTCTTTATTAGCAATTGAAAATGTGGCTGGTGCAGTCAAGGCACGATCAGGAGTCTAAAAAAAAGTACTACTCTCAATTTTCATGACTATGTCCAAATGTCTTCCTCGTCATCAGTTCTTGGAATATACAATGAAAAGGGAAAAAGGTTATTCTGCAGTTTGGGGTGTTTGTGAGATTACTAATTGACAGGAGGTTACTAATATGATTGAGAGCATGCAAGGTGGATGATAAGTTAACAAAAGGAGTAACATGTATGGTTCTCTTTCCATTGATTGGAATAAGAGAACGATCTGCTATTTTAATTGATTCATGACTAGAATAAGGGATATAAGAGGAGAAAAAATCTGCCCCTACCAAGCATATGTTTAGTTGCTTAAGAATCAATAATCCAAGGGGTTTCAGAGCTATTTACAGAAATATGATGCGCTGATGCAGATATACTTGCTGCTTGAGATCCAGGAGCTCTTTAGGAATAGTCACCAACTCTTCTTGAGGTTCAAAGGAGACGGTGCCTTGCTGCCCTTGAGTAATTGGGGCAGTCATTTCACTGATTTTAACTGAATTTTCCCTTGGAAAGTTTTGCCTTGGGCATCCAACCAGATCCCAACATGTTTCCCTTGTGGTCAAGCCTTCCAACAATAGGTTCACTTTAACTTGTCGTGCACTTTAATTTGTCCTTCTCATCAGATGTGGGATTTCCACAATCACATCCACCGCCTTGATTACCACTAAAACTTGTGAATAGGGCGGATCTTTTAGTTTCACCCATAGACGCTACCATTGTCTTGCGCCTAGTTTCTTCGTGCTGAACAAGGGAAAAAATAATATCAAGTGATGGCAAAGTCTCCCACCGAAAACATTTGCCCTAATTGTTTCATACTCTCCATTAACTCCCTTTAAAAGATGGAAAATCTTCCTTTGTTCCAGTCTGTCTCTTTGCTCCTTTGCACAAAAAAAATACTGTATGGGCTGATGCTGACTTAATTCATCCCAAAGACCATGTAGATGAGCATAATAGTCTCCCAGTGATAAGTCACCTTTTTTAAAAAGCTCTAATTCATAAATCTTGCAATATTTTTCTTTTCGGAATAGGACTCAGATACAGCCTCCCACAATTCCTTAGAGGTAATGTGGTTCATAAAGGATAAACTCATATTTGCTCCATAGAAAATAATATTCAATTCATAATGGCCATATCTTCAGCCTCCCAGTCTGCATATTTAGCATCCTTCAGGTCAGGTTTTTCTACATGTCCATCAATGTATCCCAGTGTTTTCTTACAGCCAAAAATAGTTTAATCGACCTAGCCTATTCTAAATAGTTGGTTCCATCAAACTAGACTGTGGTGATTTGAGGTCTAGATGGCTCCATATTTGATGCCTGTAAGGACATTCTTTATATAGTTAATATCCAGCTACACCCTTAGATCCTAATCAGCAATTGAGATCAAGTTATACACTTCGATCTCTTCAAATAGAAGGTTTTACAGATGTGGTTACACCCTTAGATTTAATCAAACTCCTTTTTTTTCCAGAAAAGCCTAAAAAAAACAGCACTAGCAGTATTTCTTGGATTGGGGTATACAAACGTCTATCCAACATCTAGGTTTTTGAATAAATATTTGATTGAAATCCAGAATCATAAAAAAAGAACTCACCTCCATTAGCACAGTTACTGCTGGAAAAAAAAGTTAGGCTTGTAGGGCAATAATGATGTCATCTAACCAAAAAGATGATGTCAGCCGGACACAAGTTCCTATGAACCTTTTTGAAGCTCAACCCTCTCTTTTTTTTCTTTTTGCTCTGATACCATGTTGAAATGAAAGTAGAGGAGGAAACAATTTGGTAGGACCTAGAGAGAGAAAGAGAGGAAAGAAAATAAAGATGATGATAAAGGAGAGAGAGATGTGTGAGAGATAGAGATAGAGAGGGAAAGAGAGTGGCATGGAGGTCACATGTGACGTCTACCCCTTTTATAACATTATGTAATAATCCTAAACTTATGTACAATACTGCCCTTATTTAAAGACATAAGATAAAATGAGGACTAAACAAATGATAAATGGCAGTTCTGTCCATCAAATACAAAAAGCTTGTTCCTTTTATTTCCAACATTCTACCTCATCTTACAGAGTACCCCATCCAAGATTGAACAAGCGACATAATCATAAGCTTTTTTCCAATCTATTTTGAGGATGAGTTCAGATTGTTGATAGCGTGTGTACAGTGGATGGCTTCATGTGCCAAAGTTCCATCTAGGACTTGTCTATTCTCAAGAAATCCAAATCAGTGATCAAGACTTCGGAAAGGATTTTTAGGTTGAGTTTAGGATGCTAAGGGGTGGGAAGTCTTTGATTTCATCAACACCCTTGGATTTTGGGATGAGGACGATGAATGTGGTATTCATTTCCTTTCTAATGACACCTTTATGAAAGAATTTCTAAAAAGGCAACAAAACCAGGTTGGAAGGAATGGCAAAACTTGTGAAACACACCGATCGGGAAACCATCTGGACCCGGTGCTTTAGCTTTGCTAAGTTCATGGCCCTTTGAATTCTGTCAATTGCGCAAATGGTCGTGCAAGCCAGGTGGCTTTTTCAGGGGGGATGGAGAGGAAGGTCGGACATGCAGGCGTGGGCTGTATGTGCAGTGCATAGAGTTTGGAAGGAGACAATGGTTGAGGAAACTTCAAAGGATTCCTCAATTAGGCTTTGGTTCCCTCTCATGTGTAGCATTGTATTTACATTTTGCGATCATATGCAACAAAGTTATGTTTCTATCCCCACTCTGAGCCATTTAATTCTGTAAGGTGTGAGCGAGTTATTGGATACCAGAAGAATTACTTGATGGATTACCCCCAATGAGGTAAATCCAACGCCATATTCATTTGATACCAGGAACTGTCCTACCAAACCTACCTCACTACTGAATGAGTCCCAAGGAGCACGAGGAGCTCCAAAGCCTAGTATCTGAACTTCTAAAAATTACCTTATTCGAGACAGTCAAGCCCATGTGCTGTACCGCCTTATGCCAAAGAAGGATGGGTCCAGGAGGATGGTGTAGACATTAGGGCTGTAAACAAGATAACTATCATGTACAAATTTCCAATATCGAGGATAGACCATATGCTTGGCATGCTATCTAGTTCTTAAGTCTTTTCCAAAATAGAGTTAAATGGTGGGTATCATCTTATAAGGATTAGAGAAGGAGATGAGTGAAAGACAACTTTCATGACCAAGGAGGGGCTTTACAATTGGCTGGTTATGCTATTTGGACTCTCAAAAGCTCCTAGGACTTTTATGAGGTTTATGAATTGGGTATTGAAGCCATATGGTAGGAAGTTCATAGTTATCTAAGTTGACGATATTTTGGTTTATAGCAAGTCTTTTAGGACTCATGTTGAGCACTTGAGGGCTATCCTACAGCTTCAGAGGTAGAATTAACTTTACATAAACTTTAGAAACTGTGCCTCATGGTGGACAAGCTAGAATTCTTAGGTTGATCAGGCAAGGTTCAAGCTAGTACAAGTTGGGCAACCCCAAAGACCTTATCAAAGATTAGGAGTTTCCATCTGCTGGCCATATTTTACAGAAGATTCATTTAAAATTTTAGCACCATAATGACACCAATTACAAAATGTCTTTAAGGGTGGGAGCTACAGCTGGAACTCTAGGGCTGAGAGGAGTTCTCAAGATATTAATTGGAGTATTTAGAAGAACCAGTTCTAGCCTTACCGGATTCTGATAAGCTCTTTGAGTTCAATTGCGCTGCATCAAGAGTAGGTATTAGGGCTGTCATAAGCGAACAATCGCCTATTTCCTCAAAAAACTCAATGGGGCAGGACAAAATTACTCTACAATATCGAGTTCTATGCCATTGTCCAAGCTCTGCAGTTTTGGAGCCACTACTTGATTAAGAGGAGTTTATCTTGCATTCAGACCACAAAGCCTATGGCTTGTCAATGCTTAAAAGGAATTAAGTAGAAGAAATATAAAATGGAGTGTTCTTACAAATACTTTCGTACTTCAACACAGGGTGGTTTGGAAAACAAAGTAGTTGTTGCTCTAAGTAGGGGGTTTTATTTATTGAAGACCATGTTAGCTGATATCATTGGATTTTGAAGCGTTTAAAGAGCAATACAAGACGGACCGCTATTTTCGAGATATTTTTGAAAGTGTCAAACCGGAGTATGTGAAGTAATGCCTGAATTTATAATCAGCAATGGTTATCTGTTTAAAGGCCTTGAATTATGCATAACTGAAGTCATTGTGGAGTTCTTAATCGCTGAGAGCACAAAGGTGGCTTGGGAGGTCCTTTTGGCAAGAGGAAGACCATATGGTGTCAGAGAAGCATTTTGGGCCCAAGTTGCAGCAGCATTTTGGGCCCAAGTTGCAGCAGCACATCTATGAACACGTTGATAGGTGTCGCCACATGCCAAGTTTCGAAGGGACAACAGCAAAACATCGGCCTATTTACCTGCCTTCCAGTATCTGTGGCTCCTTGGGTTGATATTAGCATGTTGGCTTTACCACGGACAATATGGGATATAGATTCGGTATTTGCTGTTGTTGACTGCTTCTCCAAGCCATTTTATTGCATGCAAAAAGACCTTGGATGCCACCGACATGGCAAAACTATTCTTTTGAGAGGTGGTGAAACTTCATGGGGTCCTGAAGACTATCGCATCCAATTGGGATACAAAGTGCCTCAATCATTTTTGGGGGAATTTGTGGGGCGGCGCTTACCATCCACATACAGGTGGTCAAACAGAAGTGGTAAATCAGAGCTTGGGTAGTTTGTTGTGAAGCCTTGCATGGGACAATATTAGGCAGCAGGACTTGACCTTAGCACAAGTTGAATTTGCTTTAACAGTTGAGTGAACAGGTCCACTGGAAAGGGCCCTATTGACATCATTTTATGGGTGCGTCCCTAATTACGTTTTCGATCTCATACCCATGTTGGGACAGCCAGGTGATGCTGCTGTTGAATATGCTAAAAATCTCAAGAAAATCCAAGAACAGGTCCATCTGAAGTTGATGGAGATGACCAATAAAGTTGCTAGCGATTGGCATAGGAGATACAAGGAATGTCCAGTTGGAGATTGTGTCATGGTGGTCCTGCGGAAAGACAGCTTTCTTACTGCTAGCGATTGGTATATGAGATACAAAGAATGTCAAGCTGGAGATTGTGTCATGGTGTTCCTTCGGAAAGAATGGCTTCTTACTGGTACGTATCATAGATTGAAGAACAAGAAGTAGGTCCATACAAATTTGGAGAAAATGCGTATGGAGTTGAGCTTCCCCTAGACCTGGACATATCTCCCATCTTTAATGTTGCCGATCTTCATATTATCATGGAGTTCCTCGAATTAGAACTGCATGTTCAAATCCTGAGTAAACTGAAAGAGAAAATTGAAATCCTGATTAAAGTGAGGGAAATCAAAGCTCGAGCTGGCACTTTTTGCCAATACCTTGTCAAGTGGGTAGAGAAACCTGATTCTAAAACTCGTGGATAAATGAAGAGAAGTTCATGGAGATATATTATGAGAAAGGTCAAGCTGCAAAATTGAGAACTCGTATGGAGGCAAGTTCCTTTAAGGGTAGGAGTGATGCAAGGCCAAAAAATAAAAGTGCAGCAACTGTTATGGGCTCATTCAACTATTATGGGCTAATGAAAATGTATTAACAGCTGTAATTCCTATACATAATGGGCCTCATGAAGTAGCTGTTATGGTGTTATGAAATCATGCCCATTAAGACCTGCAACTCTTATGAATAATGGACCTCATGCCCATTAGAACCTGTAGTAACAACTATTGTAACTCCTGCTGTAATGGTTGTAATTCATTTTGCATTTTGACCTACCCATGATGTAATCCCCATAGCAATATGTATAGGGAAAAGTTTATATAAAGTTGATGCTCTAAACAATCAAATTTGAGCCTACCTCAAAAATTTCATTAGAAGAGGTTGTTTTGATGCCCAAATATCTTCAAATTGATCATCTCGACATCAAGATGCATGGACATGAGAAGAAAATGGATTTCAAGCTTTGGAAATAGTGCATTTGATAACGCATTTTTGGACCGTCAATTTTCAAGATTTCAAGTTTTAATTGATCTGTCGATCTGAACTATTTTTTAAGCTTTAAACTTTATAAATAAATATAAAAATATATTTTAAGGCTATCACAAAGATTTCCCGTATTAAAACCACATTTCTCGACACTATTTGAAGGTAGGCTCTAATTTGATTGTTTAGAGCCTAGGCTCTATATAAACCGCACCCATATGTATATAAGGGCACGCCTTTTTTTTTTTGAGGAAGTGTGTATATAGGGCACGTTGCCCTATGATTTGTAGATTGTGAAATTTACTTGTGCTTGAATATTACTCTCTATCTCTCTTTTCTCTCGCAAATATTAAAATGGTATCAGAGCAGGGCTTGAAACCCTACGAGATCCAGTACTTCTGGTAACCCTAGAATCATGATTTTTCTTCCTTCTTGGTCTTGAAGCTGTAGTGTATCAACAACCTCGTATTTCCGATAAGATCATCTCACTTTCTTTTATCAATAAGTTAGTCTTCATCCCAAACTCCTTTCTTTTTCAGCAACCACATATTTTCAACAACATCATATTTGTAGCAACCTCATATTTTCAACAATCTCACATTTCTAGCAATCTCACATTTCCAGCAATCTGACATTTCCTGCAACCTCACAATAACACCAAACTCCTTCCTTTTTCAGTAACCTCATATTTCAAGCAACCTTACATTTCTAGCAACCTCATGTTTGAAACTAAGGAATTAGTACCTCAAAAAAAAAAAAAGCTACTTAGAATTGTCTCAATCTGCCAAAATGTTCATAGGAAGCTGGAGGAAATCGGGTTATATCACTGGAAAAGTGAGAGAGCCTCCCACAAACGATCCATCCCATGATGAATGGAAATGTGAGAACCTGATAGTAATGGCATGACTCTTTAATTCCATGTAGTTAAGTATCAGCGGGGGCTGCTGTTTCTTAAGGCTGCAAAGGATATATGGGAGGCAGTAGCCAAGACATACTCATGATATGGCTCAGATTTACCACTTGCATCATGAAATAGCGAATAGAAGAGTACTTTGGGATGCTAAGGCATAAATGGGAAGAACTAGACCACTATCAGCCTATTAATCCCACATTTGATGACATTAAAAACCAGTCCAAGCAAAGAAGGATCTTTGAGTTCTTAGCAGGCCTGCATCCTGGCTTTGAACTTTAGAGAGTATAGGTTCTAGGAAAGGACAAATTGCCCTCTCTTGAATCTGTCTATAGTTATGTAAGGGGGGAGGCCAGTAGAAAAGCTATTGCAGAAGGACAAAACTCAAGCTTTCACCATACATGATCAGCCTTTGCAACAAGCTTCAAGCAAGGAAAAGTGGGTAGGAAAGGGCCAAATCGTGCTCCACTGTCTCCTGCTATAAAGGAGAAACTCAAATGCTCCCATTGTGGGAAGAGGAGCCACTCGCGAGAGCGTTGTTGGGACTTGCATCCACACTTAAGAGCAAAACCTAGTGCTTTGGGGAAGTTAAACTTGCTGATAGATCCATGATCAGTGCCTCTGTGAGTGGTATATAAACTTTCATCATCCTTTTCCTTATTCTCTATAATACATGTGCCTTCTTTCCCTTCCAATCTTCTTTATGTCAGCAACTTGACAAAACAACTAAATTGTAGTGCCACATTTTAACCGAGATTGTGTTTTTCAGGACCTGAAAATGCGAAAGACGATTGGTGGTGGTCGTGAAAACAATGGGCTTTACCTATTCAACACGGGATGCACTTCTACTGCTCTTAGCACTGAATCTCGTAGTCATGAGCAAGTCCTCTTGTGCTATACCCGCTTAGGCCACATGTCTATGAAATCTTTAAAGTTGTTGTTTCCAGATAAGTTTGTTTCTTTGAATGTTCCTACAATGTGAGACCTGTCAAATGTCTAAACATTGTAGAACCTCTTTTCCTTCTAGTAAAAATAAAAGTTCTAAGCCCTTCCATCTTGTTCATTCTAATGTTTGGGGGCCTGCTCTTGTTACTTCTGTTTATGGATATCGGTATTTTATCTCAGTCATCGATGACTACACTCATTTTACTTTATGAAAAGTAGAAATGAAGTACCTTCAATAGTAAAAGTATTTCATAAAATAGTTCATACCCAATTTGAGACCTAAATAAAAATTTTCCGTTCTCATAATGCAAGCGAGTATCTAAACAATGAATTAATGAATTATTTTCAAGAACATGGTATAGAAACTCAAACATCATGTTCTTATACACCACAACAGAATGGTATGGCAGAACGGAAAAATAGTTGTTAGAAGCGGTGAGAAGCATCTCAATAGGAATGAAGATTCCTAAGACATTGGGATAAATCAGTTATTACTGCTGCTTATATGATCTATAGAATACTTACACTTGTTCTTGATGGTTCTTATCCTTTCAAACTTCTCCACCATACACTTACTTTGTTTTCTCTTCCACTAAAATTTTTTGGTTGTGTTTGCTTTGTGCGCACATTTGGGCCAGCTAGGAATAAATTAAGACCTCAATCTACCAGATGTGTGTTCCTAGGATACTCGAACTCTCAGAAACGATGCAAGTGTTACTGTCTGGAAACTAAAAGAAAATATGTTTCAAAGGATGTATCCTTCCTTGGATTCTCGAACTCTCAGAAAGGATGCAAGTGTTACTTTATGGAAACTAACAGAAAATATGTTTCTAAGGATGTTACCTTCTTTGAGAATATACCTTATTTTTCTTCCCAAAGAGATTCGATATCCACTATGCCAACTGACAATCCTATTCCTCTTACAATGATCACAGGTAGTTCTAGTCATCTAACTAAGGAATAGGTGGAGTCTACTAAGAAACAACTGAAAGTGTACACCCATAAAAAGAACATGGGAAAGTCCGATGTAAACGATCAACTCCAACTTGTTGACTCGTTAGGTGCTTCTTGTCCTCCCGTCCCTATACCTTATGAATTCAATTTACCTATTGCCATAATAAAAGAAAAAAGGAAATGTACTTCTCATCTGATTAGTAAGTTTGTGTCTTTTCTTGTATGCCTTTGCTCTACTTCCTCTGTTTCTATTTCTGCCAAAGTTGCAAATGCATCGGGTCATCCACAGTGTAAAGCAACTATGATTGAGGAAGTGATTGCCTTAGAAAAGCAGTGAACGTGGGATGTAATTGATCGGAACATGTGGTAGGATGCAATTGGGAACATACCCTGAAGCGCAAACTAAATGGTTCGATTGAGAATACAAAGCTCGTCTAGTGGCTAAGGGCTTTACATAGTTATATGTGGTTGATTATAAGGAGACTTTTGCTCTTGTGGCAAAGTTGAAATCAGTACAAGTACTTTTATCTATTGCAGCAAATAAGAATGGCCACTTCGCCAACTAGATGTGAAGAATGCTTTTCTCTATGAAGATTTGCAAGAGGAAGTGTATATGGAATTACTATCTGGGTTTTATCCCCAAGGGGAGAAAGGGAAGGTTTGCTAGTTGAGGAAAGCTATATATGGATTGAAACAACCTTGGGCTTGGTTCAAAAAATGTAGTATGGGAATATGTCAAATCGGATTTCAAAGAAGTGTTTTTTATCATTCTATATTTGTTAAAAGAGAATCTAGTTCTCTGTTCTCTTCCTCAAGAGACGGGTGTTAATGTATCAACTCTTGTTCCTCTACATTGTGATAATCAAGTGGCAATTTATATGCCTCGAATCTAGTATTTCATGAAAGAACCAAGCATATAGAGGTCGTCTGCCATTTTGTCAAGGAAAAAGTTGCTTCGAAGGCAATATGTACCCCATTTGTTTGCTCCGAGAATCAATTGGCAGACATACTTACGAAGGCCTGTAATTGAGTTCGACTAAGGGATACTTTGGGAATGTTGGGCATCTATGATATATATGCTCTAGCTTGAGGGGGAGTGTTGCAACTATTATGGGCTCTTGAAAACATATGTAATAGTTCTAACTCCTATGCATAATCGGCCTCATGAAGTCGTTGTTATGGTGTTATGGAATCGTGCTTATTAAGACTTGCAAGTCTTATGAATAATGGACCTCATACCATAGTTGTTGGGTACGGGAACGAGAATGGTTCCGGGATCGGTGGCGGGATAGGTGGATCGAAGCTATACTGAAGATCTCTGTGTTAGGGATCGATTCCTGTACAACCTCAAAGGTCGTGATCGAGGTCCATGTGTGTTGGGGAGCGAGCTCCTTTATTACATAGGATCGAAAATTATTATATAAAGGTGCGTGATCTTATGCATAAGAAGCGAAGTTCCCAAAGGCATTTTTTTGAGTTTCTTAACTCAGGGAGCGCATTACTATAAGTGATCCGAAATATTATGGAAAGAGGAATAACTTTTATAGGAGCGAGCTCCATTTTCTTAAAACACGGGTTCCTCGTGTAGGTAATAAGTATCCATGGCTTTACAATGTAGCTTCTGGCGTCGTTAACCAATAACATGTAGATTTAATCATTCTATGAAATAAATAAGGAACTTTAAAACGATCCCATATTAGTGGGATCTGGATGCCATATATTGCGATGCTTGTGTTCTGTTATTTTGGAATCTAGATCCCAATGCACTCTGGAGCTTGAACCATAAGATAGGGAATTAGATTCTGTATTGTTCAGGTAAGGAACTCGTTCCCTTATAAGATGGAGTGAGATCCCGGAAACACTAAATTGAGTTTCAGATGAGTTCTGCTTTGGGATCGAGAGAATCGAGGTTCTGCAAGAGATCGCCAAGCAAGGGAGGAGATCTCAGTTACTATGCCTCATACCCATTCGAACTTGTAACAATTATTGTAACTTCTACTGTAATGGTTGTAATGTGTGTCATCTTGACCTACCCATAGTATAACCCCCACAGGAATACAGGCATATATAGGGCGCATTGCCCTATGATTTGTAGGGTGTGAAAAACATATGTATTTACTTGTGTTTGAATATTGCTCTCTATCTCTCTCTTCTCTCCCAATCTTAACAAAAAGCAAAAAGGAAAAAAAAAAAAACGTTCTGCTGAAACCACGAGAGGGCAGCCCCACGAGAGGGCAGCCCAACCTTCCTATGATCTACTTCTCTTTTATGATGGTTGGCATTTGGACTTTTGGTTTTGGAACATTACTTTGAGAGCAAAGCTCCCTTTTACCTATGTAATGAGAGATTGGCTATGAGAACATTGAAGCTTGAAGCTCTAGATCATCCCAATCACCCAATCGCGTTGGGTCACCATGCAAGGACTTGTCTTTTTCTTTGATCCCACTGCCATTCTCCTTTTTCTAGCAAGGATTTAGAGGTATTCAGTTAACTTGAAATTGAAAATTAAAGGATCTTTTTATTTTGAGAAATTGCTAAGTACACATACTGCAAGTTCTTGCATATTTTCATGTTTGTACTGCTCGTCTTCGATTCACATCAGTACTACAACAAACTACAGCATTTTCATCCCAAAACTACCATCCTTTATAGGTCATGGCACTTAACTCTCAGGATCTAGATAAGAAAGTATGCAGATTTTCTCTTTGTGTTACACATTCAAATTTATCAGATTCTTGTAATGGTTTTTATGCAATTGGGCTTTCAAATTTGTGATCTACAAAAATATTAACGGATGTACAAATATATTAACGTATGTAAGAAACTGGTTTTAAGTACTTACCATATTGAGAATAAGAAGATTCTTGAATAGTTGGTTTTGGATTAACTTACTTTAATTTCATATGCACATGATGGTGTATATGCGTTATTGACATCGTTGATGCCATCTATATGGAATATACAATTGCATAAACAATTTGTGTTTCCATTCCTTCTTTTCTCTCATGGTGTCTTTTATGCTTTTCGTTGATTTTGGATTCTGTTTTGTTGTACTATAATTGAGTGTTCTCCAAATGTAAGATTTGTGTTTTTTGTTTAGGCTGCTCACATCCTTCTAAGTGGAGATCATAGCGAACTTGCGGCAGCTCTTGACATGGACACCAGTACAGATGAAAACTGTGTGGCAAACCTGTATTTGAGGGAGGCATCCTTGGTATTAAACGATGCTCTTTGGAAAGGTATTTGTTTTACTAGTTATTTGGTTATAGTTAATACTAAAGTATGCTTTAGTGTATGGGTTTGTCACATCTAAAAGGCCAATTTTGCAGTTGGTGCTTTCGCCACTGATACAAGTGTCAGAAACGCCAACTCTAGAATTGGCCTTTTAGATGTAACACGCCCATAGATTTTTTAAAGGAGGGAGGAGTTGTGATTTAAAGTAAGTACTTTCCTAGTGACATTTGAACAAGAAAAAGTTAAATTGAAGTGTTTAAGTTTACGAAGGGTCCAATTGAAGTATCTAAGTTTATGAAGGGTCTGTGTTGTGTTGCGACGTGTTGACATGTGCCAAAAAACATTGACATACATCATGTTACATAGGCTATGGTCATATGACTATATTACATGTGGTTGTCGGGGTTATCACCATCCAACCATTGGGTTGGATGGTGATGGAGAGAGTAGGATGTACAATTGAAATAGTTATGTTTAGCACAAGCATGTTCTTCATTACTATCCAAACCCATGGATTGGTCGTTGATTTCACGTATTAGGACTATATTGCATATGGTTGTCAGGGTTATCACCATCCAATCATTGGGTTGGATGGTGTGGTTGGATGGTGATGGAGAAAGTAGGATGTACAATTGAAATAGTCATGTTTAGCACAAGCATGTTCTCTGTTACTAACCAAACCTATTGATTGGTCGTTGATTTTACCTATGGCCACATACTTCACATGGTGAAAGAAGAATTGGACATTTTGGCGCCCATGTCTCCAGGCTCCCACTTAGGCGGCCTAGACCCCTCAGTGCCTCGACGCCTCCTACCGGCTTCTCCAACATTGCCCATACCCATGTCCAGTTATTTCTGACACGGGTATGAAGCATGAAGTGAAGAATCCATGCTACAAAGCTTGTACATACGAGTTATATTCAGTATGACCTTTGATTCATAGTTGATTTAATTGATTATTGTGCAGTTGACCCTCGTACATATATTTCCTCGTAAGCCTAGACAAACAATCTAAGTTTGCAGCTACTGGCCCCAGGGTTCCACTAGTATTTCCCTTATATTACCTTTGCCTAGAATTCCTTCAACACTGACAATGTTCTTTTTACCTAGAGGGCCCATCTCCATGTCTATTTCATTAACAAACAAATATATAATGTGCAAGCATGTCCTTTGGATTTTGATTCATATGGATATGAATTTAAGTTCACATTCTTGACTACAACCTAAATAATGAAACATGCTAACTCAAAAGTATTTAGATGGAATAATTTTATGACTGGACATGCCTTTGCATCTATATTGTATTGAACTTTGTATGGGATGGTCATGCATTGCAAATTGGTGCTTAGATGATACTTACTGGCTCCCTTACCGATGTTAGAGTGGTAGTTTTTAGGATTGTCAAGGTCCAACCATACTTTCTCATGTTGACTTATCAGATGATACTAAATCTGGTGCATTTGTTCCTGAGGCTTTAGAAGAGCCATTTTTATCAAGGAAATTGCTGGTTCTCATTGGCATCCTTTCAAGTTACAGGTTTGTGTTTAATTATTTTATTTCCTGTATTATAGAGCATAAATGGCTATTTGTTATAATGTTGGTTCATCCTTTTTGAATTGTGTGATTGGGGACTT
The DNA here is from genome assembly GCF_000471905.2 of Amborella trichopoda. Next base: position 555,672 of record NW_006499563.1, on the reverse strand, counting down.
TACATTCCTATGACATGCCATTAGACCAAAGTAATAATCTTATGTTATGGTGGAACAATTTATGTTTGTTTTATTAAGTTGAAATTGTTTAAGAAAGTAAGCCTTTTCTAAGACAGGACATCATTACTGAAGGACCTTATGATTTGGTAATGTTCTCATCACTCATGGTAAGGAATCTATACATTTAGTTGAAATGGATTTGGGAACTATGATTTAAGGATGTAAAAATTCTTTTTCTCCATGGTATTTATAGTTACTGTTTTGGCGTGTTTTTGTTGTCTTTTCTTTTTGGATGTTATGTGCATAATTGTATTAAAGCTTGACGTTACTTGAATAGTTACATATGACATTAAAGGGTATGAAATTTCAAAAAAAAATTGTAGTTTAACGTTTTGAACCTAAAGAAAGAACCCTAGCATTCTTGCATAGTGTCTCGCCATGATATCGAAAGGGGATCTATGCATGGAGCATCAAGTGCAATAATATATACAAGATATGAAGTGATTCTTCACTTGCTTAGAGATGCAATAATCCATGATATGTAAAAACATGCCAGCATGAAAATATGTACTGCAAGCTGAGAGTTTAATCAAAACACTCATGTGGTTTTAGAATCTTTTCTCTTGAATAAGTTTACAATAAGATAAAAGAAGTCCCACACTTGATATGATTTAGGATTTCCTCTTGGAAGTTGAAGCGATTTTTCATTAGAACTTGAGAGGTTTTAAAGAAATCATTCTAGTTACCAGGATACATTTTTAATCCTTGCAAGATTATGGAGCTTGGGATTTCAATGGTTTTTATTTTCTATTGATAACAATAATTCCATAGAATGACATCAAAGGTAGATCTATTAGACGTTCATCAACTGTCGGCTTGACAAATGTCTTGATATTCTGAAGACATGATGAGTTGTTGTGTTCAAGAATCATTCATTTACAGACTTCTGGTTATTGAGGTGCAAGATATATATTTTATATGGTAAAACCCACTGCATTAGTAAAAGGTATTTACTTGTGCATAAAGGCGTGATTTGTTTCTCGGACTTTTATACTTCCTAAAGATTTTTCTGGGTAGGTGATACTTTCTAATGAAATTTGTCATTTTTCTTCTTTTCTCATCTTAGTTTCTTCCATAGACATGTGGAAGTATGTTTCCAGTAATTAGTACATCAATGATGATTCCAAAATGTATTTCTATAGTATTTTAAGTAATCTGATGTCCAATCGGTAATAATGACAATGCTGTATTCCTTTTTATATTCGTATTTGATGAATGCCTTGTATGAGTTGCATGTGCAGCTCTTGTCGTGATTTATTCTTTATGAAAACACTTCTACTCTCATTCTTTGGTTTCTTTTTGTGTAACAGGCTACGAGAAGATGTGAAATGTATAATTTTCGTTAAGCAGATCATCACTGCAAGATCCTTAGCCCATCTACTTGGGAATATAAAGTGTCTTGGCTTCTGGAAGTGTGAATATCTTGTGGGCTTTCGCTCTGGGCTGAAGACAATGTCGAGGAAAAAGATGAATAGCATAGTTGAGAACTTCCGTGTTGGTAAGGTAAAGTTTTATGTTGGAATGACTTGTTGCGCATCAACATTAAAAAAAAAAAAAAAAGGTATAAAAAAGGAGAAGGCTAGGAGGCGTCTTGCATCAATTAGAAACAAGTATCATATGGCATGCGTGGAACCAATCTGTATAGGGTTCTAGTTGAAGTTTTTTTAATATCCATACACCAGTCTTGTAAATGGGCCAATTATGATTTTTAGCGAAATCGACTAGAAAATTGCATTCTTGTGACATATTCTCACTGAAATCGGGTGATCTAGGCTCTCCTTGTTCTCGACCTCGGGTTATGTGGGGGCATGGCACAAATGTGGAATACTTTGGTTCTTTAATATTTCAACAAAATAGAGAAAACATTGAAGAAAATATGAAATGTAGAAAATTTTGAGAAAGACTAAAATTAAGGAATGAAAAATGATGCATTTCACATGCCATATAATTAGTTCGTAGAAATGAGGTATTTTTAACAAAAATCTGTTGGGGATGTGTGGCCATTTCAAGGCCTTACGAGAGCATGTACTGAAATTATTCGTATAGTGATATGATGGCTCTAGTGGGAGTGTGGTCTAGATGAACTGTGAGGCATCATTGATGTTGTGGCCCATCTGAGTTTCGACTGGCTAGGCTCGGGATGATGTCCAAAACCCGTAGCCCTGGGAATTTGTGCACAACCGATAGGGTTTCATTGTGGGTTCATCCTTGATGAGGTTGGAGTTGTGCCTAGGGTGGTTGACCAAGGGACTGGGTGTGACCCTTATGTGTGGTGGTTGGCTGGAGAGGACAAGGACTAAATCCTCATCATTACCATCGCACGGCATGTACACTAGATAGAATTCTGGGAAGCGGCCCTTTGGGAGAGGGTGTGTTGTCTACAGGTGCCGAAGTGATGTCTCCCTGCAATACTGGACTGTGTTGGAAGGAACCCATGAGGTATGTGCTAGAATGGGACCTGGACTTGTCTTCATGGAGGGACCTATAGTCCATGGACTAGGATCGTGTCTCTTTCCTTTATTGAGTAACTTTGATGGTCCAAGCATGAGCCCCTGTGATCGACTGTGGGTCATGGGAACTGTTGTGTTAGTTTGAGAAGATGATAGTGGGATGCAATTTCTAGAAGGGATTAATCCTCAGTATATTTGTGTTATTCCTGATCTACGGATCCAATTCCCAAAAATTTCATTTTAATATGTTTAGTTATATTTTATTTATATTTTAGATTATTAAAATGAGTTTTTTTGGATCTTTATGAGCATTTTATTTCAATAAAAAGGATTTTTAAATAGGCTAAAATCAATTTTCTGAATTTATTTATTTTAGAGAGAATATTTTTTGATTTCCTAAAATTTGTTTTATTAATCTAACATTAATTTGAGGTTGTGGGGGCCCATTGGAGATTTGGGCCCACCACAAGGAGGCCCACTAGGTGGGGGCGTGGGGTCCACATAGGTCCACACTAGGTGGCATGCCCCACCTTCTCTTTCTTCATTATGTGGCTTGTCAAGCAAGCCTTCTAGATGGTTGTGAAATAATAGTAAAGTGTTTCAAATAAGGATGATTATTTTAAGAGAGAAAAGTGTAGAGATTGTTGAAAATTAAATAAGTAAATATCTATTATTTTCTCTAAACAAAATATTTGATGAGAATGGAGTTATGAAAACTAAAGGATAATGGTCCTAGCTCATTCCTTCAATCATGATGGTTGATCTAAGGAATGAAGGGCTAAGATCTCTTCACCCAATAGGTCTCCAAGATCTACGGTCAAGATTAAATCTCATAATGATGGCACAACCCTATACCCCAAAACCCTAACCTTTTCTTTATAAATATTCTCTCTGGGGGTTCCATTCTCTGCACTTGTATGAAAGATTGGTTTGTCTCTCCCCATAGGCAGGTACGCCCCACTCTCTATCTCTCTCTCTTTCTCTCTCTTATTTCTCTTCTAATTTAGGGTTTTGAATTATATTGAGCCTAGAGAAACCCAAAGGGGCACGCCCTAGCCACAAAGGGTGGCATGCCCTAGTCTTTGAGTATTGCTTGAGCTCGTGTTTTATGCTTTGAGTTTTCTACCATCCCATCATGCTCTCAAGAGGTTTTGCCTAGGCTTCCTGAACTTTGAGACAAGATTAAGACCAAGATTCTTTGCACCATTGATGGAGGAAACCTGGTGTGGTGTATGAAGTTCTTGAGGGGTAACCTGACGCAAGGTATTCGTATTATCTTCTTCCATGTTTTCTTAAACTCATTGAAAGTTATTTGCAATTTTCAGATTCACGTATTGAATGAATTTTTGTTTGATGGCATGCAAGTGGGAGTTCTTGGCATAACTTTGGTATTTTCTTGAATCTAGAGTTGTATCTGGACACTTGTAAGTGATCCGGGCAGTGAAATAAAGAAAAGGAAAGAAGACTTTTAAACGGTATATTCTTTCTCGGGTCACATTGTCCTACTTTCAAAATCCATTGAGTTTATCTTCTCTTCTTTTGAAATGTCTGATGATATATATTCATAATAAGGTATTCTTACAGAAAACCATGAGGTTTACGTGTGGCAGCCACATTTGTCAGTTGCTTTTACAAGTCAAAAGAAAAAAACCTGTGTAGAAGAAAAATATAAAGGGATGATTAAAGGTAGCGAGGGGTTGCAGAAAGAAAGGTTTCAGTGGGATGGAGGAGAAGATAGTGGTAAGAGAGAGAGTAGTAAAAATGGGGGAGGGGGTGTGGAGGAGCGAGACGAAGAAGAAGTCTTTGTAGACAGAGGAAAGGTGTTAAAGAGGAGAGAAAACATCTTTATGTGGAGAGGAGAGGGAGCTTTGGGGGGCGTTCCACAGCTTGTGCTGCACTGTAAGTACATATATAAAAGGAAAAAGAAAAAGGAGAAGAGAAGAGAGAAAAAAGAAGAAAAAGAAAAGGTGTTCGGCATTAGGGGTTTGCTTGGGCCGAGGTGGATTGGTCCCCTTACTTTGCTAAGAGTTCAGCTCTTTTGTTCCTTTCCACTAGGGTCAGGGGTATCTGGAGAAACCTGGCTTTGATATGGTCCTTGGTTTTTAAACCCTCCAATTGATACTAGGTTTGAAGCAGGTGAGGCATGATTTCAATGTGGATTCATGATGTTGTGGTGTTGTGGAAAGCATTTAAGTTTCGATGCTTGAGAGGTATGCGTCATTCCAGACCCCAACCTTAAATGTTCTTCGGGCCAAAATAATGGTCAAACTTTGGCCCGAGAAGGTGAGAGGTATAGGGGTCCCTCTTCGATGTCTTTTAGAAGTTGTATGGGTTATTTGTAGTGTTTCAAAAAGCGGACTGCCTAGCCCTTAGGCGCCCGCCTGAACCCGCTTAGGCGGCCACCCAGGGGCAGAAATGCGGCTCTTTGAGAGTATATTTGGGTCATTATTTTAATACTAAAAGGGAAAAATTGTGGTTTTTAGGTTCATTTGAAGCCTAAAACCCATTAGAGGCTATTCTAGGGAGAGAAATCCCAAAAAAAAAAATCCCTACTGGGCCACCCAGGTTCTGGGCGCCTGCCTAAGCGTTGGGCGGCCTGGACCCCCCCCGGCCTCCTAGATGCCGCCTAGCACTTTTTGAAACACTAGTCATTTGCCAAGTCTTTTTTTTTATTTTGTTTTTTGTCATGCTTTCCTTTTATATTTAGCGGACAACCATAATTAATCCTTCGCGGTCTGCAGTAATGGTGCCTTTCATTTCCACTTTCCTCCCTTGTACTATAATCTTTATCTCATAGCTGAAACACTACGAGTGAATTAGGATGGGTTGCATGACATTAGCGGGACTAGAGGTTTTTATCAAAATAATCACTACTGGTACAAGATGGTTACCTAAAGATTTGCGATGGATGGCTAAAAACATTCCACTTACATGTGTGCATCTCCTTGAAGGTTTACTTTGTCTAGAGGTGGTCTAGAATAACTTCTACCATATCCAAAGCCTCTCCTTTTTTATGGTACCCAATATTTTAAAAAGCGCTAGGCGGCATCCAGGCAGACATGGGGCTCCAGGCCGCCCAACGCCTAGACGGGCGTCAAGAACCTGGGCAGCCTAGTTGAAAAAAAAAAAAAAAATTGATGAGTGATGACTGATAATGATTAATCCATAAGAATTTTGATAATCCATAAGACCATAGTCCATAATAATTTTGATAATCTATAAAACCATAATCCCAAAGATAGAAGTTGAGAAGAGAATTTTGAGAATCCATAAGACCATAATCCATATTTTCATACAATGCTAAAACAGTAAAACCATACAAGCATACACTGATAATCTGATAAACTGTAGACGGTACACACAAAAGTTAGATAGTAGAACTAGAAACTAGAGAGTAGAAGTTAAAAATAAGAAAAAGAAGATATACAGAAATTTAGAAAATATACAGTCTAGGATACAATAGGCAACACTCAGCACAACAGTCAGCCGTCAACACTCAACACCAAGAGTCTTCAGTCATCATCATCATCAGAAAGAATAAGGTAAGCTTCATTATATGCATCGAAATCGATACCATCATCATCAGAGTCATCTCCCTCTTCAATATAACGTTCGTCCTCCTCTGTTTCTTCTGAATCTGCCTCTTCCTCATCTTCTTCTACCTCCCTCTTACTAGTATGTGCAGATGAGGCCCTAGGAGTCTTGGCTGCTCTACCCTTTTCTATCTTTTGTGCTTCCCTGAACTCACATATTGTATAATTTCCTCCCTGGTAGCCTCAGGAACATTATTACACTGGGCAACATCCCCTTTAATACCAGCAAGGTGTTTTTTAAACCAATAAATGCCTCCATTAGTATCCTTTCTGCAATAATTGCATTTAATACGATTTTTGTCATTCGGATTCGGGTTATAACCATACTTTCAACTCGGATCACTACTTCTAAAAGAACCTAGAGCAGATATTTTCGTAGAACAAGGCTCATTTTCATCATTTTATGGTTATTTTAAATTAAAAAATTGTCTAATCTCATCCTGAATAGCTTTAGGAACTTTTTTATAAGAAGCAATATTCCCTTTAATACCAGCAAGGTGTTTCTTGAATCGGTTAATACCCCATTGGTATCTTTTTCATAAAAATTACACCTTATACAATTTTTATCATTTCGTTTTGGGTTATAACTATATTTCCAACCCCGATCACTTCTTCTAGAAGTAGCAGAAATATATCTATTCAAATGACAAGGATTTTGTTCATGTTTTTGTTTTACAAAACTCATATATTGCTTAATTTTCTCTCTGATAGCTTCAGGAACATTTTTACAAAGGGCAACATCCCCCTTAATACCAGCAAGATGTTTCTTAAACCGGTTTATGCCCCCTTTCGTATCTTTTTCATAAAAAGTCATTTAGATTTGGGTTATATCCTTATTTCTACCCGGATCTCCACTTCGATTAGATCTTGAAGAAGTCATGTCAAAATAAAACAAGCAATTAAAAAATAAATCTTTGCACTTAATCTAAAAAATAAATTTTTGCACTTACTTTGATTGCTCGAACTCCAATCTCCCACCTCTGAGATGTTTTCTGGTGCTAAAATAATAAAAAAAACTCTAATAGGATTATAAAACTCCAAAACTAAATCAAATCTACCTGGGTGATGGTTGGATCTGTTTTTCGTAACTTTGAGAAACACTTCGATCCAACGACAGTCACAATTTTGTTTTCTTAAGGTTTCTTTCTCTCTAAAATGGGTTTTTGTGGGTTTAGGTTTCAAATGAACTTAGAACCCATCCTTAAAACCCTTTATGTTTAAAAAAAAAAGATCAAACGAAAAAAAATAAAAAAATTTCGTCCCTAGGCAGGGCGCAAGCCTTGGGCGGCTGCCCAGGGTTGGGCACTGTGTACTCTCCTAGGCGACCGCCCAGGGACTGCCGCCCAGTTTGGCCGCCTAGGCCCGGGCAATTTGCCCAGGTCTTCTGGACCGCTTAGCGTTGGGCGGTCCGCTTTTTTGAACATTGATGGTACCATGGCCTCTGACTATCTACCGAGGTGCATATGGCCTCATTTGAAGGATAAGTTTGTTGAGGCTAGAACTTTAAGAGTCTTTGCTATTGTTGCAGAGGAAATAAGATACTCATCTTTTCAAAGAGGCCTACAATGGAATGGTGAGGATTTGAGGGTGTTTTCCAACCATGTTTGCATGCTCCTTACTTCGTTTCTATGGGGTTTGAATGTCGCCACCGAGTTTTGAAGTGAGAATCACCAATCTTCGAGCTCTGGGTTTTGGCCAAGCCAGATCTGTGCTTGTTGGCCTCTGTATGTGATCCTGTCTTCCTGGTTGAGTCTGGCTTTGAGTGAATCCATGGGGTCGATTGTGAGATATTGGAGTCTTTGTTTGGTTTGGTAGAGATTTAGCCTGGGTACGTGTTTTTTAGTGGGAGTGGTGAAAGGAATTTTGGTACAGAGTGGAGAGGGGTAGTAGGTGAGGGTAGCGGTCCTGTCTCTGGAATGGGTTTCAATGACTGGCACCGTGGTATGGTTAACAAGAGTTAGTTTTGCTGGTGTAGGCGAAA
>NW_006499563.1:510499-547242 GCF_000471905.2 Amborella trichopoda | reverse complement strand
AAAAAATGAACAGTGATTTCACCTACCCTCATTATCATCCAAATTTCATCGCATGGTCACAGTTATTCAGTAGTGTTTCAATTTTCATTTTTTTTTACAAATCCAAATTACATGAAATTTGGAGCGTGTGTACATCGTAGTGAGGCGCACCTAATTAAAATATAAAAAATAATAATTCGCAAAACATAAATTGACCAAAATACAGCCAAAAAATTTACGGGGGTATTTTGCTCAATTTATATTATATGAATTATTTTTTTCATATTTTTATTTGGTGAGCCTCACTAAGATGTACACCGCTCCAAATTTCAGATAATTCCGATTAGTAAAAAAAAATGAAAATTGAAACACTACTAGCCAACTGTTACTATGCAATGAAGTTTGGATGGTGATGAGGGTAGGTGAAATCACTGTTTATTTTAGCTTATAGGCGTTTTGTAGTATCTTCCTATATATATATATATATACCATAACTATTCATAACTACTGTGCGCAGTAATAAATAAAAACTTTAATAGTATTATAATTATCCAGTCTATATTAATGACATGCCAAGTTATACAGACTTTAAACTTAAACTGCATAAGGAAAGAAATAGAAAAGAAACACTTACATACAACACTTACAAAAACTAGAAAAAAGCTTCCACTCTTCTGGACAATAGCTGGGTAGTTGATCCCAGTGGCAGTCACACATATAGTCACACAACGCTCAAATACTCGAATCCTTCTCACTCAAACTTATAAGACACTATTCTTTAATCCTCTCTGACTCTAGATTCCTCTCCCTCTTTCTTTCGATGCCTCTGCTGAGGAACCTGCTCCTCCTTTTAAGCGTATGGCAGACTTCAAATTGTTATTTCAGGTCCGTTAAGCAAAAGCAAGTCTTCACGTGCTGAGGTGACTAAAGATGTCGGTGGTAGATGCTCTATGTGAAGATGTTGGTGAAAAAGGTATAAACAGTGCTTTGAGTTGACCGAAAGGTATGAATAGTAAAAGGAGGTTACTGTTTTGTCGGTAAACTATTCTGAAGACTCGTGTGTTATGTAGACTGTAGTCGATTTGTCCTCTATTATGTGTTGTCCTATTGTGAGATTCCATAGTCCATGTCCTCATTTTCCTGTTAATAAGTTTCTTCATTTTGGGTTGATGTTGACATGGCTTCTTCATCCTCATCTAATATTGGTGGTAGCAATTTTTTCTTGAGTTCTTCTTTGGTTGCTATGGGATATTGCTGACGAATTTTATTTAAGTAATCAGCCATATTCATACATGTATTGGGAGGTGGAGATGGTAGTTTCTTCATCTTTATCTTATCAGGATTTAAAGAATCATTCTCATAAACATCCCAACATTTTATATATATTTGTTTTCCTAATTCCGGGAGGTATTCCCAGTTATTTGTATAATCTTCAGATAAATGATATAACCATTTCATGATCCAAGGGATCTGGTATAAGGCCATTAGTACTTATAGAGATCTATTTTTGGACTGTTGTCATTATAGTCCATGAATTTTCTTTGAGAATCTTGCATATTGGGTGATAGTATATCCGTTCCGGAGCCCCATAATTGAAACCAATTTTTGAACTAGTTTGGGAATTCCCCTATTACTGGTATTTTAATTTGTAGAAACCATGTATGAGAATTCATATCATTTTGAAAGGCAAACACCTCATGCCATCCTTTGATATATTCAAAATATTGGTCGTATTTATTATTGAAACCTTCAGTTTGTAATTTCTTGGGTTTCAGGGGGTCAGAACCCCACTCTTTATATGAAATTATTTTTCGTATTTGGAATTTAGAATACACAATCGTATTAGTATTATTTTTATAGAAATGGACCAGAGTTATTGATCATGTTTCAATAAAAATGGTTTCATACCATTCTCTATTCTTTTCTCCATTATTAGGATGTAGATGATTTCTCAAGTATATTGTAGCTATTTCATCGGGATCTTTATCTTTGTGGTCATCTTCTATTATGATAATAGTTATGAAGGAGGTTTCTATAAATTTGCTCTTTTCGCCAGGTATATTTACGGCTAACGGTATTGGTTCTGGAGAAAAAGTTATTTCTTGAGCTTGTTTTTTGGTTAATTGTTTTGGGGTTATTGGTGATGATGATGATGTCAAGGCTTTACTTGGAACAGGGACTATCTCCATAATTCCCTTTTTTGATAGACTCCTCCTGCCCTACTTGCAAAAATTCTCGGGTCAAAAAGTCAGGAAGATAATTGGTAGTACCTTTGATTTGTTCAATGTCAAATTCAAAGGAGGAGAGAATACATTGCCATTGAGCAAAGATCTATTTTGAAACGAGATTTTTTACATCTTTGTGGAGTATTTATTTTGCAGCTTTACAGTCAGTACAAATTAAGAATTTTTGATTGAGTAGATCACTTTGAAATTTTTTCACACAGTGGACAATGGCTAGGATTTCCTTCTTAACAGTAGAATAATTTTGTTGGGTCGGATTTCAAGCTTTAGAAGTAAAACGAACCAACTGTTCTTTATTTGAATTATGTTGTTTTAAAATTCCTCCCAGTCCTTTTTCTGAAGCATCACAATCAATGATTTTAAAAGCAGTAGGATCGGAGAGTTTAAGGCAGGGTAATTCTTTTGCCTTTATTTTTATTTTTCGAACGCTGAAGTGTGCATATCCTTCCTTCTTTAACCTTTGGAATAATGACTTAGCATCAATGACCAAGTCTTTATAGAAATCAGCAATATAATTGAGGCAACCAAGAAATCTTTGGAGTTCAGTTTTATCCTTGATTATATTAGGGAATTTATTAGCAAAATCAATGGCTCTATCAATGGGGATTATTCCTCCTTGGAAAATGTTATGTCCCAGATATCTGATTTTTGTTTGGCAAAGGCTAATCTTTTTTGCAGAAACTACTAAGCTAGCCATCTTAATTGCTTTAATAAAAACATTTAGGTGTTTAAATTGTTGTTCTAGATTTTAAGAGAAAACTAGGACATCATCAATTTATACAATTATGAATTTAGTAATGGGAGTAAAAATATCATTCATATTATTATGAAACTCTGAAGGGGCATTTTTAGACCAAAGGGCATAACATTCCACTCATATTGCCCAAAGGGAACATTAAAAGCAGTTTTATATCGATCTTTTTCAGCAGTCTGGACCTGCCAATATCCAGACTTTAGATCGAATTTTGAGAAAATACAAGCAGTAACAAGTCTATCCAAAAGATCTCTCTTATTAAGAATGGGATGTCTTATCCATCTTAGAGCTTTATTGAGGAGCTTATAATTTATAACCAATCTAGGTGCACCCCGTTCTATTTCAGAGGTTTTTTCAACATAAAATGCTGAACAACTCCAAGGAGAAAAACTTTTTCTTAATAAGTCCTTTCTGAAGCAACTCAGCAATCTCTTTTTTACGAATTTCTACAAGTTTAGGATTCATTTGAATAGGCCTAGCATTTGTAGGAATTTTATCCTCATGAAAATCATCCTCATAGGGTTGATCAACAATATGTTTTCGTCTGTTCCAGAAAGCATTTGGGAGTTCAGCACATATTCCCTTTTCAATATTATTTCTAAGGCTTTCTATTGCTTTTTTATTTTCAGGAAGCAAGAGCTTGGTTTCTATTGTTTTATATTTTATTTATTCCTTGAGCTAATATAAGAATTTTTCTTTATTGGAGATTTTCTCTTTTATATTATTGATTTCTTGAATTTTGGGTTTTCAATAAAATTGAATTTTACATCATGTCCTTCAATATTAGCTTCAATTCCAATACTATCAATCTTTATTGGATAAGGCATATTTAAAAATGGAGTTCTTAGGATTACAGATTGGCTTAATCCTTTAACCATAATAAAAGGGAATTCAAAGCAGTTACGATTATTACAGACTGCGGCATCAAAAAGTTTATAATTTATTATCATTTTACTGCCATCTGCCGTATTTAAGACTTGTGTTGTCTTACTGAAATATTTAGTCGGGACAAGTCCTTCATTTATACAATTTAAATCTGCTCTTGAATCTCTTAGAGCAGTAGTTTGAAAGCTATATTCTTTTTGAACAACTATTTTTACTATGGTAAACCATTTTTGAGTGATTACTCTATCAAGAAGGCTAAACATAATTACAATCTTGTATTGCATTCATATCAGAAGATTCTGGTTCATTACCTTAGGAAGAGTATTTTTTGCCTCGGGGGGCAGAAGATTTTCATAAATTTTTATAATATCATTTAATTCTATTTCATCATCAGTATGTTCATTGATAGGGTTACCTTCTAAAGGGTTAGAAACTAATTCTATAATCTGGACTCTATTTTTTAAACTTATTAGTTCATTACGAACCTCATTTAACTCATGTCTTAGCTCAGAAAGAGAAGGCTCTTTATTTGAATCCTTTTTGTTTGTTTTCTACTCTTTTAAGGATATCAACGAAACGATAGTTTTCTCTAGTACGTACAAGAGGAGTAGAAGGTTTATTATTTGGACTAAAGCTTCTCGCTTAGTTTCAGGATCAGTTATTTTATCAATTAAGTCTATAATTAAATTCTCTTCCTTAGTGAAAGTATTACAAAAGCATGTAGTATCGGGATTATCATTATTATAATCAGGGTCGGAACTGCTAAAGATTAAATCTTCATCTCTAATTTCTCCTGTTAGCATTTCCATATAAAAAACAGAAGAACTTTTTGATGACTCCTCTTCAATTTGTAATATATTAAACAGTTGTTCTTTAATATTATTATCTAGCTGTAGGGAATTTATCTTTCTCTTGACTCTACATTTATTTTTATAATGTCCTACTTTGCCACAGTTATAGCAAACTGGAATCCTCCTTTTTCCCTTATTTCTAAAAGAGGCATTTTTAAGGGAAATTTTTTTAGAAAATTTCTCTTTGATAGAGGTTTTATTAGGTCCTGTCCTATGGGTATATTTTATATTTTTCCTAATAAGTCCCTTTTGAAGTAACTCATCAATCTCTTATTTACAAATTTCTAAAAGTCTAGGATTCATTTGAATAGGCCTAGCTTTCGTAGGAATTTTAGCCTCATGAAAATCATCCTCATAGGGTAGATCAACAATATGTTTTCGTCTGTTCTAGAAAGCATTTAGGATGTAAGAGCTTGGTTTCTATTGTTTTATATTTTATTTCTTCCTTGAGGTAATATAAGAATTTTTCTTGAGGTAATATAAGAATTTTTCTTTATTGGAGATTTTCTCATTTATATTATTGATTTCTCGAATTTTGGGTTTTTCAATAAAATTGAATTTTACATCATGTCCTTCAATATTAGCTTCAATTCCAGTACTATCAATCTTTATTGGATAAAGCATCTTTAAAAATTGAGTTTCTAGGATTACAGATTGGCTTAATCCTTTAACCATAATAAAAGGGAATTCAAAGCAGTTGCCATTATTACAGACTGCGGCATCAAAAAGTTTAAAATTTATAATCATTTTACTGCCATCTGCCGTATTGAAGACTTGTGTTGTCTTACTAAAATATTTAGTCGGGACAAGTCCTTCATTTATACAATTTAAATCTGCTCTTGAATCTCATAGAGCAGTAGTTTGAAAGCTATATTCTTTTTGAACAACTAGTTTTACTATGGTAAACCATTTTTGAGTGATTACTCTATCAAGAAGGCTAAACATAATTACAATCTTGTATTGCATTCATATCAGAAGATTCTGGTTCATTACCTTAGGAAGAGTATTTTTTGCCTCGGGGGGCAGAAGATTTTTATAAATTTTTATAATATCATTTAATTCTATTTCATCATCAGTATGTTCATTGATAGGGTTATCTTCTAAAGGGTTAGAAACTAATTCTATAATCTGGACTCTATTTTTTAAACTTATTAGTTCATTACGAACCTCATTTATCTCATGTCTTAGCTCAGAAAGAGAAGGCTCTTTATTATAATCCTTTTCGTTTTCTACTCTTTTAAGGATATCAGCAAAACTATAGTCTTCTCTAGTACGTATAAGAGGAGTAGAAGGTTTATTATTTGGACTAAAGCTTCTCACTTAGTTTCAGGATCAGTTATTTTATCAATTAAGTCTATAATTAAATTCTCTTCCTTAGTGAGGGTATTAGAAAAGCATGTAGTATCGGGATTATCATTATTATAAACAGAGTCGGAACTGTTAAAGATTAAATCTTCATCTCAAATTTCTCCTGTTAGCATTTCCATATCAGAATCAGAAGAACTTTCAGAAGACTCCTCATCAATTTGTAATATATTAAACAGTTGTTCTTTAATATTGTTATCTAGTTGTAGGGAATTTATCTTTCTCTTGAGTCTATATTTATTGTTATAATGTCCTACTTTGCCACAGTTATAGCAAACTGGAATCCTCTTTTTTTCCTTATTTATAAAAGAGGCATTTTTAGGGGAAATTTTTATAGAAAATTTCTCTTTGATAGAGGTTTTATTAGGTCCTGTCCGATTGGTATATTTTTTAATTTCATACCTTTTCTTGCCCTGGTCTTTGGAAGAAGGTAGGGTATTTTACCCAAATTGTTTACAAAAATCTCCTAATTCTCTTCTTCCAGTCATTCTTTGTTCTCCTAACGGTCTTTTTAATTTCAGATCTGTACAGTCTTCAGTACATATTTCTGCAGATAATTCCCCTAGAGTGTATAAGGAGTATGAAATAATTCCTCTATGTTTATTTTTTAGTCGCATCTTGACTTTTTCGGCAAAAAGATGAAGTAGACCGGCAATAAATTGTTCTTTCCAATGGTCTGATTTACTATCTTCTCTAGAAAGGAATCTAGAGAAAAACACGTCTTTATACCACTTGTAATGAGATAAAGTTGGGCATCTCAAATTAGAGAGCAAAGCAGTACTTTCTACAAAGTGGAGAGTAATCGTATATATAAGAGTATTAACAACATCACTGTCATTATTTATTATATCTTGACCAAATTCCCTGATATAATGTAATATATTAAACTTTCCATATCATTATAAGGATAAAGATCCCGGTGAAATAACCTTCTCCATAATTCCCTTTTTTGGTAGACTCCTCCTGCCCCTCCCTGCAAAAATTCTCGGGTCAAAAAGTCAGGAAGATAATTAGTAGTGCCTTTGATATGTTCAATGTCAAATTCAAAGGAGGAGAGAATACCTTGCCATCGAGCAAAGATCTGTTTTGAAACAAGATTTTTTACATCTTTGTAGAGTACATCGTTTGCAGCTTTATAGTCGGTACGAATTAGGAATTTTTGATTGAGTAGATCACTTTGAAATTTTGTCACACAGTGGACAATGGCTAGGATTTCCTTCTTAACAGTAGAATAATTTTGTTGGGTCGGATTCCAAGCTTTAGAAGTAAAACAAACCAATTGTTCTTTATTTGAATTCTGCTGTTTTAAAATTCCTCCCAATCCTTTTTTTGAAGCATCACATTCAAAGAATGGGGTGCACCTAGATTGGTTATAAATTATAAGCCCCTCAATAAAGCTCTAAGATGGATAAGATATCCTATTCCTAATAAGAGAGATCTTTTGGATAAACTTGTTAATGTTTGTATTTTCTCAAAATTCGATCTAAAGTCGGGATATTGGCAGGTCCAGATTGCTGAAAAAGATCGATATAAAACTGCTTTTAATGTCCCCTTTGGGCAATATGAGTGGAATGTTATGCCCTTTTGTCTAAAAAGTGCCCCTTCAGAGTTTCAAAATATTATGAATGATATTTTTAATCCCTATACTAAATTCATGATTTTTTGTTTTCCACTCTTTTAAGGAAAACTTTAGTCTTCTCTACTACGTACAAGAGGAGTAGAAGGTTTATTATTTGTCTTAGCCATATTTATATATTGGACTAAAGCTTCTCGCTTAGTTTCAGGATCAGTTATTTTATCAATCAAGTCTATAATTAAATTCTCTTCCTTAGTGAGGGTATTACAAAAGCATGTAGTATTGGGATTATGATTATTATAATCAGAGTTGGAACTGCTAAAGATTAAATCTTCATCTTTAATTTCTCCTGTTAGCATTTCCATATCAGAATCAGAAGAACTTTCAGAAGACTCCTCATCAATTTGTAATATATTAAACAGTTGTTCTTTGATATTATTATCTAGTTGTAGGGAATTTATCTTTCTCTTGACTCTACATTTATTTTTATAATGTCCTACTTTGCCACAGTTTAGCAAACTGGAATCCTCCTTTTTCCCTTATTTCTAAAAGAGGCATTTTTAGGGGAATTTTTTTTATAAAATTTCTCTTTGATAGAGGTTTTATTAGGTCCTGTCCTATTAGTATATTTTTTATTTTTATATAGAAACCTCCTTCATAACTACATAATATAAGATGACCACAAGGATAAAGATCCCGGTGAAATAGCTGCAATATACTTGAGAAATCATCTACATCCTAATAATGGAGAAAGGAATAGAGAATGGTATGAAACCATTCTTATTGAAACAGGATCAATAACTCTGGTCCATTTCTATAAAAATAATACTAATACGATTGCGTATTCTAAATTCCAAATACGAAAAATAATTTCATATAAAGAGTGGGGTTTTGACCCCCTGAAACCTAGGAAATTACAAACTGAAGGTTTCAATAATAAATACTACGTTTATTTTGAATATATCAAAGCATGGCATGAGGTGTTTGCCTTTCAAAATGATATGAATTCTCATAAATTGTTTCTACAAATTAAAATACCAATAATAGGGGAATTCCCAAACTGGTTCAAAAATTGGTTTCAATTATGGGGTTCCGGAACGGATATACTACCACCCAATATGCAAGCTTCTCAAAGAAAATGCATGGACTATAATGATAGCAGTTCAAAAATAGATCTCCATATGTACTTCATGGCCTTATACCAGATCCCTTCGATCATGAAATGGTCATATCATTTATCTGATGATTATACAAATATATATAAAATGGTGGGATGTTTATGAGAATGACTCTTTAAATCCTGATAAGATAAAGATGAAGAAAGTACCATCTCCACCTCCCAATACAGATATGGATATGGTTGATTACTTAAATAAAATTCGTCAGCAATATCCCAGAGCAACCAAAGAAGAACTCAAGAAAAAGTTGCTGCAAATATTCGATGAGGATGAATAAGCCATATCAACATCAACCCAAAATGAAGAAACTTATGTATGGGAAAATGAGGACATGGACTATGGAATCTCACAATAGGACAACACATAATAGAGGACGGATCGACTGCACTCTACATAGCACACGAGTCCTCAGAATAGTTTACCGACAAAACAGTAACCTCCTTTTACTATTCATTCCTTTTACTATTCATACATTTCGGTCAGCTCAAAGCACTATTTATACCTTTTTCACTGACATCTTCACATGGAGCATCTGCCACCGACATCTTTAGTCAAAAAGGGGTCAAAAACTTTAAGCCGTTGCGGGTCCGTTCAATAAAGTGGTGAAACACTGTAGCATTTCGCCTATAGGCATTTTTTAGGTTTTTCCTATATGGAAGCATCTACGCAACCCCTATGGACGAAAATGTACAGTATTTTCTCCCATAGGCTCATCACCATCTGAAAATTGGGCGATGTGTGTTTTTCGACTATGTCTGCAGCGGTACTGTCACGGACATACCATGCCTATGGCGGTCAAAAAAATTTCGCAGAACCGTAACGGACGGCTTGGCGCCATCCGTTGTGGGTCCGTTCAATAAACTGCCACAGGCATAGCAAATCCGTGGCGGTGGCGAAACATTGTAGCGTTTTGCTTATAGCCGTTTTTTAGGTTTTTCCTATATATATATATATTTATAGAGAGAGAGAGAGAGAGAGAGAGAGAGAGAGAGAATATCGTTAATTAGATAAAGTAGAACAATGGGGAAAAAAACAAAGAATAATAGGTCAAAATGGGTCATCATCATCATCAGTAGAACCTTATCTCAACTAATAGGTCAAAATAGGTTGAAAGTAAATATCAATAGGGAAAAATTGACATTCAAAAGGACACTTGTAACAAGAATAAGATGGGTCCTCTTTTCACTTAATATGTAAAATAGATATTTATCCATATGCTTGGAAGGACTTTATATATATTTGAAAACGGAAAACACATATTTGACGAAGGTTGACGGTTAATAGGTGCTTAATTATGTTAAGCATAAAAATTGATCTCTTTAATGTATGTTGTTTCTATGTCGCAAAGAATCAGAGATCACTTTCTTTATGAAGTTGTTGAAATGATATTTGCCTTCGGTTTTGTTAGATAAATCTGCTGATAGCAACCAATGTGGCTGAGGAGGGGCTTGATATTCAGACATGTTGTCTTGTTGTTCGCTATGATATGCCAGAAACTGTTGCCAGTTTTATACAGTCTAGAGGCCGTGCACGCATGCAACAATCGGAATATGCATTTTTGGTTGAGAGGTGTTGTTTGTACCAACTCATCTGTTCTATAATTTGCTTTCCTTTTGTAGCTTTTACTTGTAAATTGTACTTTATCATCTCTACTGTTTCAATCCACAGTGGAAATGATGCTCAGATGAACTTGATTAATCATTTCATTGCGGGCGAGGAGCATATGAACCAAGAAATAATAAAAAGATCATCAGAAGACGCTTTTGCCGATACTGAGGATACAACATTTAAAGTTGAAAGCACTGGTGCATCCATTAGTACCGCATGTAGTGTTTCTTTGATTTATCATTACTGTTCAAGACTATTGCACGACGAGTATGTTCTTTTAGTCTCTTTCATGTAATTCGCATGCAGTTTTACAAAAGCAGTTCAGTTTATGTGAAATGTATGGTAAAAGTTGAAGTTGGGGTTTGTCTTGTAGGTATTTCACTTCAGTACCGCACTTCTATTATAATGATGACAATAGGGGTGTCATTTGTCGAGTTGTCCTTCCTCCCAGTGCTCCCTGTCACTCTATAGATAGTGCACCCTGTCCATCGAGAGAAGATGCTAAGAGAGCAGCATGCCTGAAAGCATGCATTGAATTGCATAAAATGGGTGCTCTGACGGACTATCTTTTGCCACATCAACTGGATGAAGTAAAAGAAAGCTCATATCTTCAGACTTCTGGATTGAAGAACTCTGAAGGTTTCCTGTGGAGTCCTCTGTTTCTTCATTTTGTCAATTAGTTCATAGTTGTATATAAGTATCTGATATACACGCTAACTACATGAATCTTTCATCTATATCTGCTTAGCATCCATATCATGCAGTCACATTCTTTCCCTGTACAGATGAAATTTCTCGTGGTGAGCTTCATGAGATGTTAGTTCCGGCTGCACTTAGAACACCGTTGGTTAATGAACATCATGCTACTTTCAATTTCTATCTTGTACAGTTCGTTCCAGTCCCCGAAGATAGGGACTACAAAACATTTGGTCTTTTTGCACCTTTGCGCCTGCCTGAAGAAGCTGAGACTATGCAACTTGATCTACATCTTGCTCATGGAAGAATTGTAAAGGCTAGTCTTGTGCATTCAGGAGTAGTTGAATTTCATGAAAGACAGGTACCTCACTGGTTGAGATAGCAACTCATTTTGTCTCTTTCCATCAGGATACCCATTATATACATTATCTCTAACAGATCTACTCTTACAGATTATTGATGCAAGGAATTTCCAGGAAATGTATCTCAAGATTCTCCTGGACAGGACAGAGTTTATGCTTGATTATATTCCACTGGGAAAGAAAGATGAGCCCCCACTGACCTCATCAACCTTTTACCTACTGCTTCCTTTGGAGAAACTATTATCTGAGGACAGATTCACCATTGATTGGACGACAATAAGGGACTGTCTATCTTCACCAGCTTTCAGAGCTTCAAGGGATATCATTGAGAACACACAGCTTCATGTTGGAGAGACGCTAGAATTAATTGATGGACCTATTAATGTAAATTATATAACAAAGAGCTTAGTTTTTACTCCACGTACTAAATTGTTCTTCTTTGTTACTGAAATTCTTCATGGAGTGAGTGCAACCAGCCGAATGGAGAGTTACAAGGATATAACTTATGCTGAATACTACAAGGGAAAGTAAGTGAAAGTTTCCTTTGTTTCCTATTTATTGCAAAGTTTCGTGAAAGAGAACTGTTGTGAACATGTAGATAGTATATCATAAAATTATTTTTGTGCTAGGATCGATATGGAAAGGCTACTAAAAGAAAAATCAGCAACCAAAATGCGCTTTAAAATCTATCTAGATAGATTCACTTAGAAATTTCTATAAATAAGTGGCATGCATCTACTATTGGTACAATGAGTTTCCATATAATCCCACAAAGATATGCATCTCACTAAGAGATCCTCAGTTATTGAAATATCCAAACTTGCAAATCACAAGGGTGAACCACGAAGGTGCAATCACCCATAAATGCTTTCAGAACATCAGCCACACTACTGAATCACAAAGAAACCATTGTATCACTAAGATACCGTTGCATCACTAAGATGCTCATGCCACACAGCCATCATCGAGATAAAATCCGAAATGCCACACATGCATCATCAAGTCAAAGAATCAGAATGCCACGAAGGCAGGTAATAACACGATCGTTTAAGGGTTAATGCAGCCACAAAGGTTATCCATGATACTATATAAACAAATGAATTATATAACATCCACTAAAGCTCCAATATGCTACTCAAGCGTCAATATGCCACTAAGGTTAATACCATTGTGACTCATCTATCCGTCTGTGTCCCATGGCAAGTACACTTCTTGCAAATGGGTCCACATGAGTACCCTTCATTAGTGGATCAGCAATCGTCAATTTAGTAGGAAGATAACTATCTTCTACTTCTTTGTTTTCTATATGTTCTCTTATAGAGTGATACTTTTTTCTTAATATGTTTTGACTTGCAATGATACGTTGGGTGTTTAGAAATGGCTATTATTGCTTGATTATTACAATAAATTATTGTGGGTGCGTGATCAAACTTGACTAGTGGCATTTCACTAAGAAAGTGCCTTAAGAATATCACTTCTTTTGAAGCATTATATCCAGCAATATATTATGCTTCCATAGTGGAGTTTGAGTTACATTTTTGCTTTTTGCTTCCTCAAGATATACATGCCCCACCAAAGGCAAACACTTATCCTGATGTGGATCTATAATCATGAATCTCTCCTAAATTTGCAGCACTATAACCTTTTAGGATTAGATCCTTCGTCCCATAACGTATACCATAATTACGTATCCTCTTTAGATATCTAAATACCTTTTTTACCAATTTCCAATGTTCAATTGCAGGGTTAGCCATATATCGACTAATAACCCTCACTGCATAAGCTATACCGGGTCTAACACAATTCATAAAATAATTAAGAGAACTAACAGCTTGTGCATAAGGCTTTTTTTTCACCTTTAGGGCACATTTCTTTAGATACTTTACAATTTTTGTCAATCAGGGTGGCCAGAGGTTTAGAGTCCACCATACTAAATTTCTTTAATATTTTAAGAGTGTACTAATCTTGATTAAGAAGTAACATTATTTTATTTTTGTATCTAGTTACTCTAATTCCTAAGATATTATCAACATGTCCCATGTCTTTCATATCAAATTTGGAGGATAACCAATCTTTACTATCATGAATTGCTTTTGCATCACTCCCAGTTATAATTATATCATTCACATACAGGATCAAAATCAAATGTACACCCCCATTGTATCAAGTGTATACACAGTAATCAACAGTAATATTATTGGATCCATATTCTTTAAGTGTTTGAGTAAACGTTAAATACCATTGCCTTGAGACTGCTTCAAACCATATAAGGATTGTTAACTTATCTAGGGATTTAATTTATCGAAGGATTTAATTAATCTACATACTTTATGTTCTTGACCTTGAAATTCAAAGCCTTTAGGATGAGTCATGTAAATTTCTTCATCCAATTCCGCATTTAAAAATGCGGCTTCTACATCCATTTGATGAACATTAAAATCATAATGATTAGCTATTGCTATATTATTCTTATTAAGATTTTCTTGCAACAGGTGAAAAAGTTTCTTGGAAATCAATTCCTTCCTTTTGGCTAAACCCCCGAGCCATTAACCTAGCTTTATAATTCTCAATATTACCATTCGAGTTCAATTTCTTAGAATATACCCACTTGCAACCAATTGCCTTTCCATCTGAAGGTAAATCTACTATGTCGCATGTTTTATTGCTCATTAGGGACTCATATTCATCCGTCATAGCTTCCAGCCAACTACTTGCTTCATGTGAGCTAAGAGCTTCTTTAGAATTTCGAGATACTTCATTCAATACATTATAATAAACCTAATCATCTAAATAACTAGATTTTTAATTTCCCTAGTACTCCTACGAGGCTCATAAAACTTGAGAATCGGATCAGCCTTAGAAGAGCTTCTGATATAAGTTGTCCTAGGGTCTGATGATTCTTCTTGCTGACTTGCTTCTAGTAGTCATGCTTGCTTATCTATCAGTATTTGAAAGTCTTCAAAGAAGTGGGCTTCTCTACTATCCATAATTTCTGTAGTTTCTTCATTATAAAATATATATCCCTTGGAATTAGCTAAGTACCCAACAAATATACACTTGATAGTTTCAGGTCCTAGTTTCTATCTCTTTTCATGTAAGGATATGAACATGTGTTATAGTGCCCCATATTCTAATATAATTTAGACTAGATTTTCTTCCAAACCACGATTCAAAAGGTATTACATTAGTCGTTTTAGAAGGGACTCTATTTAATATATGTGTTGCTGCCATAATAGCTTCACCCCAAATTAATATTCTACATCGGCCTCTTGTATCATACAATTGACCACATCAATCAAGGTTCGGTTCTTTCTCTTGGCCCTGCCATTTTTTTAAGAGTATATGTTAAGGAAGTTTTCCTAATTATCCCATGCTCACTACAAAATTGATTAAACCCATCTGATATATACTGTCCTCCTCTTTGACTTCTAAGAATTTTTAATTTTTTTATTTAATTTACCATAAATATTAGTATGAATTATTTTAAGTAAGTTTTGAGCCATTTTACCCTTAGGAAATGATTGCCTATGCATTTTTCCTTTTAAGCAACTTTCACATTTGAATTTTCCCTTTTATAAATGAAGGATAATATTTCATTATTCTGTTTAATTTTGCATAACCAATGTGACTAAGCCTTCTATGCCAAATATTGAAATGCTCATTATAAGCAAATGGCCTCTTCATTTTATTATCAAGATCGAGCTTGTACATATTGCTAACCATTGTGGCTTTTACAACAAAAGCATCATTTTCTTAATAATTGTTCTTCCATCTTTTACGTAGACATTACCTCCACTCCTATCAATCCTAGACAGAGAAACTAAGTTCCTCCTCATATCTTGGGCATGCAATACATCAGTAAGAGTGAAAGTGCAAACTATTGGAAGTGGAAGACTAACAGTGCCCTCTCCAAGAATGTTGATGTTGGACGAGTTTCCCATGTAAAGCTTTCCAGCACTGTCACCCTTTTATTTTAAGTCTACCATATTGTTCTTGGTGTTGGAAATGTGTCGAGTACCTCTTGATTCCACCCACTCATCCGGGGAATTCACCATCAAGGATTCTTCAACCACAAAGGTAGAATCCTTAGTGCCACTCGCTTGTCCAACATTCGTCTTCTTGGGTTCCTTGTAATATTTGGCAATATGACCATATTTATTAAAATTATAGTATATCTTAAATTTCAAAGAAGTTTGTTTTTGAGGAGGCTTCTTAAATTTCTTTTTAGATTTGGCCTTCTCATTCTTGTTGGCCATTGCTAGATATGCTTGGTTTCTATCCCTATCATTCTTCAAATTAGCTCTATAATTTTCTTCCATCAAGTGTCCTCCTAGATTATCCAAGGTATGGACATCTTATTATGTCGCAAGTTCTTCTTTAAATACTTCCATGAGTTAGAGAGATTTTCTATAATCTTCATAATTTGTTGATGTTCACTTATAGGTTCACGAAAACCAGCTAGATGGTTAGCCATGATGCATATATCCTCAAAATATTCAAGCACCGATTGATTTTCCTTCACCTTAAACATGTTATATCAAAACCAGCTAGGAGGTTAGCCATGATGTACATATCCTCAAAATAGTCAAGCATCGATTGATTTTCCTCCATCTTATACATATTATATCTTTTATAGAATTTGTTGTCATAGTTATCATCGGTGTGTCTTGTTTCAATAGCAACCCACAAATCTTTAGCATGAGCATAACATTCAAGTACTTTATGTAGTCTATCACTAAGGCAATTAGAATGGTGCCTCTACATGTGAAATCATCTTTTTTCCACTTAGTAGACCTTTGCCTATCTCTAAGAGTTGTATCATCATCAGGTTTAGCTGGTTTTTCTTCATTAATCACATATAGCAATTCCATAGTATGGAGCAAGAAAAGCAGTTTATTTTTCCAAAGTGAAATGCTGGAGCCATCTAACTTCTCTATCTTCACCAAATCGGAAAGAATAGTCTTTGTAGTAGCCATTCAAAGTAACCAAAGCTCTGATACCAATACCACCTACTAGGATCGATATGGAAAGGCTACTAACTGAAAATTCAGCAACCAAAATGTGCTTTAAAAACTATGTAGATAGATGCACTTAGAAATTTCTACAAATAGATGGAATGCATCTATTGTTATGCAATTGATAGTAACAAACCAAGCATGCATCTATTTCTGCTGCCACCGCCATGAGAGATCTTATCTCTAAGTTTGAAAGGGGTACTGGTCAAGTTCTAAACTCTTCTAAAAGCAAGGTCTTTTTCTTTGGCACACCAAGGGGAGGTCGTGGGAGACTATTGCGGGAGTTAGAGTTCCTTGAAGGATCTCTACCAATGCGTTATTTGTGCCTTCCTTTGTTTCGTGGGCATCGTAGACACAATTATTGCCATGGTTTGGTGGGCAAGGTGTTCAGCAAGATTGGGTCATGGCAGCCTCTATGTCTATCCTATGCAGGTACACTTCAGTTGCTCAAATTAGTTCTCAGTGCCTCACCGATCTTTTGGCTATTGTCTTTTATTCTTCCGAAGAAGACCCGTAATATGATAGGGAGATTACAAAGAATCTTTTTGTGAGCACGCGAGGCAGAGAAAAAAGGTGTTCACCTGGTTAAATGGAGGACGGTATGTCTTACTCTAGCAGAAAGCGGGTTGGTAGTTCGGGATATGGCGGATTTCAATATCTCTGGTATGATGAAATTTTCTTGGAGGATCCGGTTCTTCAAACACTTAAGGAATGTTCAATATGGGAGGTCGAGGCAAAAAGAGGATGTTCTCATGCTTGAAAGGGGATACTACTTGGTTTATCTCATTTGAAAGACAATGTACAGTAGAATATTGGAAATGGTCAGATGGTGGATTTCTGAGTGGATCTATGGTTATCGGGTCGGTCGCTATCGGATTTGCATGGTGCTGCTCAGGAGGATTTGGGCGTTCTTGCTGGGAGTACGGTTTTTGACTTTATTGAAGGTTCTCCTCAGTCTTTGGTTTTGCCTACTCCCATATCTGATGCTTTGAGGACTATATGGAGGGAGGTTAAGTCTTGTACTCTTCCTTTACAAGCTAAAAATGACTTTTTGGTTTGGATCCCTTCTGCTGATGGGTTGTTTTCAGTCAGAGGAGCATGAGATTTTATGTGACAATGGAGTTTATCTCAGCCTATATTTCATGCACTGTGGTATTCTAAATTCCACCCACGGGCGAAATGGTCCTCATGGGTGGCCTTGCATAACCGGCTACTTACTTCCTCCCTACTACAACACCATGGCATGCAACGGGATTCTTTATTCCCATTCTGCAGCAATCACAATGATAGTATTCTTCACCTTCTGTTTTAGTGTGGTTTTGCACATGGAATATGACGATCTCTAGCTTGGAGATGTGGGAAGCGATTCGTCCTTGGTATCTCTGGCCCTGATATTTTTAGATGGTGGCTACTTTTTAGGTTCAAATCACATGGTGGCTAATATCTGGTTGTCTATTTTCTTCACCACTATTTGGTTTCTATGGGGGGAGCGGAACATGCGAGTATTTGAATTCAGATCCACCAGGAGAGAGCCGTTAGTGAATTGGATTATCTTACATGTTCAGGCACTTGCAAAGGCTAAAGGGTAGTCATTTCACTTATCTAAAAGGCCCATTATTGGGAACCTCCACATATGTTGGCGTCAGCAGAAATCAGCTTCTCCCATACCTGTGGCATGGTCCTTTCCTGAGGCTAGGCGTTACAAGCTCAATATTGATGGTGCCTCCTTGGGAAATCCAAGTTTAGCAGGTGGTGGTGGGATCATGCAGGACTCAATTGGAGGTTTCATTGCTGCCTTTTCCAAGCACTTTGGCTTTGCCTCTAATAATCACACAGAATTTTTGACCCTTGTAGAAGGCATTCATGAGGCTCATTAGAGAAATTGCTTCCCAATACAGATAGAAAATGATTCGGCCCTACTAGTGAATGACATTAGAACCGATGTCGGGCTCCTTGGCGGGCAGTTACATACGATCGCTGATAATTGGCGCACTAGACTTTCAACCCATCGATGGTCCATTGCGCATGTCTATCGTGAGGCAAATATGGTTGCTGATGCTCTAGCCAAGAGAGCAGCTGCTGGGCACGATGCTATTGTATGGTGCCACCGCCCACCAGACTTTATCACTCCTTTACTTTTCCATGATCTGGCGCAACTGCCCTATTTTAGCGTTGAATGATGAATGTAATTCCTTTTTATTCTAATTAATGAAAAATCGGGTAGGGGGCCTTT
The DNA here is from genome assembly GCF_000471905.2 of Amborella trichopoda. Next base: position 528,497 of record NW_006499563.1, on the reverse strand, counting down.
TCCCCCACTGACTTACCCACAAAAATAAAAAATAAAAAAATCAAGCATGCAAATAGCATCTAAATGAGCTCCTAAATTACAGCAGCATGCCCTAGTATATATGTATGCTTCTTCCTTGGAGTATTTTCCCCTAAACTTGTATCGATAACATGTATATAGAAAATGGAAAAGAAAGGAACTTTCTCACCAATATATCAACCACCAAAGAAGCATGAAAAATGGACATAACTTGCAAGAAAGCTTGCTGAAATCTGCCAAGTTTGATGCACAAAAAGTACTTCGAAGATCTTAGGCTAGAGAGAAAAACTAATGGATATTGGTGCATGGAATTAGGCCCAGTAGTGGCTTGTCTCAGGGTGACCTTGCAAAGCTATGGGGAGCTCCCTTGTGACCAAGACATTTTCGAAATTTGTAGAGAGAGATGAATCATGGGTAGTGAGAGGGAGACTAGAACATTATATAGGTTTCTGTCCCAACACTTGGCCAAAAAGGTACATGCAAAATACATTATAATAAGGCCACGAGTATTTTGGTCATAAAAAAAAGGTCTTTTAGGAAAATAAAAAATATGGAGAAAAGAAACTCACTCCAACATTCTGTACATGGTTGTGGCTGTGGAAATAATGTTTTTCCATAATTAATTACTAACAAATGCACTTTTTTATGATGCACATAGTTGAACATGTATTAATGTCCAGGGTTTACTGTTGTTGTCTCCATGGAATGGTTTTTAATTTAGCAGCAAGCGCCATTATTGAATATAGACTTTCTAGTTCATTTGATAGGTTGCTATTGACCATGTTTGCAACATAATATGTTACTTGTAGCAATTGTATGCTTCTCTTAGTATGTGCTTAAATCAGATGACTAATGAGCTTACTGGGTGGGTAACTTGTTATTTCACAATAGTATAGAAAGTCTAAAGTAATTTATTATGCATCAACTTCCTTCTGATTTGGGAATCTTCTGGAAATATCTTCGCTGTTTGTTGCCTTTTCTCTCAATTATTTGCGTCATTCTTTTTTTCCTTTTATATTTTCCTTATGGAAAGTTCTTGTTTGTTTTGCAAATTCAGGTTTGGCATCTCTCTCCAATATGAGCAACCCCTTTTGAAAGCAAAGCAGCTTTTTATTTGTCGCAACTTATTGCATAATCGATTGTTGGAAAATTCAGGTAGATTTTGATACTTAGAGTCAATGTATATGCATGTATATATGTATGTAGAATCCTTGGTTTTGCTACTTAAAATTCTGGAATGATAGTGCTTTGTTTATTTGTGTAGTTATATCTTCTTTATGCTTTACTTTATATTGCTTTTTGCTATTATGTGTGTCCTTAATGGTTTGAAGGAAGCTAATGATGGAATAAAAGCTAATATTTGAATCCTCAAAATTTTTGAAATGCATTCTATGCAATTCTTTGTATGGTTGAATTGCACATTTAGAAAGCTTCATGCTAACTGGGGCATTTGGTAATTGTCTTGGATTGGAAAATTGATCAGATCAACTATGCAATTTGGTACTACCAGATTTCTCCATCTGGTGATAACCTACTTGTAAATGGTGGAGATTGTGGCATGTTCGGTAGGCCACAGCATGGCCCACTACTTCGTACTTTTGAGTTGTTTCTGCTCTTTCATCTCTCTCTCTCTCTCTCTCTCTTTCACTCTCTCTCTCTATGTCATTCACGTCAACCAAATGGTTTCTGAAGAATCAAAATAGGAAACACTTACCTCAAATTATATAAAGTAGCGTCTGAATGTTTCAGATTGTTTGTGGACATGATTGGTCGGCTAAAGTTCTAAGTGCAAAAGGGAACACCTTATCCAATTCTCGGTGGTGGTGATTCTCAACCCACAAGAAACAACTTCGAAGGAATAGTGGAATGGGGCAGAAACTTCTGGTCAGCTGCTCATCCCTACGTCAGATTCCTTCACGAGGGATGCTTCCTTTACTCCTTCCCATCTTGGGAAGTAGCAAATAGAGCGCTGAACTTACCTTAACCTGTTCCTATCAGAAACCCCCCTTCGGCTGCAACAATGGCATCCATTGTCACTGGCTTTTAAAACCCAAATATCTGGGTCACAGCCTCAGGGATCCCCAATGACACTTGGTCCTTCAAAGTTTTCAAGGAGATAGAGAAGGCAAGCAGGGAGTTCATCCCTGTAAACTGAAAATCAGTTAGATTTTTTTCCATTGGAGTCTTGCAAATTCTGTTAGAAACTTTGGATTCAACCTCGATCGGAAATTCATCTCCTTAGTGCTTCAGCGATTCAACTACAAAGTCACATTAGCCCACAAAATGGAGACCTAGGGATCACTCCAAAGGATAATGACCACCAACAAGAGCAGTGGCATACTGTTTCTCACCAGAGAAATCGCAGGAGGGATCTCAGCTGGAATATGCAAGTCCTCAGCAATCGAGCGAGCACAAAGTTAAAGGTGGCAACGTTCCAAAAATGGCTACCTAGGGCCTAGGCGGTTAGTGGTCACCTGGACTGTGATCAGTTGCTCTTAGCTGGTGCTGAGCACAATATCTAGGGGCTCACGTAGGCAAAGCCTTCCCCGAGGGTGGAAAATGCCAATGGGAAAGGGCCAAAATGGACCATTTTCCCCCTCAAAGAGGGATAGAAAGGATGAAGGGGGATACTCTAAACCAACTCCTCCTCCCATCCAACCCACCCAAAAAGAGGGGAGAAACGAAAGTTGGATAGGGTGAACTAGCACGGAATATGTGGTTTAAAAATTTCTTTTGTCCACCAGCTAGAACACTTATAGAAGTCCAAATGATATAAACTAAACTCAAAATAAACCATGATGAACAACAAAAAAGATTCTCACTTGCTGCCACTTATAACTGATAGTGGATACAAAGACTAGAGTAAATTTTTAAGCCAAAAAACAAGCCAAAATGCACACCTTCAACAAGCCACTTGCTTAAAACCAAGCTAAGTGAATAAGTTACAATACTTTGAAATAACAATTACAACCATTTCTAGCCTAGTAAAACCGCTGTAAATAAAATCAAATACCAACCCCTTATGGGGCAATTACATATAAAGCAAGATTAGCTTATGAGTTACACTTTCATAGCACAAATTATATAAACTGTCCCAAAGCTTAAATACAACATACAACTAATCTAACAAAATTCTTAGGAATAAAATCAACTAAACAAAGAATTAGAATGCCGAATTAAAATTGGGAAGCCATGTTTCGAATCCCTTGTGCCACGGCCACGCAATAGGGCCCTGTAAGGACTTAATTTTGTCCCTTCGGATTGTATAAAAGTGGTTCAATCTCACATGAGTGTCTCATTCAAATGTGAAGCAATTACACACATTAAAATCACTTCTTAAGATCTCAACACACTGGCATTATCATCCAAAACAGAATGTAAAAAGATTGAATCGAATCGAATAAAGAGCAAGAGAGTTATAACCAAACTACACATGATGGTCCTTCGGATCACCAAAACAGTCATGTATGAAAAGATTATGAACCCCCATAGGTAAAAACGTGATGAAAAACTTTTGGAAATTCAGTAACACATTGAGACTAAAGTAGTTGATGGATTGGAAGCAAAGTAATCAATGGATACTATACATGATCATGGATTCTCATGTATATAAGTTATAACTCATGAAGGACTACACTATGAATAAGCATGATGAAGAAGATGATTAAATGGGACTTCTAAGATCAATGAAACTTTTGTAAATTCAAAACTCCAGCAACTATAGATGCCAAGAATATGAACTTATGAGAAAAAAAAATTCAATAGAACTCCAAAAGCCTTTTAAAAAAAAACAGAAAAAACGTGAGGTCTCTCTCTCTTCAATTTTCTCTCACAAAGCTCTAGAAAAAGAGGGGCACAAATTTTCCAAAATGGTTCAAGAGTTGAGATAGTTAGGGTTTGAGATCTCATGATGTGCTATTATAACATGGGTGTAACCTTGGACTCAATCAACACCCTTGATGCACTAATCCAAAGGAACATGAGAGGCTAATGTACCTAGCCACCCATCCCCATCCAACCACTAGGATGAAGGGATGAGATTTTACACCATTATCACTCACCCTAACCCTAACTTATGCCACTTTACCATTTTGTCCTTGACCCATATTTTTATTTTAACTGTGTCCAATATGCCATTACAAAAACACCCTTACTTTTTTAATAATGTATTAAAGTAGATAACCACCAAGGGTAAAAGGCAAAGAAGTAATTGGCAAAGCTCACACATGTGAAGATATTCTACTTTATCAAAGCCAATGACTTTGTAGAGTGAGGCATGGGGTGCCACGTGGCAGCCCTAGGTTAGGACTAAAGTGGAATTTGAGTCAAACAATTCGAAAACCTCATTTTTTTAGCAAATAAAATTCCTGAAAGTTCTCTAAAATTCACAATAAATATTTAAAGTATTTTCGAGCAATTATTAGGTTTTTTTCATCATTATAAAATCAGACAAAAGGTATAGTGAGATCTCAGGCTAATAACTGTAGGTATCGGAGTACTTCAGTGGGCTAGTCTTGAATGATGTTCCGTCGAATCTCAGATCGACCCAATAGACCTATGTTCCACAACGTAAAGCAGAGACACATAATTGACCATATCAAAGCCGCTGAGTCAGAACTTCCGATCATCCGGCTCTCAATGGATTACAAGTGTACCCCTGTAGGACATGATTTAACTCAATTACAGGGGTGACATGTGCACTGGCTCTTCCAAACTCGGATAATGCATTTCGAAGAGTGGCTTCATGTACGAAATGAAAATGCACATGCCATGTAATGGTCGCATGTCAGGATATGGACTTATGTCCCATAAATCTTGACTATTCCATATAGGCCGAATACTCAATAAGTACTCGGGTTCTATTTTTCTTGTTTGGATTCTCCAAGCCCTGGTCGATCGCAACTAAACATGAGGCTAACTTGTAAAATCCTGACTAGGAGATGACCCTCAAACCTCCTTGAGAAATTGCTTTTTCAACACGTGAACTCTCAATGCCTCATGCGTACCCGGGGTAAAAGAATCTGGGCTCCATTTTGCAAGGCACCAAGATTTCAATCTCTCAATCGCTCCCACTGAATGAGAGACTACTGTAATTTAGGCCTTGGTAGGCCATATTTCCAAAAAAAACAACTCTTTTATTTCAATAGCAAGTAAATTGTATTGGGAACAAAAAACAGAAAGTAAAGTGCCAAAAGATTACCTCAACTAGTCCAAAACTCCTGACATAGAATCAGCCATCCTTTCCTTTTTCCAGCCTTTACTCTGCCCCAGCGGTTCCCAGACCTAGAATGGGTGACTTGCAGTTCCTAACTGCTCCCGTCCATTGGGTCCAGTGGCTGCAAGGCCCCTTCTTTGAAATAGAGATTACGACAACAATCGAGGGCCTCGACAAAGACAAAGCCCTTGGCCTGGACGGATTCCCAATAGCCCCTTTTAAGATTTTTTTGGCATACTTTCAAGATCGACTTCCTAAGCTTCTTCAAAGAATTCTTCCACTGAGGTATCCTCCACAAAGCTATCAATGCCAACTTCATTGCTCTTGTCCCCAAAATCAAAGGGGCAAAGGAGCTGAAGGACTCAGACCAACAGCTTGGTCAACTCCACCTACAAGATATTATCCAAAGTTTTGGCCTCTAGGCTGAAAAGGTCCTCTCCTTCGTGATTTCTCCCTCTCGGAGTGACTTTATCAAAGATAGGCATCTCCTAAATGAGGTCCTGGTGGCGCACGAGTGCTTGCACTCTAGGCACCTCCTTAAAAAATCGGGATTGAGATTCAAGATAGATTGGGAAAAGGTGTACGATCTCCGAAGGGCTATTTTCCTTCCTCTAGGGGTCTCTGCTAAGGGGACCCCTTTCTCCCTTCCCTTTGCTATCTCAGCGGAGGTGTTCAGTCAATCCGTATCCCATTTATACTGTAATCTTGCTCCTCTTTGGTAGCCTATTTTTTGTCGAGAGGCCAGGCCTTTGGGCCCTCTCGATGGTATACTGTAATCTTTTCCTTTTTAATACAACAATTAACTTCTTCAAAACAAAAAAAAGATTACATCAACTGGATTTGATATATCCTACTTTGGGTCTCCTCCTCCGATGGCCCACGGGATCAAGGTCCTTCTCAGATCTTATAAGTATGGGAAGCCTAGGCTAGCCCTTCAATTTAAAGAGCAAAGTGGAACAAGATCTGCCCTCAAGCTCGTGTATGGGGTGTGCTTACTCTAGGCTCAGAGGGCTGGGGTGTGCCTCTCTTTCTTTCTCTAAATTTTTCTTACTTTTGAAGGAGGCTAGAGAGATGAGAGATTAGAGAGATAGAGAGAAGGTGGCATACCACCTTTGTGAGGGAGAAAGAGAGAGATGTAACTTGTGTAGAGAATGGGACCCCCATAGAGAATAGATCCAGATCATTGATCGTAGGAGACCTGTGGGGTGAGAGATCTTAGCCTTACAATCTTTAGATCAGGCATCATGATATAATGGAAGGTGCTAGAACCTTATCCTTCTGCTTCCTTAACCTAATCCCATCAAATATTTGTTATAGAGAAAATACATAACTCTTTCATTTTATTTTCTCCATTGTCTTACACATGCTGCTTTGAAAAGTCAAAATATCTTTCAATTACAAAATAGGAAGGTAAAGCACTATGTCGGGCGTACCACCCACGGAGCCCTAAGTAGGCCCTGCGCACCTCCCTACATGCAATATTATGGTGGGGACCATGGTGCTTCATGGGCCCCCATGTGCAGTAGTATTTAAGCAAATGATTTTTAGAATATATTTATTATTTTATTTTTCTCTCTGAATAACTAAATACTGAATATTCAGTTTTAGCCTATTCATAAATCTGTTTTGAGAAAATAAAATATCCAGAGACTTCTAAAAATTCATTTTATTAATCTAAAAATCATTTAAAGTCAAATTTATTAATTCTAAATTAATTTGATAGAATTTAGATCTAACTATGTTAAGGAAATAGGAAAATTACTGAAGCACTCCATCTTCTACTAGAGACCATGAACCACACCCACTTTCTTAAACTGAACCAGTAGTTCCCATGACCCACAGTCCATCACAGGGGTTCATGATTGAGCTACCAAAGTCAGCCAATAGGTGAGGAAACACAATCCTAGTCTATGGATTACAGGTTCCCCCGTAGGGACAAGTCGTAGGTCACATAAATCTGTACACACATATTGCATTTGGTGCATTTGAGGGTTATCTTTCACACATGTATACGCATCACCCTCAATGGTGCTTTGCTTCCCGATACGGCTACCATGTGTACATGCTGTGTGATGGTATAAGATGAGGCTTTGGCCCTTGCCTTTTTGGTCCCACCAACCACACACAAGGGTCTCACAGTCCCTTGGTGCACGACCCTGGGAATTTCCAACTTCATCAAGGGATAACCCTATCAACCCTTATCGGTTGTGCTCTATGCCTAGGTATTTAGGGTTTTGGTACTCGACTAGCCTAGCTTGCCAAGCCTAATCTGAGTCTCGGCAATGCCAACCTCAGTCCCTCTAGACCACACTCCTACTGGAGTTCTTTCTTCCACTATAACAAAATTGGTTATATGCTCTCATAAGGCCTTTAAATGGCCACAAAAGGCCAACAAGAAAGATGTATACTGCTTTCTCTGTAATTGTAAACCCATAATAAACTCATAGCTCCAGGGAAAACCCATGGACATTTGACCCCCTTTCCATTTCATTGTCCAAATTACAACATTTGTCCTTTCTCTTTCCTGATGACTCCATCTAAATGGAATTTGAGATGGTACATTTGACCTACTTGTGAGGTGAGAGAGAGATTCAAGGGAGGTTGAGAGAGTGTAAGAAAGAAATTCACTGGTGATGAAGAGAGAGGGGGGACTTTTCTGTGTTTTGGATGACGGATCATTGGAAAAAAGGAAAAAGGATAAGTTTCATCATTGGACTATGAAAAAGGTAGGGACAGGGTTACAAATCCTTTTCTTTTAACTTGATGGGGGTCCATGGGCTTTCTTTGGACTTGAGGATTTATTTGGGATAATTATAGGAAGGGGGGTATATGTCCTTTTTCCCCAGAAGTTCGTTTTTACCTCAAAATTTGAGGACCTAAATATAGATTTTAAGAAATTTTGCGAGATTGAAAGAAATTTGAGGTTTGGGAAATCATCCCAAATATCACTCTTGTATTATTGGAAGTATTTTGAAACATCAATTGGGGTTATAAAAGGACTTTTTTGGGTGATGTAGAGTTTGAAATCCATCCAAAATATCAAGGATCGAAGATCAGCAACAAAGAGTAGTGAAATGTCTCCATATTTGAGATTTCTTCCTTATTTTGAAATATCCTTTTTGGGTTCTAATAAGTGTGGGGTTTGGAATGATGCCCAGAAAAATGACAAGAACATAGTACGATGTCAAATTTTGTTGTAATGGTATAATTACGGGTATTATTAGGTTAAAGAAGCACCTAGCTGGTATTAGGAGGAGATGTTTCCCCATGTGAGGAAGTACCAATTGAAACTAGGAAGGAGATTCTTGGCTCATTGGATATCCTAAGAAGGCATCAAAGGAGACAAGCATGCCAGAGTTGAGGACTGGGGTAAATATTTTTGGTGATAGTGAAGAGGATAGAGATGGAAGGTAAATTAACGTTGTGGTTCCTCTCAAAGTTCTAAGGAAGAATTGTGTTTAAGAAGCCGCTTATTGATGCAGGAAAATAAATAAAGGTGGCAAAAACAATTCAATAAACCATCAAAACAGGTCAGATTTGAAGGGATCTAGCTTTCCTTGCACAAAGAGATGACTCCAAAACCCAAGATAGGGCTTGCTATTACCATTTGCACCCTGTTTTTAATATTCACGCCTTGAAAGTATTAGAAACCCTAAAACCCAGGCCTTTTTATTACATTACAAAAAAATCCAAGGCTACTACTACTTAAGTTAAAACATTATAAAAATCCGGCATGTCCCTTCACTAAAATTAAAACATAAAAGGTCCCTAAATGGACTCTAACTTTAATTAAACACTGGAAATCACTAAAAAACTGTAAAAAATAGCAATAAATTAAAAATAACCTCCTTCAAAAAATCGGCTTCCCCCTCCTTAAAAACAACAACAGACTAAATGATGCGTTTGATAGAGTGAGAGAGAGATAACCAAAACTTTCAGAAATGATGAGAGAATCTATGGTCCAATATGAGAGATATATATTAAAATGGGATATGGAACTTCATCGACCATTGCATGCAGCTCTATACCATTTGAACCTAAAATTCTTTTATGCTAACATGGATATTGAGTGGACAGATACAATTATGGAAGGTTTTAATCGTATCTTGAGAGGCTTGTCCACGATGAGGATATCTAGGATAGGATATTTGATAAGTTGATTTTATATAAATGTACATTAGATACATGTGCATTAAAATAATTTCTTTAAAGTTTCAAGTTTCAACTTTCATTATGTATATATGATCTTATGCAGTTATAGAGATAGAATTGATTAAAGAAATTGTAGACAATTTGCAGTGCTATGGTTGAGCCAAAATGGAAGCAGTGCTTGCTCGCCCTTTTTCATGTGTATGATTGTGTAACCCCTGGATATAAAAACGGATAAAGTAATAATATACAGAAAATGGCTTATGAACTTCAATTAAAATAAGTGTAAAGAGGAGACATGAAAATGGTTTGGATCCTCCCGAGCTCAATTAGGCAAGCTCTCTAAGACCGTAGGGCTTATATCATGCCAGGGGAAGCTCCTACACTTTTAATGGTTTAAAGTTTACAAATGCACTAAGTTTTTGAAATTTCTTCACAAAAAGTTGATTTTTACCTCTTCTATAGTTGCAATATGGTTTTTTCTACTTCCTCAAATGTCTCTATGCATAATTTCACTCGATCCATGACCTCGAGGGTGATATTTGACTATGAAAAGTAATATTCCCGTTAAATAAGAAACCTAGTCGGCAAAACATCGAGAGAACATGTCATGGTTAATTTTGAGCACCATCATTAGTAAAACATAAGAGATAGATGTTTGATGATCCAAATGTCTAAAGATCATTTAAATACATAGTGAATTAGCATAGCCAACTTAGTATGCTTGATGATCTCCACCATCGATTGTCAAAATAAGCAAGGTTAACAACACGTTACCTCTCTAAATATCTTCGTAGAGGTGCCCCATGGCAAACTTGTTATCAGCACGTACCAATTTTAACATTGCCACTATAGAATTTGTGTCAACCATTTTCTCCTGGCTTCTATCCTAGATTGTCTTGCTAGAAATTATGCCTTAAACTGGCTATGCAATTTGTGTCCTGGAGATTGTTGGGGTTTTGTGGCCTTTAAGGCCCATGACTGTAGAGTTTCATAGGTGCAGGATTCATGAAATAAAAAAATTACACATGACGGATGCATTCCCAGAAGCTGCAAAGGGATATGTATACATGTACATAGAGTCCCCCTTGCAATGTAGTGATATGTGAATATTACTTGCTTTTAAGAGGTAGTGATATGTGCATGTGACTTGCTTTTAAGGGGGAAACCTACAATCCACATCCCGGGACCATGGTTTTACTATTTATTGGCAAGTTTTGACGAGCTAATCATGAGCCACTGCATGAGACTGTGGGTCATGGGTTTCGTTTGGATGGTTTGAGAAGATAGTTGAGGATCATGCTTATCAGATCGGGTGGAGCACCTTGACAGTCACTTTTCTTGATGCATAGGGACTAATCTACTTTTAGAAATTGTGTTTCCTATTTTAGAAATGTGTGTGAATATTTTTGAAATTTTTTGGAATTTGTAAAATCATTGTCGGCAATAAAAACCTAAGAAAGGGCATTTTGATAATTTCTATTTGTTGTTGGGTGTGAGTGGGACTCACGTAGGGGCCCACAAGAAGTGGGCTGTGGGTCCCACTAGGGGCATGTGGCCCCATATGCTGATCACGTCCCCCTTTTATTTCAAAATTGTGTTGTTTTTTTTTTTTTTTTTAAAGAAGAGTTTTTATTAGAGGAAATCTTGAGAAAATCTTTGAGAAATATTTTGTGGCATATTTTGTGTTTCGAAAATATTCTTTTAGTCTTTGCATTTGATCAAATCTTTTTGAGTTTGAATTCCTACATTCTTTTGTGACACTAACGTGGCATGCCCTAAGAGTCCCAAACGGTTATAGAAAACCCTACATCTAGCCTTTGCTCTCTAAACCCCATATTTGAAAACGGTATGCTTCTCGACTCAGAGGATTCAGTGGAGCCATTAGATCAAAGTGTGTCATCAATCAGGTAATCTGATGTGAGGTGTATCAAGTCCTAAGGGGGTGACCCTAGGCAAAAGTCGAGCGAGTCTTCCTTGCTGTTCTCAGTTCATTTTCGGTCATTATTTTTTAATTTATTACAATTTCCATGAACATTATTTGTATTGGAATTCCACCTTGCCACTTCTTTCAGAGATAGGGACACTCAACAACTTGTCTAAGGTGACTACCCTCCTGAGCTCAGATTGCAAGTTCAAAATGGTGCAAAGTGGTGATCTCAGGGCTAATCAGGTCCTTCCATCAGTTTACTACCTCATCAAATGAAGGACGCTAGAGTGGTTTTATATGTACTCCGTGATCGTCGCCCCTGCTTCCGCGTTGTCTTTCACGTTCTTGAGCTTTTCAATGTCCTCTTAACATCAGGTCAGTCTAGTGGGCAATAAAGGGGGTTCATAGCAAATGCTTCCTCTTACTCGTCAACTTCTTCTATGCAGCTACATAGTTCTTTGCATCATCACTACTGACTTGAATGACATTCTACTCTCCCACTTCCTCTAACCTCTCTATCCAACAAAGTTGGCTGTAGATTCAAATTCTTAATTATTCTTGTGATCTGTGCACTGCTATGCTAGATTGTCCCATGTGAGCTATACACCAAGAAATGAAGATAATCCTTCTGATCCTTCAAGACCCTCCAACTCAGCATGATCGAGACTCATGTTCTCAACCACGTCTGCTTATACTCGTCAATAAATCGCTCCTCTATCACCTCATTTAAGCAAGGTCTATTGAGCTCATATGCATTGCGGCCTTGACTTAGGCGCTGCCCTCACAATGCTAAAGGCCATTGGTGCATAATACTCATTGTCGATTGAGTTAAAGGGAATCTTCGCATCTATAAGTGACTTAGAAATTGCCTTGAACATGCCCTTCCTCAATGTCTTGATGAAGCTGGTTTGATGTTCATGTGCTCATACAGGAGCTTAGAAAAGGTATTGCTTGATTCGACCCTAAGAAAGCTGCAAAGGATCAGTGGAGTGATTGGGTGGAAGAGGTCTACTTTGTGCTCCTTGTCCCCTCTCCATCAAACTCGTGCTCTTAAATGAAGTAGGAGTACGTCCACCAGATCTTCTTTACTAGAGGTAGCGCCTAAGTATCACCTACCCCAATAGTGCTAGCTGCTGAGGACCTGTCCCCTATCTCCCTTTACTCTATACCAATAATGTAGATCCTCCAAGCTTGCTCTCATTGCAAGCTCCATATCAACTTGAAACTGCTCATCGTCTTCCTCCCCTCTAAAGGTGGGAATAGGCCAGGTTAGGTCTAGGTCGACCCCAACCTAGACCATACCGGACTAGGTCTAAGTTAGACATGGACCCTACCCGCACCTGGTCAAGTCCAAGTCAATTAGACCCTAACCTGACCCATGGATTGGGGCGAGTCTGGGTCTATAAATAAGATTATATTAAACATTATAAATTATTTGACGTATTTTATACCACAAACAATTTGGTGTTATTTATATGTAATTTTTACTAATATATTCGGGAAGGGTTGGCCTCGACCTTGACCTAATACAACCCGATTCGACATGATAAGATCCTTGCTGGACCAAGAACCGGACCCCGTCAGGTTAAGTCAAGTGGACCCATACCCAACTTGGACCTAGTCAGGTCGAGCACTACTTATTTTTCATCGCTCTCTCTCTCTCACCATATATATATATATATATATATATCATTGTTTTGGTAATCGTGTGCTATAAATACCGAAGCTGTTTCCATAAGGATATTTTCATACCATTCCCTGCATCTTTCATTCATATTGGGATGCATATGCTACCTTAAATATATGGCAGCTATTTTAGTCGAGTTTTTCTATTGGTCGTCATTTTCTATAATCAACAAAGGAATATATGCTGTTTCCAAATATGTGGTTTTAATATTAGGAATTTGAGTACTTATTGGTGTTTGAAGGGGAGATATATCAATATCTTGTATTTTCCTTCTTATTAAAGCGTTTGATGTTGATGGTGATGCCAGGGTTTTCCCCAGGCCAGGGATTATTTCCATCGATCGCTTTTGTTGATTCCGTTTGCCCTCCCTGCAAAAATTCTCGTGTTAAAACGTCAGGCAAATAATTAGTATTACCATTAATATGTTCTATAGTAAATTCAAAAGCAGAGAGAATACCTTGCCATCTTGCAAAGATTTGTTTTGAAATGAGATTTTTTACATCTTTCTGAAGAATATCCCTAGCTGCTTTACAGTTAGTTTGTATAAGGAATGATTTGTTAAGCAGATCACTCTGGAATTTTGTGATAGCATGGACAATAGCAAGTATCGCCCTTTTCACTGTTGAATAATTTTGTTGGGCCGGGTTCCAGGTTTTAGAAGTAAACCGGACCAATTGCTCTTGATTATTGATTCTCTGTTTTAATACCGCACCAAGTCCCTGTCCTGAGGCGTCTGTTTCTACTATTTTAAACGCTGTAGGACTGGATAGGGCTAAACATGGTAATTCTATAGAAATCTGAAATATAATTTAAACATCCAAGGAATCTTTGTAATTCAGTTTTTCCCTTTATTACATCTGGAAATTTAGATGCGAATTCTATTGCTCTATCAATGGGAATGATTCTTCCTTGAAAAATATTGTATCTTAGAAATCTTATTTTTGTTTGGCATAGATTTATCTTTTTTGCTGAAACTACTAAGCCAGCATTCTTTATCGCTTTGATAATTGTACTTAAATGTTTCCAATGTTGATCAATAGATTCGGAGAAAACAAGTACATCATCAATATAAACAATCATAAATTTAGAATAGGGCTTTAAAATTTCATTCATGATATTTTGAAATTTTGATGGTGCATTTTTTAATCCAAAGGGCATGACATTCCATTCAAATTGTCCAAATGGGACATTAAAAGCAGTTTTGTATTTGTCATTTTCAGCAATCTAGATTTGCCAGTAACCTGATTTAAGATCAATTTTGAGAACATACAGGCGTTAGCTAGTCTATCCAGAAGGTCTCTTTTATTTGGGATCGGATATCTGATCCATCTAAGAACTTTGTTGAGTGATTTATAATTTATAACCAACCTAGGAGCTCCTCTTTCTATTTCTGAGGCCTTTTTAACATAAAAGGCTGAGCAACTCCAAGGTGATGAACTTTTTTTGATAAGCTTTTTGTCTAGTAATTCTTTTATTTCCTTTTTACAGATCTCAAGTAGCTCATTGTTCATTTGAATAGGCCTTGCTTTAGTAGGAATTTTTTCCTCTCGAAAATCTGGTTCATAAGGAAGTTCAACAATATGTTGTTTTTTATCCTAGAAAGCATTAGGGATATCGGCGCATATGTTCTTTTCAATATCTATTTTTAGAGATTTAATTTTATTTTGTATCTCAGGAAGTAGTAATTTTTCTTTTATATTTTTATATTTTATTTCTTCTTTTAGATGGTAAAGAAATTTTTCTTTAGAAGAAATCTTATCCCTGATATTATTAATCTCATGGATTCTAGGCTTGTCAATAAAAGTGAATTTAACTTTATATCCTTCAATATTAGCTTCTATCCCTGTGTCATCAATTTTAATTGGATAGAGCATGTTTAAAAAGGGGGTTCTTAGAATAACAGGTTGACTTAAACCTCTTACCATTATGAAGGGGAATCTGAAACAAGCACCATTATTGCATACTGCAGTATCTGATAACTTGTAATTAATAAGCGTTTTACTATCATCGGCAGTATTTAATACTTGGGTAGTTTTGCTAAAGTATTTGTTGGTACTAACCCTTCATTTATGCAAGTCAGGTCAGCTCCTGAGTCTATCAAGGCAGTAGTTTGAAAATTGTATTCCTTTTATACTAAAAATTTGATGTTAGTAAACCATTTTTGGGTTATTGTTTTGTCGACCAGGTTTACAAATTTGCAATTCTGCACGTTTTCTAACGTATTCATATTAGCTGCAGAGGTCCCAGATCCTTCCTTTGTTTTAAGAAGGGTATCCTCCACTTCGGGTGGTAAAGGAATATCATATTCAGTTACCAGATTATCGAATTCTAATTCTAGGTTTTCATCTTCAATTTCTTCTTTAGGAGGTTTCTGGGTTAATTCTAGGATTTGAACCCTTGTTCTTAGAGTTATTAACTCGTTTCTTACCTCATTTATCTCATGTTTTAATTCAGAGATTGAGGGTTCTCTTTCAACCTGGGTTTTGTTTTGCACTCTTTTAAGGATATCATGAAAACTATAATCTTCTTTTGTCGGAACAAGAGAAGATTTTGCTTTTTCAGATGGAATTTTGGACATGTTGATATATGGAACTAAGGCTTCTTTTGTAAGAGTGTTAATACTTAACCCATTCATATCAAGGACTGCCTTGTAAAAATTACATTGGCAATTTTCTTCGTTTGGATTATTTTCATCATCAGTGTCTGAATCAGAACTACTAATGATGATATCTTCTCATCATTGATTTCTCCAATTAACATTTCATTTTTTGAATCAGAAGAATCAGAAGTTTCTTCTTTTATTTGGAGTATCTCAAATAATTGGTTTTTAAGACTATTATCTATTTCTAGAGAGTTAATTTTCTTTTTAACTCTACATTTATTTTTGTAATGGCCTACTTTGCCACAATTATAACAAACAGGAATTTTTCTTTTTCCCCTACTTTTAAAGGATGGTTTGTCTTGTAAAAATTTATTGGAAAATTTTTCTCTTTTCTTTGAAGATTGTTTAAATTTTTTCTTTTTGAAATTTTCATGCTTTTCTTTACGAAAGGGTTTTGAAGGGGGCAGGGTATTGTAACCAAACTGCTCACAACAATCTCCTAGCTCTTTTCTCCCTGTTATTCTCTGTTTTTCCCATTGTCTTCGAAGCTTTAAGTTTGTACATAATGCTAGACCTTCAGCTCAGATTTCGGCTGATAGTTCTCCTAGGGTATACAGAGAATAAGGAATAATTCCACCATGCTTATTTTTAAGCCTTGTTTTTACCTTTTCTGCAAAAAAGTGTGGTAGTCCAGCTACAAACTTTTCTTTCCAATGGTCTGATTTACTATCCTCTCTTGATAGTAATCTTGAGAAAAATACATCTTTATACCATTTATAATGAGTGAGTGTAGGACATCTTAGATTTGATAACAAATCTTTAGATCTTGCTGCCAACAAAGCAGTGCTTCCTATGAAATGGAGGATGATTGTATATATTAGTGTATTGACTGCATCTCCTTCTTGGATTATATTGTCTTGGCCAATTTCATTCTTGACTAGCCATTGTTTTGAGGCCATTCAATATTTGATTTTTTGATTCTTCATCCATATGAAAATCCCACCAACCTCTTAACCATTCTATAAATCCACATATTATGGCCTTGGCTATCTCGTGGTCTTGATTTCCACTCACCTTGCAGGCAGTGGCATACATAGTCATGTGTTTCATAAGATCTAAGATTTGATTTTCAGCCATGTCGTTATATTTCAGTTTACTATGGATTTCCCTGAATAGAAGACCGAGGTAGAGATTAGGTCTTCTTCTATTTGAAGATCTACTGGGGTTGGTCTAGGATAATACATTCTGGTTTGAGATACTGGTCTAATTTTTCTCCCATAATCAATTCTATTAACTTTTAAGCTTTCTGTTTTGAAAGCTTTTTCTGTATCAGAAATTTCTTGGTCAGGTTCCTTTTGTAGGACTTAAATGTCTCCTTCATTGGCTTAGAAGACTGACCTTTCTCCCTTTCATCGATTTTCAATTTGTCTAATCTCTTAACCAATTCATCTACTAATACCCTATTGTCTTCTCTTTTCTTTATTCCTTATAAGCTAATCTTTCATGTCTCAATAGTTGGAGGAGGTTTAATCAGAGCAGTTTCTTTTTGGTTACCAATTTTTTTATCTTCTGCAATTGGTTTTAAATTATTAACTGCATTTTCTATTCTTGTAGCTTGCTTTCCTATTGTTTGGAGGAAAACATTTGTATAATTATTTCGTTCAATAATATGTGGTATTCCTTCAAACTTGGCCATATTATGGTCAGCTTCTTTAGGTCCTATTTTAAAGGGTGAGGCTTTAACTTCAATTTTCTCCTCGAACTTTTCTTCCTTTAGTTGTAAGCTAGTCTCAAGGGGATGAATAGACTCAATTGTCTCTCCTTTCGTGGTTTGAAAAGTCTGTAAAGCTTTTTCAACTGTATTTATTTCAAATTTTGGAATTTTTATTCCATAGTCTTTAGCTATGTATTTTAACCATTTAAAGAATTTGACATTTGCCTTATGTTTTATCATGAACCTGTTAAATTTTAAATGGAAGGCATCCCGAAGAGGTTCTTTAAACTCTTTGAAGAACCATTCTCTTATTTGTCTATTTTCTTCAGAGAGGAAATCCTTTTTGGTCTATTCTTTATCAATTTTGAATTCTTCTTCCTTCTGTACCACACATATTTCAAAATCAAGATCATAAGGTGTCGGTTCTCTTAATTCAGAAGATTCCGGAGTGTCTACTCTGTTGACTGGTTGTTGCACTTGGTTTGGAGTTCTATTGAGTCTTTCAATAATAGTTCTCCTAAGAGTGGATATTCTTTCATATTCAGATTGTGGAACTGAAGAGGTTGAACTTCTAGGAGGATCTCTAGTATTTGAATTATCAATCTTTAGTGTAGTCCTTCTTGAAGTGGATTTCTATTTCTCCGTCAGTGAGTCGTGGGAGGCAAGGCACACAGGGGAGTAGG
>NW_006499563.1:490605-510479 GCF_000471905.2 Amborella trichopoda | reverse complement strand
CCTTGCCTCCCACGACTATAATGAAATATATTATATAATATATTATATTATTATAATAAATAAATAGTACATCTAATAGGATCCAGACCCAGACCCAGACCCAAGTCGGGTCGACCCCTCGTGTTGGGGGCTCAACCTGACCCACCCACCCCTACTACCCTCCTCCCCCCAGTAGCTCCATAGAATGAGATGGCATTCTCCTTTTATAATCTATCATTTGGCAGCCATTTTTCTCTTATTAGTTTTAAGAATCGCCGAAATCTGCTCCCTCACATTCCCTGGCACCTATTTACATGGTTTAACCTTGCCCCTTGCCCCTAAACCCCTCTAAATACTATTTAAACTAGTTAACACCACACCTATTCATCATCTGACAATATTTGTGGATAATTTCTTTTCTCTCAACAACTGGAATCCCTCTTTTTGGTGTGCTATGAACCCATACTGCCTTGCAAATTCTTCTCTAGGTTGTGACATATTGAACCTACACACACAAACATATGCACACACACATAGATACTTGCTTGAAATTTAAGGAAAAAAATTCCCTAAAATAGGAATAATTCATGGAAATATGGAATAAATATGGGGCACTAATAATAACACAAAGATATCTCAAAAGAAATTGAAAAAGATATCACACAAAAGAAAGGATAAAAAATTAGCCAAAATGGAATAAAATGAACCAATTTCTATAGAAAATGGATCCAAATCGAGAAAGACTATAGCTAAATGGCATTGGCATATAGATGCTCCAAAGGGAAAAAATTAAAAAACTTGTTCTTCTAGTTTTCTCCATTCAGGGTATTTCACAAAGATTTGATATAGAAATGAGAAGATCCAAATGGTTTACAGAAATTGGATCCAAATTGAGAGAGAATGGGCCAAAATGGTAGATCTCTGCTCAGAAGAGGGGAAGATTCTTGAATGCTAATCCTTTGAATTTTTAATTTTGTATTTAGATTGAAAAAATCTTCCATACAGATGTGGTGGAGCAATGACAGACAAACAAGACGGTTCAAATTTTAGAAGAACATGGATAAA
This sequence comes from Amborella trichopoda, assembly GCF_000471905.2. The sequence goes on along the minus strand of NW_006499563.1, from coordinate 509,435 downwards.
AAATGAGAGAATGGGTAGAGCCATGGATTAGGGATCAAAAAGGGTAAAAAGCCATATCATTGAGAACCTGAGAAATGCCCAAGTTCTAAAGACAGGCGATTCTAAGTGCTTAGGTTCACTATGGTGAACTAGGTGATCCCTCTAAAACAAGTCCGAGTCTCGATTCCATAGAGGGCTTGGATAAGCTACTTATCAATCTCAATTTGGCTTGGGCATTCCGAGCCATCATTATCATCATCATCAGAGCCTTTTTCCAACTATTTGGGATCGGCTATACTAATTCTTGTCCACCATTTTGCTCTATCAAGAACCATACCTTAGTGAGGCCAGAAGTCCCCATATATTATCTCACTACTTCCAATCATGTCCTTTTGTGCCTTCCCCTTGTCCTTTTTGAGCCTTCCACTGGAACCAACTCGTATTTCTTAATAGGGGCTCTACTGGGTTTGCATTGCAAGGTCGGCCCATCTAAGTCTACTTTCTCTCATCTTATCCTCTATTGGAGCCACAACTAAGTTCTCCCGAAGTTATTCAATTCAAACTCTATCCCTTCTTGTCTTGCCCACACACTCAAACACATATTTAGGGAAATGCTTAGCCCATTTTTTAGGTGTATCTAGATACAGCTACTTAAGAACTAAAAAAAATTGATATAATTTTGGGCATATCTAATTTTAGATCTCTGGTGCACCAATTTTCTCTCTAATGCTCGCACATGTGCCCCCCCCCCGGGTGCCACTTTTTCAAGGTGTGAGAGAGAGAGAGAGAACTTTAAATTTCTTTAACTTCCACAGTTCTAGTGAATTCCTGAGTTTTCTTGTGCTCTAATTTTCTCATATTTATGTTCTTGTTGCAAACAGAGGTTACTTCCACCCTTTTTGAGAATGGTCACTTGTCAATTGCAAAGTAATAGTGGAACTTTTTCCAAAGGAAAGCGATTATTTCTGCGCATTTCTCAATTACAAAATAATAATTGAACTTATTCCAAAGGAGGAGGTTATACCATGGAACATTGTTGTTGCATTCAGTTTTTTATTCTAAACACTTAACTATTCTTCTATCATGTTTTTTGTACTCTTTCCTATTGTTGACAGAGGCAAGAGGATTGAAAGAGCACTTTGTGGAATTACCTCCTGAACTTTGTTCCTTAAAGATTATAAACTTTTCAAAAGACATTGGGAGTTCATTGTCTCTATTACCATCACTAATGCACCGGCTTGAAGGTTTACTTGTGGCAGTTGAGCTCAAAGAAAAATTATCAGCCTCATTTTCTGAAGGATCCCAGATAACTGCCCATCGTGTAATGCACTTCTCTGTTGATGTTCTTCACGAAGAAAAATTATGCTTCTTCATATCTATTCCATCCTCATTATATTTCATGATGCTTTGATAGTAGTTGTATCATTACAAGATATGGCGCTGAGACTGTTATATATGTTGGATCAAATGCAGGTCCTAGAAGCCATTACCTCAGAGAAATGCATGGAACGATTTTCCCTAGAAAGACTTGAAATTCTTGGTGATGCTTACCTCAAGTATGCTGTCAGTAGACACCTTTTTCTTTCGTGTAGAGGTTTTGATGAAGGCCAATTGACTAAGAAACGCTCAAGTATTGTGAACAATGCTCACTTATACAATCTTGCTATAAGAAGTAATTTGCAGGTACTATAGTTTTCCTAAGGCATTCTTCAATTTGTACATTATCCGAACCAAATAGATGTCTTCTTTTTTAATATCTCCATCTTTTTATTTTTGTGCTGATTGTAGTAGAATGGAATATCTTAGAGACAAGCATCTGCATAGGTTTGATCCCATGATGTCTTTAATTATTTAACAAAGATGACTATCTTCTGCTGCTATCAATGACTGCAATCTTTGGGCCGTCATTGTCATTAAATGCAGATCCATCATGTATAGGTTCGTATCTATGGGAGTGGATCCATCATGTATAGATTCGTATGTATGGGAGTGGATCCATCATGTATAGATTCGTATCTATGGGAGAGTCTTATAGAAGTCTTTGAAATCTCATTTGAGAAGTTGGAGTCAGACAATTATACTAGATGTAATAAGCATTACTGTGAACATCACTGACAATACTCTCTAAATTTCCTGGAATATTGAGGTATCTAGCTGCATAAATATGGTGAATATATTCAAAGTTAACATCTACTTTCTAGCCTTGTATATTAATCTTGTGAGAGCCACATATAGAATAGTCATAAGATTCTACTCTCACACGAGAGCATTTTGGAGATTAACTCCCTCAAGAAAAACCCTATCAAGGAGCATTCTTAGGGCCCCAAAATTTGGGGTTGCAACCTCCTCAAACAAGCAGCCAACTTCCAAATAAATAAATAAATAAATAAAGAAAAATCATACGCATTCTTGAAGTGCCTGAAATAAAATAAAGTCATCATAGTGAACGGAGACCATCCAATTTTTGGATGGTCTGATCTATGTATTCAGGAACTCAAAAGTCCACGTTTGGAAATACTCATCTGGTGATTCCAACAAGTTGATCCGAAATTTTCACTGTAAAGAAAAAAATCTCCCTAAGTGGGTCCTTTACCTGAGGGAGTAAATGTATAGTATTTTCCCACGGGAGCATGGGGTACATGCTATATAGAATATTATGCATTTTATTTCATCAATTATTATTTGCTAGACAACATCGTAAATGGAGTACCTGATGGAGTATGTATGGCACCAAATCATGCTTTGTTATGTCTCATGTGTCTAATTTGCTTGCAAAAGCTTTGACTCAGCTATGTCATAGATTCCTGATTGAGAAACCATTGCTCGGGACTGTCCATGGTGAAAGTTTGGAGTCGAATTTCACAAGGGTATAAATTGTTCAATCAGTTATACTTGTGCTTCAGTATCAGCGTATTTATATTAGTAGTAGAAAGGCAATGTAGTTATTTTCTAATTATATGTAGCTATAAACAGCCTTAGATCTCAGGGAACATCTAGGAAGCAGTTCCTCATGCTTACTTGCATTCTTCTCCATTCTTCGTCAGGAAGTGCTTCTTGACCAATGACAAGTTGTGGAATTAGAGGCCAATCTATTTTATTCTTATGTTCTCTTAGTTTCTTAGTATATGGTCCTGTGTTGTATCTTTGATGCAGCTTGATGTATATGTACACCAATAAATTATAAGTATATAAACATAATAGAAAACAAAGAAAGAGGGTCTCTTTGGTAATAGTGGGAAATGTGTTTCGAGTTTCAGAGATGAGATACATTTTAGGATACCACTAGTAGAAACTTCAAACATGGCATATTAATTTGGATTTTGGATGGCTCCGGCCTAGAATCAATTTAAATGCCTACCATTCTGCTTTCAACTGCAGTTTGCAAGGGATTTTCGAGTCTCTACAGTATATCAATTGGTAATTCACACCTTCCCTAGGAGCCCTTGTTCATCATCTGTAACAATGTCATACAATTGACTTTCTTGTTTACGTACAGTGATATTTAGAAGTTATCTATGTTGTTTGAGTAAAATATTAAATAAGATATCTCTGCATGTGATTTTATCATTTGATCATGTAAAGATAAATTATGTGATGGATTCTTGAAAAATGAAACTCTTCTTCATTTTTAACTTACTATTTCCCTCAACCTGCATTTGTTTTCATTTATCAGGCATACATACGTGATGAATGCTTTGAGCCATCGAATTTTTTGGCCGTTGGTCGTCCTTGTACAAACATTTGCAATGAAGACACTATAAACCACATTCATTTTCCGCATGGAGAAGAAGTGAAAGCAGATGTAAATTTAATTGATGTTAAATGCAGCAAGTCCCATCATTGGTTGCATAGGAAGACTGTTGCTGATGTAGTAGAAGCTATGATTGGAGCCTTCCTTGTTGAATGTGGGTACAAAGGGGCATCATCATTTCTGAGATGGATAGGGATACCTGTGGACTCTGGATTTTCACATGTTTCTAATGCTTCCATTAGTACAAAAAGCAATGCAGTGGTCCCTGAGTCCTTTGATATTTCTGGAATAGAAAGTTCACTAGGATATAGGTTTCGGCATAAATATCTGCTTGTACAAGCTTTTGTACACCCTTCATACAATAAATATTCAGGAGGCTGCTATCAAGTGAGTATGTTGCATAATTATTTCATTAGGTATAATGCACAATACATGAATAGAATTTTGAAAGTAAGTATCAAATACTTCTTGATATGATGTGAGCATTTGGTTTCTGTTCTCATTTTTACAGAGACTTGAATTTCTTGGGGATGCTGTCCTGGATTACATGATCACGTCGTACCTATATTCAGCTTTTCCAGACTTGAAGCCAGGACAGTTGACTGACTTACGATCCATGATGGTAAATAATAACTCATTTGCTCGTATAGCGGTGCACCGGCAATTCCACTTATATCTTATTAGTGATTCTAAAAGCCTATCTGAGGATGTCAAGAAATTTGCAACTTATGTCAAGAGTCCTGCCACAGAAAGGGCCTTGTCGGATGAGCCAAAGTGTCCAAAGGTAGAATATGTGACAATTTTTTTATCTCATTTTGTTCGTCAATGGCAATTGTCAGTAGATATTATGTTTTCGATATTATCCTCCATTGTCTTGTTCAATGATTAGATTCCTCAGTGAATCATCCCAAGAATCAGTACAGTAGAAAGAATGTTGCACAACTGACATGTTCCACCGGCTATGTTTTCGACATGCTTGTCGTGGAATTATTTTGCCGTTTTTGTCTTCTATTTTGATTTTTATGATGGTGGCTAAAAAACTTTTTGGAACTTCTTTCATCTGCTTCGAGAGAAAGAAGTTGCCTCATTGGCATCTTTTATGTACATGGCTATATGCATATAGTCTTACAGACATTCATGTGTGTATATGCATATATACATAGCAAAATGCATACACATAACATATATTTTTATAATCATACATATAAATACTGAATAATCTGTGTCCCTCTCCCTATGTATCTATGTGTATGCTTATCCTTGTATTTTATGTAATGAGTGTAGCAAACATGCCATGCCATCTTTGTAATGAGTTGCAACAGCAAAGAAAGTTGAGGCATAATATATTTCCATCCACAAATGGCATGGTATGAAATTACTTAATAGCTTTAAACATTTTTCTGCATTCTTAGAACTAAATTTATACATACACAAGAAACAAATTAAAATTATTGTAAAGGCACTCATATACATAGCATATAATTTCTCAACAGAACACGCACAAATTGGGCATTAGTTTTCCTAGTTTAATGAATAACTGAGTATGGTCAAGAATTCCTCCTCTCAATTCATTTCCATCTCTATCTCATCGCGAATGTATGCATGCTGACTTGTTTTGGCAAGAAAATATACATGTTGATCTTCGTCTAGGATTGTATGTTGTTATCATTTCTACGAACATGCTCAAATATATGCATGATGTTACTTATGATATCACAGATACATTCACTGAGTAAAATTTTGGAAGGTGATGAATATAAGATTCTAATATAACTTCAGGTTGAAGAATTGTGAATTTCATGAGAATGTGAATTATGTATGTATGGCCTTTCAAGTCCACATCCAATAGTTTTTCTAGGTTCCCATGGGAAAATTCTTGAAGTTCAAAATCAGACTTGTCTCCATATAGTTCGTTCTCTTCCATAGGCCGTCTTCTTGTAGGAAATTATGATAAACACATCAGAACATTAGTAGCCCCTATGATTTCTTCTTTAGAAATTATGATAATCCCATGGCTCTCTCTATTTAGAAAATCTCACGTGTTTTTTTCCCTGGAGGCCTAGGTTTCTTCCTTGGAGCTCTGATCTTTTTGGAATTATAAATTGCAATGCAAAATAAGGTTGCCATTGGGTGCTTTAATGGAAAATGATTTGTAGGATCAACTTCCAAAAGTTTTCCTCTTAAATTAGTCTTGGATGACGAAAATATAACAAACAGTATGTGTAAAAGCAGGTCGCTATTGAGAATCTATTTTTGCTCACGTGTTTGACTTCCTCAGAAATCAAAAGCAGTTCTTACTGTCTTCTAAGAGTATGAAGAAAAACATTTTGTTCAAGAATGCCTTTAAAGCCTGTTATACATATTTCTCGAATATTCCTACTTTAGAAATATTTCTTTGAAAAATACCTTGGAATGTTAAAAAAACTCTCCCTGCAAGTTTGTAAGTCTCCAACATAAGAGACTTGTACTAACAAATCCACATTAGTATTTCTCGGTCATTCCTATGTTCTTAACACTTTTCTGTGAACAAACATGAATAGTTAGTCCAAAAACATACGGTGATCCCCTCTGGCCCACAGTAACAAAACTAATATGGATGACATGGCTCAGCCCTTAGTTACAGTACAAAGAAATCATAAAGAACAAAGGAAGTGTGCCTTTATTTTGAACATGGTTCTTACACAAGCCATCATCTTATTCTTTCCCTTGGGCAGGCAATTCTATATATTTTGGGGAAACACTGCAATTCTATATTGCAATATAACTTGACATAGATACTTTTTATGTGCTCGATCACTGGAGGCAAAGCAATTGCCACTACACACCCCATTTACTGGTTTATAGTCATCAGTTTTTATACTAAATTGTATCATTTGAACTCTGAAGAAAGACTCTCAAAACGAATAGGTTTAGTTTTCCCCTATCAAATGTGCTCCTTTAGTGTTCTTTGGACTTTATTTCAGAACTGACTCTAAAATGTTTCTTCTTGACACCATGTTGCATCATTATTCCCACAATGATTTTCTGATGGTGAATTGAGGTTTTTCCATTTCAGGTTCTTGGGGACTTGGTAGAGTCCTGTTTTGGTGCTATACTTCTAGATTGTGGATTTGATTTGGCGCAAGTTTGGAAGTTGATGTTATCTTTCCTTGATCCTATCGTGAGCTTATCCAGCTTGCAGCTCAGTCCTATCAGAGAACTTCAAGAACTTTGCCAAACAGAAAGTTTCAACCTGAGTTTCCATAGTACAAAGGAGAACAAAATTTACACGGTTGAAGCAAAAGTTCTTTCCAGTGATAGATGTTTTATTGGTCAAGGGGTAAACCCGAGTCAAAGAATTGCTAAAAGAAGTGCCGCTGAAAATGCTTTATTGAAATTGAAGGTAGTGTGTGACAAAGGTTAAGACTTTAATATATATCTTTTGGCCTGATTCTTTTTTTTTTAATGATGATTAATAATTTCCTTTCGGTGTTTATGATTTATAGTTTTTCATTTGTACTTCTTTTATATTATTTGTACTTTCAGATGGCATTTTTCTTAACATCTTTTGTGTTTCGTGGAAACTTCTGACTTTGTTAGGTCAAACTGCTTCTCATTAGTTAGTAACATAACCAGGCAAATTAATTGTCTTCGGTCTACTCTATTTTAATCTGCCATGCTTGACTTATGTTCCTCTTTTAGTCCTTAAGCTAGCTTGCACATTTCTTCATTACTAGCATAGTTTTCATTCGTAGCTTGTTGTTAAGAGGGAATTCCATCTTGCTTGTTGCTAATTTTGTTTATTCCACCTACATTGTTTCTGTGGTGCCAACCATGCATAGAGAGATGAAATCCAGCAAGTAAATGAAGAGAACAAGAGTACAAGTGACAAAAAAAGAGCTATGGCTCTGCAATTTCTTGAAGGAAAGTTTTTACAATTAGAACTATATTTTTGTCTCCACCTTTAATGTCCCTAAATAGACCTCACAACACAGACTGCAAATTACATTTAACTTCAATTTTCCTTTGTTCAAGACTGATTTTACTCATTGATCCCTTAATACCTATCCAAACTTTACTTGTAAATATCATACATAAAATCCCAAGTATTGAAAAATTCCCAAAGCATTAAAAATCTACGAAGACCAACTGAATTTTAATGACACCCAAAAACTTGCTGAGAAAACAAATAAAAAAACCACTAACATGTCCAAAATATTCCAAACCTGATTTTCATCCACAGCCATGTGTCATCCCTGATTCGTGTTTTTTTTCTCCTTTTCCTCCCCCCTTTTGGAGCTGGCTTCAGTTTGGGCTGCATAGTTTCTGGACTCTTTGCATTATTTTGCAGCCCCAAGGGAACCAGGATAACAACCACCTTATGGGGGACATATATGAATTATTGGTGGGAATTAAGATATTTCTTTACCATTGAAAGAAGCATTTGTGATTGAGGCATTATAATTTCAGGAACTATGCTGACAATAAAGATTTTGTAAGTGATTTATTGTATTTTGTTTACTGTGTATTATATGGGATTGTATACTATGAGACGACTTATTGTTGGTACAAGGAGGTCAAAATCATTTTTAGTCATTAGATGTGCAATCAAATAGATGTAAGTGTCACAATATTTGAGATATTTTATTTTGGAATTTGTGCCCAAACAATGACACATCCTCAAATACTCGATTTCAAATCTAATGGTCAATGATGATTGTGACCGCCTTATATCAAAAGTAAATGGTCTCATTGCATACATTTCTGTATTATATTGAATAGTTTGCCTTTGCACTCTTTTGGATGTTTTCTGCTTGTAACAAGAATTGGTTAGGAAGTTGATGTTCCCCACTGAAAAAGATTGACTTGGAGAATGAACTTTCCATTTGAACGATGCAAGTTGAAGCAATTCATTGTGTTCACCACAATCTGAGCTAGGAGCCAAGGGAGCCAGCTGGGGGAGGCTTTTCCTCCACTTTATTCTTCCTAAGCCCATCTCATCCGCCACCCCAAACCTTCCCTCCCCCTCAAGCTTCCCTGCCCCCTCGAGCCTCTCCTCCTCCCCCTCCCAATAGCCTCTTGAGGGCATTCCTACTTCGTCAGTCGCCAGAGTTCCCCCTAACCAGGTGCTTCCGCCATCCTGGTTGCTCAGCTCATGCGAACTAGCGCTCTCATCTAAATTTCGGCGGCCCTGATTGGTTCCTTCTCCCCTCACCATGATGATCTTTGAGGGGTCAAGAGATGAGCCAAAGGCCTATGGGGTATTCTTGACCTCATCTGTAGGAGGCTCCTGGCTGGCAATACCCTCTTCCTTCTCCTGTTGTCAACCAGCGATGCCATGGGAAAGACCCGTGCAGCAAAATTCAAAGGCATGACCCCCTCTTTCCCCGTGGTCACCAAAAATTGGTGCCTTCAAACCCCAAAGGTTGTCGGTCAGATTTTTTGGCATCCCACAGCATGCCTGGACAGCGGACACCTTTCGGAGCCTAAGCGTTGTGTATGGGAGTCTTGTGGCTATTCACTGGAAATCGATGGAGTACCTTCCCATGGGTGCCATGCAAGTACTCGTGGAAGTCCTCGAATCCTCTTTGGTCCCTCTGTCGCTCTGGCTGGAAGCTAGGGGCCGGTTCTACAGGGTGCTATGTGCGTGGCTGCAAGCATCGCTGCCTTCAGTAGCCGACTACTCATATCATGACTCGTACCCTTATCACCCCACCCACCTAGCTATCCCTTTCCTGCAGCAGACGCGTGTCCACCTAAGCCTGCACTGCAGCCAGAACAGCCCTTTTGGCCAACTGGCAGGCACGCATCTGCTCAACAGCCTTCGGCTTCTTCGTCCCTCATCCCGTGTGGCATGCGTCCCTTGGTTACCGCTGAGGATGGCCTTCTGCTCACCTTTTCTCCTAAAGCTCCTTCCACTCCCCACGTGGAGTCCCCTTGGCCGTCGAATGGTTTGATTCTTAATACCTCGGCTAAGGCAAGACTTCCTTGGTTGTCCTCACGACCAATCCTCTGCTTCCCTTTTCAGGATCGAAGCCACCAGTCAACGCCAGTGGGCCTTTACCTGTAAATCCTGGCAATCTAGCCGTGTCGCTTCTCGTGGAGCTTTTGTTTGTTGTGGCACTTGCTTTCGCCAGCTTCTGCCATAGGAACGGCCAGGCTTCACTAGATCTTTCAACCCGGGTTGCGATCACCCTTCTTCCTGCAACGATCATCCCCTCCTTATCCTTGCCCTTGTCTCCGGACTGTGATTCTCTTCCCCTGGGCTCGTCTGCTTCAACCCGCCTCTCCCTATCCATCCATGCCCCTCCCTGCCAGCTAGCTCCCTAGTCCCCTCGCGCCAGCTTCCAGCCCAGAAGCTATCCCTCATTTGAACCCCCCACTCGGCCCCTCCCCAGTGCCGAGGTCCCCAGTGCTTTCAACCAATGGTGGCGCAGTCCTACCCCGTCCCCTCTGCCTGGCTGGCAACTCCCTCCCCCCCCCCGTCGGCACAAAGTTGTCACCCTCGCCTCCAACCAGTCTGCCTCACCCTCTGATCCCGCTGGTCGTATGGGGCCTCCTTCTCCTCCTGCCCCCCTCCCATCTTAGTTGACCCCCTGCCGCTCTCCCTCTCCCCTCTCATCCTTACTCCCATCTATGTCCTCCCCCTTCGTTCCCTCTGTTTCCGCTACTCCCATTCCTGTGGTGTTTCCGTCATCCTCCCCTTCCTCTTATTATTCCCGCTCTTTCTCGGCTTCCCCCTAGTCAGCGAATTCCTATCTTATGGATGCCTTAGATTTAGCCCAAGGCAATATCCACCAGATTATGCGAGTTGGCAAATCTGGCAGTAGGTACCACATCTGACATCAATGCTGAGCCCGACCCGTCTTTCTCCCCACTGGCTCCGGGGTTAAGACACTCCTGAGTCTCCCCCCCCCACCCCACCCCACCCAGGGCAATGCAATGTCTCTCTTGGAATGTTCATGGCCTGGGCAGCCCTGCCAAATGCTCGGCAATTCGTGACATCTCGAACCTGTACTCCCAGCTCTTTTGGCTCTCTCTGAAGTGAAACATCCAGCCCCCTTGTTAGCCCAAGAGCCATTGCCTGTATAGTGTTTGTCTGGATTCCCTCTTGGGTTATTCTCTCTTGTTTTGATTATAGTTGTTGGAAACGTCTGTTATTCCAAATCGTTTCTGGAATCGGAATCGAATGTATCGGAAGTTTCGAAATCTAGGAATCGTTGTCCGTACGATTCGGATGTGAGAAAAATGATTCTCACTATTTCGGAATCACGATTCAAAAAATTAGGAATCGTGTTTCCTATTTGCAAGAATCGATGCCCCTTCATGTTGGAATCGTGTTTCATTCACACATGACCCCACTTGTTTCGGTGGTTGCTGAAATCGTGATTCCTAAAACTATGGACTCGTGATTCCTAAAAATAAGGAATCATGATTCTTAAAATTCTAGAATCGTTGTCCTCATCAACTTGGAATCAACATTCTCACCCTTCCAAAATCATGATTCTCCCCATATTGGAATCGAGATTCTCCCCTTATTAGAACTACGAAGCAATTCCCTCTAGTATATGAGAGAAGTATTCAAAAAATATATAAATTTACCCATTACTATAAGATCGAATTTTGGTCTGCATATACTCAATCAAAAACTCCAAGTATTAATGTCAACCTTTATGATATTTTTGTGGACAATCTCATACAATGGACTCAGTCTACCGATAACCCTATTATGCTTACAACGTCTGGAGCTAGTCTACGGCATACAAGGAGTGAGAACAAGGGTAAGCTCCCTTTATCTCCTTTCCTTGAATTATAAAATAAATACATGACACGGTAATTCTTCTTTATTAAATGTAGTTTTGAGTCCTTTGACTTTTGAAAATTGAGTTATTCAATTTTTAGTCAATTTTTCTGATATTTAATGAATAATTTAACCTAAAACACCACACAGGGCACTTCGTTCATATCCTTATTATCTTCTTATTTTACTTAAAGAAAAGCATTTTTATCCTCTTATTCAACTTGAAGAAATGAGAATGTCGATCATATATTAAACATTATTACATTAGTAGTTTAGTACCCACACCATTTACCAAACATTATTAAATTTAAAGTAACATATTTTTTTAGTATTATTTATTCTTGGTAAGAGTTCTTAAAAAGTAACATGGAATGAAAGATGGAAATTAGTAAATAAGAAAATAAAAAATGTAACCTATTACTTATAATTTAAATTTTGATTTTATTACCGTGTGCAACAACTTCAAATTCTCTCACGCTCTCATATATGTCGGCGCTCACTCATGATTGAGCACACATCAAAGGGTTTCTGCTCTCCCTATCTTAACATATTACTCATATTTTAAATTTTGATTTTATTGCCGTGTACAAGAACTTCAAATTCTCTCACGCTCTCATATATGTCGTGCTCACTCATGATTGAGCACACATCTAAGGGTTTCTGCTCTCCCTATGCTCACGTTGCTTCCTGACAATATGGATTTGCAATTCTTTAATACTTTGAATCAACGTTTAGCATAAGTAGATTCGCATTGTTGTGTAGCAAGGAATCACGATGTCTGCAATATAGAAACTTTATTCCAAACAACATGGATTCGCAATTCCAAAAAATTTGGAATCGACATTTCTCACAAGCAGAATCGCATTCTTGTTTAGCTAAAAATCATAAAGTCCTCGATATGAAATCTTGATTCCGGCAATCAAGGAATCGAGAGATTCCTAAACTAGGTGGAATCGCGTTTCACAAAAAATGGAAACGTGATTTCATTCTTTGAGAATTGACTTTCGCCGTCGGAAACGCCAAATCGAGATTCTGAAACGAAATCGCTACCCTCATAGGCGATTTGGGTAGCTATAGTTGTGATTGTATCTGGCCCCTAGTTGGGGGTTCGTCTCTTGTATCTTTAATGATTATTATAGTAATAAAAAGTTAAATATGCTAAAACAAAAAAAACAAGAATCGAATGTGGCTGTATGATGCAATATTCATGGAATATGCCCAAAGGAATCCATTTAGAAGCGATTAGTACAACCCTACATGTAGGGCTGGCAATGGATCCGGACCAGACCTGGGACCCGGTGGGTATACCTGGCCTCGGGTACGAGTCTGGGTACTAGTGGACCCACCCCATACCCGACCAGAAACTTGTAACTTAATAAATTTTTTATGTAAATTATATGTTTAAGTTACATATTTAACCTAACTAGAACCAACTTTTTAACTAAAATATAACCTAACAGTTATGGTTTCCCATCGTTTTAACATTATTTTCGCCCAAACCCTAAAGCCCCAAATGCCATTACACTCCTCTGCTGCTCAGCCTACTCTACAACTGTGTCTCTGCCTCCATTCTCTGCATCGTCTAGGGCTCCTCCACTGGCTTGCCTACAAGGAGGAAGACTGTGGCTGCCATGGATGACTTACACAGAGCACGCAAGGAGGAGGACTGTGACTGCCATGGATGTGGTCTATGCCCTCAAGAGGCAGGGGAGAACTCTCTCTCATCTTGCTCTTTCTCTCTCTCACCATATCATTTTCTCTTACTATGTCTTGCAAATGTTAATGGTGGCTTTGTTGTTTCTCATGAATGCCCTTGCAATGGAGGCTGGATCTTTTGTTAATCTAGGGTTTCTTCTATTACTTCTTGTCTTTGATTTTTGGTGGGATGTAAATGATGTTGAAGAAAAGGGAGGGATATGGAATGAATGAATGAATATCTCTGTGTTCTGTGTTTCGAAAAAAAAAAAAAAGATCTTTGTGTTCTTTCGAAGAAAAGGGAGGGATTTCGCCCATCTTTGTCTCTCTAATGTTTGCAAGATGTGTTATTCAAGCTGCCTGGTCTTCACCTACAAATTTGATGGTTTTCGCTCATCTTTCTCTCTATAGGGTTTGATTTTCTTCCTTTCCAGCATTCTCTGCATCTTCTAGGGCTTCCTTCACTCTCTTGCCTGCATTTTCTCCCTTTCGCTCATGTTTCTCTCTCTAGGGTTTGGAATGGGTCGGTTCTCCACAGTAGGATTTTGCTAGAGTACAGGTCCAGGTCCCGGGTCCAAAATCTTCAATGGGGTATGGGTACGGGTAGAACCATTTTGGATCCGTCTGGTATGGGTACGGTCTGGGTATACAAGGCTATGTCGGGCCCAAGTACAAGTTCAACGGGACTCGACCCATACCCGACCCGTTGCCAGCCCTACCTATATGAGTTCTTTTCAGCAAATAAAAACTTGTTTCCTGTATGAAAAACTTGTCTGAGCCAACTTAGACTCATTTCCGAGTTTTTTTATATATAGTTTTCTATGTTAATTTGACAGATATCTCTGCTAGTGTGGCAGTATTGTGATACAACATAGGTGAGGAGAGATTTTTTTTTATATGTAGGTTTCTATTTAAAGTTGTCTACAAGATCATCTCTGCCAATGTGGCACTATTGTGATATGACAGGTGAAGACATTGGATGTGGCTGTATGATGCAATATTCATGGAATTTACCCAAAGGGATCCATTTAGAAGCCATTACTACAGCCCTATATGAGTTATTTTGAGCAAATAAAAACTTGTTTCACATATGAAAAACTCGTCTAAGCCAACGTGACTCATTTCTGAGTTTTCTTTATATATAGTTTTCTATGTTAATTTGACAGATATCTCTGCCAGTGTGGCAATATTGCGGTATGACATAGGTGAAGAGCTATTTTTCTTAATATGTAGGTTTCTGTTTTAATTTGCCTAAAAGAACATCTCTGCCAATGTGGCAGTCTGGTTATATGACAGGTGAAGACAGCTGGGTTCAGTTCCCGCTACAAAGTATGTCTATTTCCTCTTATTTTCTTTTTTTCAAGTTTTCTCAAAACATTTGAAAAACTTGCCGAGTTTTTCTGAGTTAACTATTCAACTTGGCGAGTTCACTTGGTTTGACGGTGACTGGGTCGGTTACTGAGTAAATACTGGTTCTCTCGCTCTAAACCCTGAAGTGAGTGAACTGCATTTGTCTTGATGGCGTCAAAGTAGTTTGTCTCTCAACATTGAAGAATTCCTCACTGGCAAAACAAGGGCTCATAGTTCAATTGGTCAAATTCTAAAAACCTCTCAATGGAACATTATACTTGTATGAGAACTTTATTTGAACCTGAAGGCCTGGGTCACTAACATGCCCAGAATGGATACAGCTAAGGACCACTGATGCAGGAAGCTGGGATGGGACTCGGCATTTCCCAAAATCCTAGATACATGTATTGATATGAGTACCAGATTTGACATATTATTCATATATGGTGTAAAGAACACTGTTCATAGTGTATAGAATGAGATATATCATATAGTTTTTTATATTATTGTATTGATTTTGTATTTTGGCTGTATCATACTACTTGTTCTTGAAATTTGTCATGAATTGTGGTGGTACGTAGTGGTTAGCGCTTAGGAGTGGATTCGAATCACTGACACAAGGACTTTCAATCCTTTGCTCTAACCAGCTGAGCTACCTGAACCACTTTCCTAAAGTGTGTTTTCTTCATCGAATAGCACCCGACCACCCGAGGAGCTTACATGTTCTCGAAATTTGTCATGAATTTTTTCTTTGATATATCACAGTATTGTGCTTATACTCTTAATGAGGTTCCTCTTTTGATGCCTTGAAAATTTGAATTAAAGAAAAACCAACTAAATGGAGAGTACTAGGACATCCTTTTCATAGTACAACTATAACAACTGATAATGAGGATTATATCCTTGGTGATGCAAATTGCATTGAAGACATTTGAGATGTTGACTGAATTGTATTTATTTTATTCATTCACCCAAAGATACCCCTGCCGCACCCAAAACACGGCATGCTGAGCCACCTCATTAGTGCCCAAATTCTGCTTCAAGTTTAATAATGGGAGCTACTTGAGGATGTTGGTCAGATGTGTTATTCTTGTGATTATTTATGTTATTATTTGTATGCTATCATTTCGAGATATTTCCTTAGTTCTAATTGACTGAAGAGAAAATCCCATTTCGAACTCTCAACTTCTAAAAATAATCAAGAACAAGCAACAAAAACACCGAATGGGTGACCTACTGAAGATTAGTTCCCATAACTTATATTTTTACTTGTCTTTTCTTTTTATTGGGTTTCGCACGGACATAGTTTGTAATCATCAGCACTTCAACCAGTCAAGCCAAAGCCCGATTGTCGCACATCTGTACTTCTAATATTTCCATGGTTTTCCTTTTAACATTTGTGGTTCAAGCTGCACCCTAGGTGCCATGACTGTGCAACTTTAGATCTTGTGTTGTGAAATGGTCCACCTTTGTGTAACATTTTAGACAATATGTTGAAGCATCTTATTTTACATTGTGATGTCTGAAATTCCAATTGATTGGCAGAGTTAAGGTGGATTGTCCTAATTTTATTGGTGAGAGTTGTTTTATGGTGCCACTGAAACCATTGACAACATGTAGGCAGAAGGTTTCCTGCATAAAGCAAAATCCATGGGGGAAATTCTGCGTACATGTCGAAAACAAGAACCTGATCTTATCGGCCATGATGGAACACTGGCATTTGCAGATGAATCCATTATCCCACCAGAAGACAGAGAGAGCAATGAAGAACAAGAAGCATATGCATACCTTGAGGCTGTGAATTGGAGCACAAGTTACTCATTAAATGAATTGGATGCATCTTCATCTGAAAGCAATGACATTCTCTGCAGAAATCTGAAGCTTCCTCTTTATTCAAGTTTTGATCAAACTAGTTATGATGAAGTATCTGAAGAAAGTAGCTCCCATAGTGAAAACTCGCTAACAGGTATGTATAAAAATAAGTAGATAGGCACATCTTTGTTTTTCCAGAAAATAAATTGTTTTAAATGTGAAATATGTCATTGTTCTACGTTCAAATTTCTTAGTGGAATTCTTATTGGGGGCTTTGAAATACGTAAAAAAGAGCCCAATTGTTTGTATTACTATTGGCAGTGATCTCACTTATTTCACTTCACATCCCCAGATTATAAGTCTACCAGTTCAGCAATCTCCCAATTGTATGAGATCTGCACTATGAACTTTTGGAACCCTCCCTCGTTCACTTGCTGTAAAGATGAGGGACCTGATCACATGAAAATGTAAGTTTGGAATTGAACCTACTTTACAAGCAGTTATGTAGCCATAATGAAATTTGTTTTGCATTTTTTTTGGACCCTTCCTATGTGTTCATTATCTGGATGTTATCTGGATCATTGATCATCACTTGGTTTGACTTCTACAGGTTCACTTACAAAGTGGAGTTTAAAGTGGAAGGATCTCTAACTTCAATTGTAGAATGTTTTGGACAGCCTAGGAGAACGAAGAAAGCGGCAGCAGAGGATTCAGCACAAGGTGCAATTTGGTTGCTCCGACATCAAGGTTATATAGTTTCCGGAGGCTCTGTTGGGATTGCTTAACAACTCTACAAAAGGAACGCGAGTTGTTTATAAACAAGGGAAAAACAGATATAATCCCTTGCAAACGTTGTGACAATTTGGCAGGAAAGAATAAAGGCAAAATTTTGCCTGTCCAAACAGCTCTCTCTCTCTCTCTCTCTCTCTCTCTCTCTCTCAGTTGACTGCTCGGTGCAAGAATGCCAGCAACCACAGCAATTCAATTGTCAATTTATATATGTGGAGACATTGGGGATATGGACGTAAACATGTATTCATGAAAGATATAAGGGAAAACGTAAATTTCCATTTATTTTTCTAATATTAAAAAATGTCTCGTAATTTTTCAATTTTATGTGCACGTCTCTGTCTTTTTTTTTTCTTTTTTTCTGCAGAATGCCATCTATTTCAAACTTCCAAGTTTCGAACCACATTTTTAACCAAAAGACATTTTGGAACTTGGATTTCGGAACTCTTTTGTTAAAATATAAGTTTGGAACTTGGGAGTACCAAATTGTGTTTTTGTTAAAGCGTAAGTTCAGAACTTCTAGTTTGTGATCATTTGTTAATGGAGTTTTAGCAACCTTTGATGTTCATCTATAAAGATTTTCAGTAGCTCTGGTCCATCCCATTGTCAATTATCTCTATTGTTTGTGTGTTTCTAGATGTATGAACTATGAAGCTCTAAGGAGTGGTTTGGAACTCCAAGTTCCTCAGCCAATTGTAGTTGCGTCGGTTTAGCTTGACATGGAGCCCCTCTGCAATCCTTCCCAATAGGGAGTCGATGAAGATGTGATACTCGGACTGCCTAATCATGCTGCTTATGATAGGGTTTGCCACCAAAATCAACCTTAGGATCTTTTAGGCATCATAAAGAGTTTGGGCATCCTCTCTCCGATATCAACAAAGAAGTGAATGGTGTTCTTCTCCCTGCACTACCTCTCTACAGTGGTATCAATCTGCTTGTGTCGTATCTTAGATGACCGAATGTATGTGGTGAGCACTCTTGCTCTTCATTCAGATGCACCTATCGAGCAACTGTCTCATTAATGCAGGAAGATCTATCCTGAAATCCAAGAGTAGATCTATCCTGAAATCCACCTCATATACAAACTTTCAAAAAACAGGAACCAGAGTGTATTTCAATTTTAAAAAAAGAAATAAAAACAAAAATAAATACATATAGCCCTTTGGACAATACATAACAAAATAACAACAGATCCATGGAACACTATATTCTCCCAAATGCATGCATTAAAATACATAAAATATCCAGCTTATATTAATTTGAAGAGGTTTAAAATATATACGCAGCTTTCCCTCCCAAATGATTTTGGTGGCATATTCCCCTTCCAAATGATTTTGGTGACATGGTTTTTCTGGTCATACAAAATGTTTCCATTGGGCCCTCTTGGAAAGGCCAGTTGAGCCGTCATAACCAACCCATTTGTATAAAACAAAAGTCATATTTCGGTTGTTTAATTAATGAAAAATGGTAAATAAGAACAAGTAAAAGATATATTGGTCAAAGAACCCGATTGAGCAAGCCAAAATACACAAACTAATATATATATATATATATATATATATATATATATATATATATATATAGTAAGTTACTTCGTACACCTACCTACGTAGGTACGAGTACTACTATAGTGTACTTCCGACCCCCAACCAACTCGTACTACTACTTACGTTA
>NW_006499563.1:475906-490585 GCF_000471905.2 Amborella trichopoda | reverse complement strand
AAGAATAATATTAGTACGTAACGAACCGAACGTAGTAGACGACGACAACTAACAACAACTAATAATATATATATATATATATATATATATATATATATATATATATATGAAAAGTCTTTGCAACACCTCTAGGCGAGAATCTATAGTGATTGCCCCACCCAATCGATACTCTGTTCAAAAAAATTGAAATGAAGGATCCTGATTAGCTGAAAACACTCCACGTGTGAAGCGTCCCTGATTGGCTCAAAAAGCTTCAAACCTCAAAATATTTCCTTTTACCCTTCTTTCCCGTTTCCTCGCCTCTGCAACCTCCCTCTCCCTCTCTAGGACGTCCCTCTCTCTCTCCTCTGCTATGTGAAGTGAAGAGCTATTCTTTCTCGTTCATCTCCTTCTCTCTCTGCGAAGCTCTGAACACGGTCATCTTTGTTGTCCTCTCCTCTCGCTGAGAAGCTTCGGGTCTGCCACAGACACCGCACACTTCTCTTCTGTTAGGAAAAGTCTTTGCAATGCCTCTAGGCGAGAATCTATAGTGATTTTGCCCCCACCCAATGGACAGTCCGTTCAAAACAATTGAAATGAAGGCTCTTGATTAGCTGAGAACACTCCACCCACGGAACGCCCCTGATTTGCTCAAAAAGCTTCAAACCTCAAAATATTTCCTTTTACCCTTCTTTCCCATTTCCTCTCCTCTGCGACCTCCCTCTCTCTCTAAGGCGTCCCTCTCTCTACGAGGCTCCCCTCTTGGCTTGTCCTCTTCTCTCCTCTGTTGTATGAAGTGAAGAGCTATTCTTTCTGGTTCATCTCCTCCCCTCTCCGCGAAGCCCGAACGCGGTCATCTTCATCGTCCTCTCCTCTCGTTGAGAAGCTTCGGTTCTACCACAGACGCTGCACACTCCTCCTCTGTTTAGGGGATCAATTGAGTGAGTGATTATCTTTCTCTTTTTTGCTCGAGCCCAAGCCACAATCTAACCCTACTTCATAAAATTTGTTTACAGTGGGTAAAATCTCTCTATTGCTCTTATAAAAAAACCCAATTTTTTTCCAAAAACCTACCCAAAGCTCTACGTTTTTTTCCTAATACCCTACTTTTTTTTCCCCAAAACCCATCTTTTTAATGTTTCATTTCAACGGTTAAATGGATCCTACCTTTTCCCTCTCCTGTGCTAACTCAATCAAAGTATGTGTCCTGTCTAGGCCCTTTTATCCAATTTTCTTCAAAATTAAATCATAAAAACAAAGAAAACTGAGTTACATTGTTTTAATGGGTTTCACTACACAATTTTAATTATTTGGATCTATAACTTGAAGAAGTTGCAATGAATACAGCCAAATGTCCTAATAGAAAAAAAAAAAAAGGCCTAACTTTCAATTGAAATTTTAATAAATTATTTGGTTTTATGTTATTCTTTTATTTTCTATTTCACAAATACGTAATTTTCAATTAAATTTTATGATTGAAATACCTAATTTTAAATAGTCATTCAGAAGGAATATAGTTTTCAAACTACTGCTCTAATAGGTTCAGGAGCAGATTTAAATTGTATAAATGAAGGGCTTGTCCCTACTAAATATTTTAGTAAGACGACACAAGTCTTAAATACAACAGATGACAGTAAAATGATTATAAACTATAAACTTTCTGATGCTGCAGTATATAATAATGGAAACTGCTTTGAATTCCCTTCATTATGGTGAAGGATTAAGCCAATCCGTAATCCTAGGAACTCCATTTTTAAATATTCTTTATCCAATAAAAATTGATAGCACTGGAATTGAAGCTAATATTGAAGGGCATGATGTAAAATTCAATTTCATTGAAAAACCCAAAATTCGAGAAATCAATAATATAAAAGAAAAAATCTCTAATAAAGAAAATTTTTTATATTACCTCAAGGACGAAATAAAATATAAAACAGTAGAAACCAAACTCTTGATTCGTGAAAATAAAAGAACAATAGAAAGCCTTAAAAATAATATTGAAAAAGAAATATGTGCTGAACTCCCAAATGCTTTTTGGGATAGACAAAAACATATTGTTAATTTACCATATGAAGCTGATTTTCATTATGATAAAATTCCTACCAAAGCTAGGTCTATTCAAATGAATCTTAGACTTTTAGAAATCTGTAAAAAGAAGATTGTTGAGTTACTTCAAAAGAGACTTACTAGAGAAATACATTAACAACTCTTGAAGTGAATATTTTTCTATCACGCAAAGACGTAAAACAAAAGCAAAAATAACTAAAGAGTTCTCGCATGTTCATTAAGAAGGTTTCTCGCATGTGAAAGACTCAACTAAGCTCCTATTTACTAAATATATTAGTGAAGAACTGTCAAGAGTGTATCAATATTGCCACATTTCAAAAAAGAGTATATAAAATATTTTCTAATTAATCAAACAAACATATTGGGAGCAACAAATGGTACATGCAACAAGAATATTGCAAAAATTGCAACAAAGGGTGCATTTTTTAGGTGTGCCTTAATTTGATTGTTTAGGACCTCACCCTCAAGTAAACTTTTTGCCCCCCTTCAAGCCACGATACAATTAGTAATAAACAGATCTTGGTGGTGGAAATTATATTATAAACGGATTGTGTGTAGCATAGAGAGAGAGGGATAGAGAAGAACTGTGTGTGTGGCATAGATAGAGAGGGCAAGGAAGAACTCACTTGGTTTGTTGAAGAACTGTATACATGGCTTTGGCAATAAGAAACAAGAAGCAAGAAGCAAGAGCACTTTAGAGCAAAAAGAACAAGAATTTTTAGTAATCAACCATGTAATCATAATTATTTAATTGAAAGCTAGGTATATATATACAAATAATATATATACCAATTAACAAACAATTAACAGACAATTAACAGATACCAATTTCTGAACCAGTTTGGGAATTCCCTTATTACTAGTATTTTTATTTGTAGAAACCATATAAGAGAATTCATATCATTTTGAAAAGCAAACACTTCATGCCATGCTTTAATATATTCAAAATATTGGTAGTATTTATTATTGAAACCTTCAGCTTGTATTCTTCTAGGTTTCAGTGGGTCAACACCCCATTCTTTATATGAAATTATTTTGCGTATTTGGAATTTGGAATATGCAATCATATTAGTATTTTTTTTATAAAAATGGACCATAGTTATTGATCTTGTTTCAAGAATGATGGTTTCATACCATTCTCTATTCTTTTCTCCATTATTAGGATGTAGATGATTTCTCACATATATTGCAGCTATTTCACTGGGATATTTATCCTTGTGATCATCTTCTATCATGATAATCGTTATAAAAGAAGTTTCTATAAATTTGCTTTTTTTCTCCGGGTGTATTTGCAGTTATTGGTTTAGGCTCAAGAGAAAATGTTATTTCTTGAGCTTGTTTTCTAATTAATTGTTTTGGGGTTATTGGTGATGATGATGATGCCAAGGTTTTACTTGGAACCGGGACTATCTCCATATTTTCCTTTTTTGGTAGATTCCTCCTGCCCTCCCTGCAAAAATTCTCGGGTCAAAAAGTTAGGATAATTAGTATTACCTTTGATATGTTCAATGTCAAATTCAAAGGAAGAGAGAATACCTTGCCATCTCGCAAAGATCTGTTTTGAAACGAGATTTTTTCACATATTTGTGAAGTATATCTTTTGCAGCTTTACAATCGGTACGAATCAAGAATTTTTTATTGAGGAGATCACTCTGAAATTTTGTTACACAGTGGACAATGACTAGAATTTCCTTTTTAACCGTGGAATAATTTTGTTGGGTTGGATTCCAAGCTCTAGAAGTAAAACGGACCAACTGTTCTTTATTTAAAATCCATTGTTTTAAGATTCCTCCCAATCCTTTATCTGAAGCATCACATTCAATGATTTTAAAAGCAGTAGGATCGGAGAGTGTAAGACAGAGTAATTCTTTTGCCTTTATTTTTATTTTACGAACCGTTGAAGTATGTACATCCGTCCAATCAGGAGGATTCTTTTTTAACCGTTGGAATAATGGTTTAGCATCAATAGCTTAATAAAAATCAGCGATATAATTGAGACAACCAAGAAATCTTTGGAGTTCAATTTTATCTTTGATTATATCAGGGAATTTATTAGCAAAATCAATGGCTCTATCTATGGGGATTATTCTTCTTTGGAAAATATTATGTCCCAAAAATCTAATATTTATTTGGCAAACACTAATCTTTTTGGTTGAAACAACTAGGCCGGCCATTTTTATTGCTTTAATAAAAACATTTAGGTGTTTAAAATGTTGTTCTAGATTCTCAGAGAAAACTAGGACATCATCAATATATACAATCATGAATTTAGTATAGGGATTAAAATGTCATTCATAATATTTTGAAATTTTGAAGGGGCATTCTTTAGGCCAAAGGGCATAACATTCCACTCATATTGCCCAAAGGGAACATTAAAGGCAGTTCTTATAATGATCATTTTCAGCAATCTGGATTTGCCAATATCCAGACTTTAAATTGAATTTTGAGAAAATACAAGCATTAACAAGTCTATCCAAGAGATCTCTTTTATTACGAATGAGATCTCTTATCCATCTTAAGGCTTTATTGAGGGGCATATAATTTATTACTAATCAAGGTGCACCCCGTTCTATTTCAAAGGCCTTTTCAACATAGAATGCGGAACAACTCCAAAAAGAAGAGCTTTTTCTAATAAGTCTCTTTTGAAGTAACTCAGCAATCTCCTTTTTACAGATTTCTAAAAGTCTAGGATTCATTTGAATAGGCCTGTGGTAGGAATTTTATCCTCATGAAAATCAGCTTCATATGGTAAATTAACAATATGTTTTTTTCTATCCCAAAAAGCATTTGGGAGTTCAGCACATATTTCTTTTTCAATATTATTTTTAAGGCTTTCTATTGTTCTTTTATTTTCACGAATCAAGAGTTTGGTTTCTATTGTTTTATATTTTATTTCGTCCTTGAGGTAATATAAAAAATTTCTTTATTAGAGATTTTTTTCTTCTATATTATTGATTTCTCGAATTTTGGGTTTTTCAATGAAATTGAATTTTACATCATATCCTTCAATATTAGCTTCAATTCCAGTGCTATCAATTTTTATTGGATAAAGCATATTTAAAAATGGGGTTCCTAGGATTACGGATTGGCTTAATCCTTTCACCATAATTGAGGGAATTCAAAGCAGTTACCATTATTATATACTACAGCATCAGAAAGTTTATAGTTTATAATCATTTTACTGTCATCTGCCGTATTTAAGACTTGTGTCGTCTTACTAAAATATTTAGTAGGGACAAGCCCTTCATTTATACAATTTAAATCTGCTCCTGAATCTATTAGAACAATAGTTTGAAAACTATAATCCTTCTGAACGACTATTTTTATTACGGTAAACCATTTTTGAGTGATTACTCTATCAAGAAGGCTAACAAAATTACAATCTTGTATTATATTCATATCATGAGATTCTGGTTCATTAATTACCTTAGGAAGAGTATTTTCTGTCTCGGGTAGTAGGTTTTTATAATTTTTTATAATATTATTGAATTCTATTTCATCATCAGTAGGTTCATTAATATGGCTTTCTTCCAAAGGGTTAGTAACTAATTCTATAATCTAGACTCTATTTTTCAAATTTATTAGTTCATTACGAACCTCATTTATTTCATGTCTTAGTTCAGAAAGAGAAGGCTCTTTATTATAATAGTTTTTGCTTTCTACTCTTCTGACAATGTCAGCAAAACTATAGTCTTCTCTAGTACGTACTAGAGGAGTAGAAGGTTTATTATTTGTTTTAGCTATATTTATATATTGGACTAAAGCTTCTCGCTTAGCTTCAGGATTAGTTATTTTATCAATTAAATCTATAATTAGATTTTCTTCTTTAGTGAGCGTATTACAAAAGCATGGGGTATCAGGATTATCACTATTATAATCAGAGTCAGAACTGCTAAAGATTAAATATTCATCTCTTATTTCTCTAGTTAGCATTTCCATATCAGAATCAGAATAACTTTCAGAGACTCCCCATCAATTGTAATATGTCAAGCAGTTGTTTTTTAATATTATTTTCTAGTTGTAGGGAATTTATCTTTTTCTTTATTTTACATTTATTTTTATAATGTCTTACTTTGCCACAATTATACAAACGTGTATCTTATTGAATTTTTTATGTAGGGCATCTAATAATTCCTGAGGAAATTTTGCTAGATATATATAAATGTAGTTTCTATAAGGTCGCAACCTTAAACAGTCCAATTAAGGCGCACCTCCAAATTTTATCATAGAGCTAGAAAACGTTAGGGAAAATATGTAAAAATAGTTAATTCCAAAATGGGGGTTTACACATAGTTTATTGTAATAAGACTACTTATAAGTAATCTTTGCCAAAAAAAATAAATAAATAAAAGAAAAGGGATAAAAGAGAAGAAAAATAATAAAATATATACCTTGACAAGATCACATTAGTCTTTCTTTCATTGGTATCAGAGCAATAATTATTTGTTGTCATTAAGAGTCTTTTCTCTTTATTGAGTCTAGATCTATCTTGGGAATAAAGATATGGCTACCCGTACCTTCATTTCAGATATCCTAAAAACCGAAAAGTTTTATGGGACTAATTATGCCTCTTGGAAAAGAAAGATTGAGTATGTCCTTTATAATTAACACTTGCATGAGATGCTTTATGAGTATCGTCCCCATCGTCTAAGTGTCGACTCATCTCAAGCAATTAAAGATGAGTATGCTACTTGAAAACGTAAAAACTTGAGATGTAAGTACATCCTTTTGTGCACTATGACCGACTCGTATGTTTCCGAGTCTAAGTGTCGACTCATCTCAAGTATTCAAAGATGAGCATGTTACTTGAAAACATAAAAACTTGATACGTAAGCACATCCTTTTGTGCTCTATGATCGACTCGTATGCTTTCGAATAAAAATGTCAGCTCATCTCAAACAATAAAAAATGAATATGCTACTTGAAAACGCAAAAACTTGAGATGTAAGCACATCCTTTTACACGCTATCACCGACTCGTATGCTTCCGAGCAATGGTTTAAAATCACCGACTCGTATGCTTCCCAGTAGCTGTTTAAAACTGACCAAGTCGATATAAAATCGGCCCCATAAAAATCACCGACTCGTATGCTTCCAAGCAGCGGTTTAAAAATGACCAAATTCAGCCCGAAAATCGATCATCTGTCTCGTCACTAATGTGATTCATAGTGATCACTCGGTAAGTTCAACCGGTTCTCACGATTTTTACTTTTAAGATATTTTACTTCCTCGTATCATTAAAACGTTCCAAGAGCCATGTCATCACTTCCCAACCATAACTTGGTAAGTTCAACCGGTTTTCACGATTTTTATTTTCAAGATATTTTACTTCCTCATATAATTAAAACGTTCCAAGAGCCATGTCATCACTTCCCATCCTCACCATTGAAGCGTATCAACAAAACTTAGGAGCCACGTCATCAATTCCCACATTACAACCTCAAAATGCTTTTCCATCTTTGAAATTAACATGGAATATCTTACTTTGTAAAATATTATGATAGATGATATGTAATTTAAATTTTTTCTTTTTATTATTTTTTCATAATTTTGACATTGTTAGGTTCTATTTTTAGGTGAAATTTGTTTCTTGAATATTTTTGTAATGTCATAACATTGAAATTTATAAGGGAATTTATTTTTATTTTTATTTTTATCGCATGATATGGAAGTGTTTTTTAATATAGTTTTTAATCATAGTTGTTATAATATTATAAATAATAATTATACATTGATAATCAAATCTTTTATTTTATTTATTAATTTATTTGTTATAAAGTATATAATGTATTATTTTTGTTATAGTAATAAATTAATTTATTTGTATTATTAATTTATTGTGGTCCATGTATAATTATATATTTCATCCATGATAATTCTATGTTTTTTCTTTTGTGTGATGTAAATTTAATAGTTAACAATAGTTCACATAGGGAAAGAACATCTCAATATTCGCATATTGATGAAAAAAAATGAAAATTATTAATGTAATACCCCTCATTTCTTATTGGAATCCTAAAAAACAACATTTATAATGAGTTTTAATAATTCTTTTGAATTTTTTTTAAGGCCAAATCCAACCGATTCGGCTGATTCCCAATCCAAAACGTCGATTCACCGATCCATATGGGTTTTTGGGGTGCCCGACATGGGGCACCGATCTATTTTTTAAACCACTGCTACCGAGTATGAGTCAATTTTCACTGTAAGTAGAATCTATGGTAGACTTGAGAGGGAGCATGCAAACCCTTCTCTCGTGAACAAGTCATGGCTATGAAGAAGTACAATGAGTTAAATACGATGGAGGGAACTAAATTCTCGGATTATGTGTATACCTTTCGTGCACTAGTTTGAGAGATGGAAGACACTGGCACAAAACCTATTGAACTCATGCAAGTGATTCATCTCATGAGTTCACTTCCTAACTCATGTGAAACATTTGTGTCTTCTCTCTCCGCTCAACAAAAGACCGCAAAATTGGAGGAGCTCATCACGACTATCAAAGGAGAAGAAGAAAGAAGGAAATCAAAACATGCATCGACATCGACACCAACTTAAAGGGATGCCATACACTTGGTAAAATCTCAACCCTTTTTTAAACCAAAGAAAGCAAAGGGAAGAAACAATTTTAGAAAGAGAGGGGATGACAAGAATAGAGATTTTGGAATAAAGGTACAAAGAGAGAGACTATGACTTACTTTATTTGCAAGAAGGTGGGCTACATAGCCAAGTATTATCAGTCCAACAAATTTGGTGGGACCAACAAGGAACTTGCTTGTGTGATCTTTTAGACGTTGCTAGCCGTCCCCAAGGGAGCTTCTTGGTGACTTGACTCGGGAGCTATAACTCATGTCACGAACACCAAAGATGGATTCCGCTCTTTTACTCCCATGGAGCTGGGTGAGCAACACATCTATATGGGAGGTAACCAAAAGACTGACGTACTTGGAGTCAGGGATTTTGAGCATAAATTGAAAAGTGTGAGCATCTTGATCCTAAAGTAAACACTTTATGCTCATAATATGATAAAATGTTTCATTTCAATTCCCAAGATGGCTCGGGCGGGTTTTATGACCATTTTCGTTGGAGAGAAGGTGGTAGTCAAGAAGAGCGATAATGTTATTATGATTTAACGTCTTGTGGATGGTTTATTTACTATTGAAATAAAAGAGAACATTGCTTATGTTTCATCCCCTAATAGTTTGGATGCTACCGGTTATAACACAGTAATTACAAAATAATAGAAAGATTGAAAAAGAAGGGTATTCTTCATAATCATAAGGGAGATTTATCGAACGTGTGTGAATTTGTGTGTAATGAAAAATAATAAGGAAAAATCCCACTAGGGCAAAAAGAACTACTAACGTTTTAGAAATCATTCATAATGACATATGTAGTTCTATGAATGTGGCTACCAAACGATGGCTAAAATAAGAAATGTGTCAGTGATATATAAAATTTCAAGAGACCATAACCCTTGGGGGATTCTCTATGAATGATAAGGACTATGTATCTATCAAAGTATCAGTGGGAGTAATGGTGTTTATTTCTTTATATATGGATGATATGTTAATTGTTAGTAACTCGATTGCCCGAGTAGTAGGGACGAAAACATTCTTTGCACAACACTTCAATATGAAGGATCTTGGAGAAGCTTCATAGGTGTTGGGCATCAAGATAATAAAAAACAAAAAAGAGAGAACTATCCAAAAAAGTTTAATATGGATAAGTGTAAGCTCATGTCCACCCCGATAGACAAAAAGACGAAGCTCAGTAATAATATGTGTCATAGTAAAGATAATGATATAAAAGCCATGGAGAGCGTGCCATATAGAATTGTGGTTGGGTCCTTTATGTACGCCATGACGGGAACAAGATCTGACTTGTCTTTTATCATGAGCATGGTTAGCCGATTCTAATGTAATCTTAAAGATGAGCATTGGAAGGCGGTTAAGAGAATCCTCAGATATTTAAAAGGAACTGTGAATTACGTGGTTACATATTGGAGGAGTGACTGAAATTATAATTGAGAGATATTCAAATTCAAACTATCTCACGGATCTAGATGATGCGAAGTCCACATTTAAATATGTGTTCAGGGACGCAGTTTCTTGAAAATCAAATAAACATGATGTTGTGACATTGTCCACCATGGAGGCAGAGTATATGGCTTGCTGTTTGGCCATTAAGGAGGCCGTATGAATTAAAAAATTTATTAATCAACTTGACTTTAATCCCATGTATTGTTAGGCAATAAAGATTTTCTGCGACAATACGACGGCGATTTGCGTGTCAAATGAGACATAATTTCATATGAACTCTAAGTATATAAAACCATATTTCTAGTACATGAGGAATGATGTTAGATTGAGAGAGATCGATATTAGCTATATATCAACAGATATGAATTGCAGATCATCTGACAAAGGGGGTTGCCCTTATTGTTTTTGTAAAACATGTGAAAGAGATGGGGATGAGAGAAAGTAACAAAGAGATATTGTAAGGCCCTCAAAGACCAACTGGGAGATATTTGATATATGTGACTATTAAAGCCCTTATGAGTGCTTGTAATAAACATTTTGATATAATGGAACATGAACTCAATAGGAGTATCATCCTTCATGAACCACACTACACAAATAATATTTGCTGATACCAAACTAAGCATTACGAACTAGGTCAGTCAGTTGGTAAAAACCTATGTTACCTAGTTATAGAAAACTATTCGATAATAATTTTAATAGGTCATCCCTTACTAAGGTCGGAGTATGCCCGGATGAGTGAGCCGAGAGATTGTGTGACCTTGTGTATGATGGTGGCCTTCAAAGACGGAGGCCAATGCCTCATCTGCGTGCCATCACACGATGTTGCATATATGATAGTCATTTCGAGAAAGCGAACCACCTTTCAAGGTGAAGCTTATGCATGTGCAAGAGATATCGTTCATGTCTAGTTGACCTTGGTACGTCTCTAGGAAGAACTTGAAATCCACAAACTGGGATACGACCCCTTGCCCATTGGTTAGACTTTGGTAACCCACTAATGGGCCCCTGTATAGACTGTAGATCATGGATAACATTGGATCGGTTTGACAAAGCAAGCATGGACCGTAGTCCATAGTTGAAGGTGGAGTACCCTAATATTTATTTATTTGATTCTTAAATCATATAGATTTTTTTCCCAACTAATGAATTTAGTTATGTTTGGTTTCATGATATATAATTTTTAGAATTGTTATTTGAATTTTTCTAGATCTCTGGATATTTTATTTATCAAAATTGAATTTATAAAAACAGAAATATTGATTTTAGAATGATTTAATTATTTAAATTGAATTTATAAAAAAAGAAATATTTGATTTTAGAATGATTTAATTATTTAAATTGAGTTTTATGAATTTTTAACAATTATATAATATTTTAATTAAATTTATTATTGCATGAGATGCCCAATAAGCTATATGGGCCCACCATTGCAATTTGGATGGGGCCCATGAAGCTCCACTCCAAGGAGCTTTCCAATTTTGTTGGATCAAGCTTTGGTTTGAAGAAAAAGTTATGCAATGTTTTAGAAGGCTTTTAACTTGAGAATGCTTTGAATGGATATTTGGAAAGCATGATAAGGCTTGTGCATAATTTTTGGTAAGCACAATATTATGCTTGAAAAAATTTTATTAATGAGAAAATGGTTTAAAAAATAGGGGATAAATGTTGTAACACCTTCCATATGATGTTGATGTCTCATCTATGGAATTGATGACTCAATTCTCTCACCCCGTAAGTTACCCAAGATCAATGGTGCATATTCAATATCAAAAGAAGCAGCAAGCTATAGAAAACCCTAATCCTATTTTTACGCTATAACAGGAAGACCCCATGCCCATAAATCTCTCCTCTCTCTAATATTCTATCTCTGTCTATAATGCCAAAATGGGGGCACACCCCACTTAGGAAAGAAAGCTCTCTCTCTCTCTCTCTTGTGGAAAACTAGGCGGTATGCCCCAATTAGATGGAACTCTCTCTCTCATCTTGCTTAGTGATGATCTAAGTGTTTGGTTGTACTAAGTAGATGTTATCTCTCTTAACCTATGTTTTATGGGTTATACCTAAGTTTGAGATTTGTGATGAAGATGAGTTCATAGTTATATTGGAGGGTTTAACCTAAACTTGTTTTTCCGGTTGAGATTGAAGGTTAATCACTGATCCCGTACCATCGGATGGTGGTGACTCGATGTGGGGTGTAATAAGCCCAATTGAAGTAATCTTCGGCACTCTCTTTTGTTACTTGTCATATTTAATTATATTGTCTCTACATTTCTAAGCATAAGAATTGTGATTAGTCTTTGTATAAAGAAAACTGGTTTCGTGGCATCAAGGTTTTATGATATTAGATTTGCTAGTTGTATTTTCTTTGAAGCAAAAGTTTATATGGGAAAAGTTTATGTTAACCAACTCGCACACCCCTTTCCCAAACGCCAACAGACTGGATCAGCTTGAAGTTCGATGGGCGGTCTTCAAAGATTTTACGTAACGCGGCCTTTTCCATTCAAAATAAATAATTTTATAATGTACTCTGACTTTCGTACTGACTCAAAATCAGGTATCTCTTTCTCTCTCTTCTGGACAACCTCTCTCTCTTCCTCTTTTCTCTCTCGTTTCATTTACCCAAAAAAAGGGCTTTTCTCTCATCCTCTTCCCTGTGCCAAGCCTCTCCTCCCTGGTATTCCCTTTTCCAACTTTCCGTCTTTCTTTTCTTTTTTTTTCCTTTTTTTTTTCTTTTTTTTTTTTTTTTTTTTTTTTTTTTTTTAGTTAGCCGTTGAGTTTTTAATTTTCTAGCGAGTTAGGGAATATTTTATTTTTATTTATCTTCTTGTTCTTGATTAGGTGGAGGGATGGCGGTTATTGCAACTCGGTTGAGGCCTCTGGTCTGATTTTGGTTAGTATTTTGAGCTTGGTCAATCTTTTCCGACTACTGTTCATTCATTTTTCATACTGCATCTTGTTTTCCGGCTATCGTATGTTTATTTTTCAGGATAATAGTATTGTTTTAATCTGTGTATTTAGTTTATTTATGCGAATATTGTCATTCATCCTGTTGATTTTTTGTAAAAATTTGATGTTGTTATTGTTGATTTTCTGGTGATTAGCATAGTGTTATAGCTGTGATTCGTTTTTTTAATATAATTGTTTTGTTCTTGATTGATTAGGGTTTATGTTCTATCTAGGGCGGGGATTTTATCTAAAACAGTTCTACATAGTTGATTTCACAATCAAAATTGGCGCTTCGTGTTACCCAAAATTGTAGTTCAATTTTAGCGGGTATTTTCACTTTTATCTTACTTTCCCACTTCATTTATCAAAGAGTTCAATCTCCGTTACTTTCAAAGTTAATAGTTTATATATTTGTACAGATCCTCTATCTCTCTCTATGACAATGTTTTTTGAGCATGGTTCACATATCTATCTCTCTCGAAAATTTTTAGTGAATAATTTTTTCTCTTTTGTAGAATCGATTTGGGGGGAGTTTGAGCATGGTTTCATAAATTTTCCTCTCTCTCTCTATCTCAAACATATACTCGTTGAAATTCTTAAAAATTGCATCCTCTGAGTTCTCAATTTCCATCATCGATTTGGGGTAAGTTTGGGCTTTTTAGTAGAATCCCAAACAATTTTGGTGGAATCCACCAAAATGTTTTTTCTCTCTTTACCTTTGATGATTTTTGGAGCATATTTGTACAGAACATCTATCTCTCTCTATCACAATGTATTTTGGGCATGGTTTCATTGGGCATGGTTTCACATATCTATCTCTCTACCTCGAAAAATTTTAGGCCATGATTTTTGCTCTTTGTAGAATCGATTTGGGAGGAGTTTGGGCATGGTTTCACCAATTTTCCTCTATCTATTTCTATCTCAAATATATACTCGTTGAAATTCTTAGAAATTACAATCTTTGAGTTCTCAATTTCCATCATCGATTTGGGTGGAATCCACCAAGATTTTTTTTCTCTCTTTATCTCTGATGAGTTTTAGGCATATTTGTACAAATCATCTATCTCTCTTTATCTCAATATTTTTTGGGCTTGGTTTCACATATCTACCTCTCTACCTCGAAAAGTTTTAGGGCATGATTTTGTTTCTTTTGTAGAATCGATTTGGGGCGAGTTTGGGCATGGTTTCAGCAATTTTCCTCTATCTCTCTCTCTCTCAAACATATACTCGTTGAAATTCTTAGAAATTACAATATCTGAGTTCTCAATTTCCATCATCGATTTGGGGGGAGTTTGGGTTTTTTAGTGGAATCCAAAACAATTTTGGTGGAATCCACCAAAATTTTTTTCTTGCTTTACCTCTGATGATTTTGGGGGGCATATGTGTACAGATCCTCTATCTGTCTCTATCACAATGTTTTTTGGGCATGGTTCACATATCTATCTCTCTACCTCAAAAATTTTTAGGCCATGATTTTTTCTCTTTTGTAGAATCGATTTGGGGGGAGTTTTGGCATGGTTTCATAAATTTTCCTCTCTCTTTCTATCTCAAACATATACTCGTTGAAATTCTTAGAAATTGCATCCTCTGAGTTCTCAATTTCCATCATCGATTTGGGGGGAGTTTGGGTTTTTAGTGGTAAT
>NW_006499563.1:437806-452956 GCF_000471905.2 Amborella trichopoda | reverse complement strand
TAAAAGAAGATGCTAGGCTGAATCTACTAGCTCACAGGAAAAAATAAGCCTACCGATTCACATTGAATTTGGGCCGATCTGACGATCATAGATGTCTGATAGTTTTTGAATTTTAATTTTTTTTCTACAAAATAGGTGAATTTTTTAAAAATATCAAAAAAATATTTTACATGAAATAAATTGATCAAAATACCCTCGAAATGTTTTTTGGGGTATTTTGGTCAATTTTTTTCACGAATTATTTTTTTAATATTTTTATTAGAGTGATTTGGATTTGTTGAAAAAAAAAATTCAAATTCAATTACTATTAGACATCTGTGTTTGTCAGATCCGCCCAGATTCAATCTGGGCTGTTGGGCTTATACTATTCCATGAGCTAGTAGGCTCACCCAAGCTTTTTCCATATATCTATATATAGGAAAATGATTCTGTAAGCTGGTGGGCTTACAGGTAAAAATATGCCAAACGACCTAGATTGAATATGGGTCGCTCTGACGGTCACAACTTCATTTCGTATTTTAATTTTAATTTTTTTCTATAAATCCAAATAATTTAAAATTTTAGACATGTGTTTTTCAAAAATAGGATATTCTAATAAAAAAAATCAAAAAAATAATTTATATGAAATAAAATGATCAAAATACCTCTGAAAAGATTCGGGGGTATTTTGATCAATTTTGTTTTCCCGAATTATTATTTTGATATTTTTATTTGGTGGGCCTTGATAAGAAGAACACATGCCTAAAATTTTAAGTTATTTGGATTTGTAGAAAAAAAATTAAAATTCAAATACAAAATGAGGTCGCGACCGTCAAATTGACCCATATTCAATTTGGGCAATTGGGCGTATTTTTACCTATAAACCCATTGGCAAAAATGAACAGTGATTTCATCTACTCTCATCACCATTCAAACTTCATCGCACGGTCACAATTTTCTAGTAGTGAGCGTGTATACTTCTTAGTGAGGCGTACCTAATAAAAATATAAAAAAAATAATTCGTAAAATATAAATTAACAAAAATACCTGCGAAAATTTACGGGGGTAGTTTGGTCAATTTATATTTTACGATTTTTTTTTTTTCATATTTTTATTAGGTGATCCCTGAAATGATTTGGGGGTATTTTGGTTAATTTATATGTAAGGACCTGGACTTTTTTGGCATATTGGAAGAAGTCGTTGTGTGTACATGAGGACACCGCCGTGCGTGCAAAGGAGGAAGCCGCCGTGCGTGCAGGAGGAAGCTGTCGTACGCGACACTGCCGTGCACGATGCCACCAAGCACGATGCTGCCGTGAGTGCTGCTGCCGTGCACGACACCGTTGTGTGCGTTGCTGCCGTGGGCGTCGCTGCCAAGGAGGAAGCCGTTGTGCGTGCAAGGAGGAAGCTGTCGTGCGCGACATTGCCGCGTAGGATGCCACAGAGCACGACACCGTCATGAGCGTTGCTGCCAAGAGTGAATGTAAGGGCAGTCCAGGGAACTTCTATGCTTGCTCTTTTATGAGTACCATGTGGCACATGTATGCCACTGTATGCTACTTGTGTGCCCGTTGCATTCCACCTGCTTGCTGCCTCCCCCTCTTTGCTTATAAGTACCCCCCTTTACACCCCTCTCAAGAGTTTTGCTCTCTCTCACCCACGACCTCTCTTTCAAACACTTAGAACCTCAAGCTTGAAACCATTCTTGGAAGCTTGACCTGTGTGGGGGAAAACTTGAAGTCTTTTGTTGCATGTAAGTGGATTAAGCTTCAATGCTTTTATACTTTGTTGGTACATGTTGTCTTAGTTCATAAAAGTATGAAGTTTAGCATGATTGTAGATGTGATTTTGGAAATGAGAATGGGTGTTCAAAGTATGAAGTTTGAGCATAATCATGAAGTTTAATCATGATTATAGATGCAATTTTGAATATGAATGTGGCTGCATGCTATTGAATACTTGTTGGAATATGCTAGTTTTTCCAGAACTGTAACCCCCAATTGTATGATTGTTTGAGTATTGAAAACACCTCTGTTGATTATGAAACTTGGTCGGAAAGTACCTCTTTGAATTTATTTTAAGATGGGAAATACGTCTTGACAATACCTCTTTTGGTTTGAAAGTTATCAGCCATCTTGTAAAGCATGCCCGAATTGTGCCATAAATTTCCAAGAACTTTGCATACTTTTGTGTGGCACTGTTTACTGACTACATGTCTCAGAATGATGTCAAACCACTTCTAAATGAAAGATAAATGAGTCTATTTTCAAAATGGTTTAGGAACCACAACTAAATTCTATGTGGATTGGAAGTTATACCCATTTTTCTCTGAGACTATCACACTAAAATTTTTGTTGTTTTCCAAAACTGTTATGTGTTTCTATATGGAACTGTTTACTAACTAAAATGTCTTAGAATGAGGCCAAACCACTTCTAAAACGAAAGATGAATGAATCTATTTT
Source organism: Amborella trichopoda (assembly GCF_000471905.2). The sequence goes on along the minus strand of NW_006499563.1, from coordinate 450,515 downwards.
AAAAATGACTTTGGAACCATGATAAAATTTGTCGTGGATTGGAAGTTATGCCCATTTTTCTATGAGTCTATCATACTGGAATTTCTGCTCTGTTACGAAATAGTGAATGTGCATGGTTGTAATAAGACATGCCTATGAAATATTGAATGTGCATGATTGTAATAAGATATGCCTATGAAATATTGAATGTATATGATTGTAATAAGATATGCTAATGAAATGTAGAATGTTCATGGTTGTAATAAGACATGCCTATGAAATGATGAATGTGCATGATTGTAATAAGACATGCCACCGATGTGATATGAAGTACTATACAATGTGTTATCCATTGGTAGTTTGATATGGTATGATAAGAATTTGATCTGACTCACTACGTAACGGGTCATCTGTTGGTAGTGTAATGTGATACTATATGATAAGAAAGTTGTGCCGGCAGTTGAGAATTTTCCCTGATTCTCGAGGATAGAAAGGGATTTAGGATGTGAGCCATATGGGTGGGTTGTGCCTCCCCAATATATGTATAAGTGGCACTACGCAATGGTCATCCATTGGTGGTGTAACGCCCTCCAGCTAAAGAGCAAATGAGGGTCGTGTCTTGCAAGGATACTGCCCTATCAAAAGCCTCAAAGCGCGATGGGGATTGTGTGTGTGCGCGCGCGTGAAGACATTACAAAATGGGTCATTCATTTGTCATTGTCTTCTCTCCTGAGTAATGGTAGAAGTCCTAAGCAATGAGATTGGCTTGACCTGATTGATAGGGCTTCTACTTCAGGAATAGGTGATATTAAGATTGCCTGCAATTATTATATGTTTGCTTGAATTATTGATCTGTTATTTCGATGGAATGATTTGATAAACTGTTAGCTCATGTGATATTTGATATCTGATTTGCGCTTGCTCCACCATGAAAGAAATTACTCATGACACATTGGCAATAAAAAGAATTGTGATACATGATTCCATGTTGTAAAACCTGCATGAATCTTGGGGACTGTTATGAATAACGCTTTATAGGCAAGAATGCATGGCGCTTTGATCTACTTATTGGGCTTCATAGCTCATTTGACTTTCCTCAATGTAGAGTGATAACTTGCAGATTGAGGATGGACGGTTGGGTTATCGCAGCTGACGGTTGGAGCCCCGAACTTGACGAGGAAGCTTCGTTTGATTGTAGGTTTTAGATGGCAGTTTTGCCATATAGTTATTTTGTTTTGGTATTATGTAATTGTTGTTGGGCTTTTAGTGCCTTGGACATATTTGTAATAATTTTGGAGCTCTTGTAAATATTTTTGTTTTAGTTTGCCCAACTTTTGATGTTGTGTTTAGAGTTTTGTTTTCTTTCGTAGTTTGCTTTGATTCATTCGTTTCAAAAGCGTTGAGCGTAGTCCCACCTGAGTGGCATTTGTTACCTTTGGTTGCAGTCTCGTACCCTATTGCTCTCCGGCAATTACGGCAAGGGGGCATGAGGCGGAGCTGTGACAATTTATGGTATCAGGGCAGCCATGATAGGATTCTTAACCTAGAGAGTTTTATAAGTGTCCTTAAAATGGTTTTGAATAAGTTAATGACTAGCGTCTGTGTTCCTGTTATAGATTGAGATGACAAGGGCTCGTACCAACAATTCGAGCTCAAGTAATGCGAAGACGGAGACCTTTGAAAAATTCTTTAGGACGCTTGGGGCCATGACCCAAATTATGAAGGATTGCGTGCCGACCCCAGACCAAGATGATAGTGGGTTGATTGAGAGGTTTAGGAAACTTGCACCTCCAGCATGCTCGGGATACGGAGGAGTGGAACAGGTTGAAAATGGAGGAGGCAAGTAGAGAAGATTTTTGAAGTGTTGCATTGTTCTGATGAGCAGAAAGTGAGTTTGGGGACCTTTATGTTAGAAGGGGATGCCGAGCACTGGTGGAGTTTGGTGAGGCAATCCTGGGAGGAGACAAGGACTGCGGCAAATTGAGAAGGCTTTCTAGTGGCATTTTTTGAGAAGTACTTCCCTGATTCAGTCCGAGAAAGAAAAGAAGTGGAATTTATTGAGTTGCAGCAAGAGAGACTGTCAGTGGAACAATATGCAGCTAAATTTAAAGAGATCCCCCGCTACACACCACATATCATCAATACAAAGGCGCGTAATGCGAGCAAGTTTGAGAGGGGCCTTAGGCCAGATATCCGAGGGAAAGTAATGTCAGCCAATCTTAAGACATTCTCCCCGTTAGTAGACCTAGCCTTGAAGATTAAGAAAGATTGTGAAGAGTTCCGACTGAGGAAGGGAGAGTAAGGTTCGCACCGTCTGAAAGTTTTGGAGGGAAGACTCGGCCGCCTCCTATGAGAGACTTTAGGGGAAGGGCTAATCAGGGCAACACGAAAATCCAAAAGGCCTTCCTGGGCGATGTGAGGGATAACCGACACCTGGCCTGCTCATATTGCGGATTGAATAACCACTCTGCGGCTGAGTGTTACAAGAAGTCGGGAACATGTTATCGATGTGGCAAGCCTAACCACCTGATCAAGAACTGCCCTATGATGAAGCTCGAGGACATACCGAAGACTCAGGGTCGGGTGTCGGCGCTTACCGAACGGGAGGCAAAGGCTTCTACCTCAGTGATTCGAGGTAAGCTATATGTTTGTGGTAGAGAGGCTAGATTTTTAATTGACTCTGGTTCATCTCATTCTTTTGTTGCACCTCATTTTGCATGTCATCTAAATGTTGAACCTTCACTTCTTGACTCGACTTTAATAGTGTACACACCTATGGGGGATTCTATGGAAACTGACATAATATATAAACAATATGGGGTTTTGCTTGAGGGGTATGTCCTACCTATAGACTTGATACTTCTAGATATTTGGAACTTTGATGGTATTTTGGGCATGGACTGGTTGTCCACACACCATGCCATTGTTGACTGTTATGATAAGACTTTTACCCTTAGACACCATAACCGACTTGAGTTGCACTTTGTTAGTATCAACGAGGTTCCCCCTCTACATTTTATTTAGACCCTTCGGGCTTACCATCTTTTGGCTAAAAAATGTGTTGGATACTTAGCCTATGTGGTAGAGAATTGGGACATACAATCCAAGTTAGAAGAGATACTAGTGGTAAGACAATACCCATAGGTCGAGGAATTGTCATCCTTGCCTCTAGTAAGGGAGATAGAATTTGAGATAGATGTGATCCTTGACACTTCTCCCATCTCTAAAGCCCCTTATAGGATGGCCCCAACAGAATTAAAGTAGTTGAAAGAGCAACTGCAGGAGTTGTTGAAAAAGGGATTCATCCGACCCAATGTGTCACCTTTGGGTGCGCCGGTTCTGTTTGTGAAAAAGAAGGATGGATCTATGAGACTTTGCATAGACTATAGGTAGTTGAATCAAGTAATAGTAAAGAACAAGTACCCCCTGCCTAGGATTGATGACTTCTTTGACTAGCTTCAAGGAGCCCAAGTGCTATCTAAGATTGATCTCCGATTGGGTTATCATCAACTGTGGGTCAAGGAGGGAGATATTCCCAAGACTGCATTTAGAACCCGATATAGCCACTATGAGTTTTTAGTAATGTCATTTGAATTAACTAATGCCCCAGCTATTTTCATGAATCTAATGAATTGCATTTTCATGCCCTTTCTGGATGATTTTGTTGTGGTCTTTATTGATGATTATTTTGGTGTATTCGAAGAGCTTAGAAGAACATGACCAACACCTGAGAGTAAGCCTTCAAACTCTAAAGTCAGAAAAGTGTTATGCTAAGTTGAGCAAGAGTGAATTTTGGCTTCCCAATGTGGCCTTCCTTGGGCACGTTGTTTCTAGGGATGGGGTCGCAGTTGACCCTTATAAGATTAAAGTCGTACTCAAAGGGGGAAGACCAACAAATGTGTCAGAGGTCTATAGTTTTCTAGGGTTAGCAGGTTATTATAAACGCTTTGTGGAAGGATTTTAAAAAATAGCGCTCCCTCTGACGCGTCTAACCCAGAAGAATATAAATTTTGTATGGTCAGATGACTGTGAAAAAAGTTTTCAAGAGTTAAAGAAGAGATTGACTATGGCTCCGATACTGACCTTACCAGAAGGAAATGAAACTTGGCAGTTTACACTGATGCCTCTCATAAAGGGCTCGGATGTGTGCTTATGCAACGAAGGAAGGTCATTGCATGTGCCTCCAGACAGTTATAGTTGGATGATCAGAATTACCCAACCAATGAGTTGGAGCTTGTGGCTGTAGTTTTCGCCTCTAGAGACACTACCTCTATGGAATTTAAGGTATATATGGATCATAAGAGCCTCAAGTACATGTTTTCCCAAAAGGAGTTGAACATGAAGCAAAGGAGATGGATGGACCTGTTGAACGATTATGATTGTACCATCTAGTATCACCTGGGCAAACTAATGTGGTAGCAGATGCTTTAAGCAAGAAGACCGTAATATCAGTGACTCATCTAATGGTCAGAGAGATGAAGTTGTTAGAGAATATAGTGGGATGGCACCCAGCTCCACCCCTTGGTGGTGGGGTAAGTATGACAATTTACATAAGGATAGATCCCCAACTTTTTCAACAGATCCGGCTGGCACAAAAGAAGGATCCCTAGCTTAAGAAAATTTTGAAAGAGATGAAGCTGGGAAGGAAAAATGATTTCTTTATGAGCAGTGATGACTTGTTAAGATTAAAAAATGGGGTATGTATCCTTAATGATGACGATTTAAAGAGAGCTATCTTAGAGGAACCTCACTGCTCTCATTAGACTATACATCCTGGGAGTACTAAGATGTATCAGGACCTGAAGAAAACTTTCTGGTGGATTGACATAAAAAAGGTAGTAGCACTGTTTATTTCTAAGTGCTTGACATGCTAGCAATTGAAAGCTGAGCACCAGAAACCCGTTGGATTGTTGCAGCCCTTACCTGTGCCGGAATGGAAATGGGAGCACATTCCTATGGATTTTGTTTTCGGTTTACCTAGAACTAGTTCTGAGCATGATAGTATTTGGATCATTGTGGACCAACTGGCCAAAGCTGCTCACTTCTTGCCGATCCGCACGAACTACACCTTGGATAAACTAGCTCAATTATGCATCAAGGAAATAGTGAGGTTGCATGGAATACTAGTCAGCATCGTGTCCGACAGGGACACTAGATTTACCTCTAGATTTTGGGTTAGCCTGCAGTAAGCCTTGGAGACAAGACTTACTTTTAGCACTGCCTTCCACCCCCAGATTGATGGACAATCAGAGAGAACTATTCAGACCATGGAGAATATGTTAAGGGCTTGTGTCTTTGATTTTAAGGAAAGTTGGGATGATCATTTTCCCCTTATTGAATTCGCATATAACAACAGCTTCCAAGCCACTATTCAGATGGCACCTTTTGAGGCCCTGTATGGAAGAAAGTGCAGGTCACCCATTTGTTGGGACGAGATTGGTGAAAGAAGGCTTTTAGGGCCAGAAATTGTCCAGATGACCTCAAAAAAGATTTCTTTGATTCGAGAGAGGCTCAAGACAGCTCAAAGTCTGCAGAAGAGTTACGCCGATAACCGAAGAAGAGACCTTGAGTTTGAGGTGGGTCATCGGGTTTTCTTGAAGGTATCCCCAACTAAGGGCATTATGAGATTCGGTAAGAAAGGGAAGTTGAGCCCGCGTTATATTGGACCTTTTGAGATTGTGGAAAGAGTTGGAGGCGTGACATATAGACTTGCCCTACCACCCAAGTTAGCAAATGTCCACAATGTCTTTCATGTATCTCTGTTAAGGAAGTACCAACCTGACCCGTCCCATATTCTGAGGTATGAACTGATTCCGATCAGAGAAGACTTGACCATCATTGAGCAGCCTGTTGGGACAATAGACATAAGGGTGCAAGTATTGCGTAATAAGGACATCCCTCTGGTTCGTGTTTTGTGGCAACACCTTTCATGGGAAGAGTCGACCTGGTAACGGGAAGATGAGATCCGGGATAAGTATCTCCAATTGTTCGATTAACAGAAGTATGATTTTGGGGACAAAATCCTTTTTAAGGGAGGGATGATGTAAGGACCCGCACTTTTTTGGCATATTGGAAGAAGTCGTTGTGTGTACATGAGGATGCCGCCGTGCGTGCAAGGAGGAAACCGCCGTGCGTGCAAGAGGAAGCAGTCGTGCGTGTAAGGAGGAAGCCGTCGTGCGTGAAGCCATCGAGCACGACACCACCATAAGCATTGCTGCTGTGCACGATGCCCCCTAGCACGACACTGTTGTGAGCGTTGCTGCCAGGGAGGAAGCCGTCGTGCGTGCAAGGAGAAAGCCGTCGTGCACGTACTGCCATGCGCGATGTCACCGAGCACGACATTGTCGTGAGCGTTGCTGTTGAGAGTGAATGTATAGGGTAGTCTAAGGAACTTCTATGCTTGCCCTTTCATGAGTGCCATGTGGCATATGTATGCCACTTGTGTGCCCCTTGCATGCCACCTGCCTACTGCAAGTACCCCCCTTCGCATCCATCTCAAGAGTTTTGCCCTCGCTCACCTATGACCTCCCTTTCAGATACTTAGAACCTCAAGCTTGAAACCATTCTTGGAAGCTTGGCCTGTGTGGGGGGAAACTTGGAGTCTTTTGGTGCATGTAAGTGGATTCAGCTTCCATGCTTTCATGCCTTGTTGATACATGTTTTCTTAGTTCATTCAACTATGAAGTTAAGCATGATTGTAGATGTGATTAATGTGTGTTCAAAGTATGAAGTTTGAGCATAATTATGTGTGTGACTTTAAATATGAGTATGAATGTTCAAATCATCAAGCTTAAGCATGATTATAGATGCAATTTTGAATATTAATGTGGCTGCATGCTATTGAATTCTTGCTGGAATGTGCCTGTTTTTTCAGAACTGTAACCCCCAATTGTATGATTGTTTTGAGTATTGAAAACACCGCTGTTGATTACGAAACTTGGTGGGAAAGTACCTCTTTGAATTTATTTTAAAATAGAAAGTACTTCTTAGCAATGCATCTTTTGGTTTGAAAGTTATAAGTCATCTTGTAAAGCATACCAGAATTGTGCCATAAATTTTCAGGAACTTGACACAATTTTGTGTGGGACTGTTTTCTGACCAAAATATCTCAGAATTAGGTCAAACCACTTCTAAATGAAGTATAAATGAGTATATTTTCAAAATGGTTTCGGAACCATGACAAAATTCCATGTGGATTGGAAGTTATGACCATTTTTCTTTGAGACTATCACACTAGAATTTCTATTGTTTTTCATAACTGTTATATGTTTCTATATGAAACTGTTTACTGACCAAAATGTCTTAGAATGATGCCGAACTACTTCTAAAATGAAAGATGAATGATTCTATTTTCAAAATAGTTTTGAAACTATGAAAAAATTCCTTGTGGAATGGAAGTTATGCTTATTTTTCTATGAGACTATCACACTGGAATTTCTGCTCTGTTATGAAATAGTGAATGTGCATGATTGTAATAAGATATACCTATGAGATATTGAATGTGCATGATTGTAATAAGATATGCCTATAAAATATTGAATGTGCATGATTGTAATAAGATATGCCTATGAAATATTGAAAATATGCATGGTTGTAATATGATATGCCTATGAAACGATGAATGTGCATGGTTGTAATAAGACATGACACCGATGTGATATGAAGCACTATGCAATGGGTTATCCATTGGTAGTGTGATATAGTATGATAAGAATGTAATATGAGGCACTACGCAACGGGTCATCCGTTGGTAGTGTAATGTGACATGATATGATAAAAAAGTTGTGTCGGCAGTTGAGATCTTTCCCTGACTCCCGATGATAGGAAGGGAGTTAGGATGTGAGTCATATAGGTGGGTCGCGCCCTCTCAATATATGTATAATTGACACTACGCAATGGGTCATCTATTGGTAGTGTAATGCCCTTCAGTTAGAAAGCAAATGAGGGTTGTGTTTTACAAAGCCACTGCCTATCAAAAGCTCCAAAGCGTGCTGGGTATTATGTATGTGTGAGTGTGTATGTGTGTGTGTGTGTGTGTATTGTGTTTGGAGTTTTGTTTTCTTTCGTGGTTTGCTTTGATTCCTTCATTTCAAAAGCGTTGAGCGCACTCCCATTTGAGTGGCATTCGCTACCTTTGGTCGAGGTCCCACACCCTGTTACCCTCCGACGAGTACAACAAGGGGGCAGGAGGAGGGGCTGTGACATTATATTTTACAAATTATTTTTTTATATTTTTATTAGATTCTCTTATGTTTAAATAATAGATGATCAAAATTTCAAATGATTTCGATTTGTAGAAAAAAATGAAAAATTCAAATATGAAATGAGGTCGTGACCATTGGATCGGGCCCATATTCAATATGAGTCGTTGGCTGATACTATAGCTGTCAGCTCGAGGATTTTTTATGTACTTTTATTATTCTTTTGTTTCTTAAGAATAGGGAGGGAGTGCGCGGGGATAATTAGGTGGGCATGAGTTTATCTTGTGCTTGATATTGATCACTTGAGTTGGTTAGTTTGAGGCATATAAATAAGATAAGGTTAAATATAGAGGGTTTATCTTTTAAACAATAACCAACGTTGGGAGGCTTTGAGTAAAATGTGGGCTAACTATATTAGAAGCAAATCTTTGGCACGTGAAGTTAAGAGAGAGAAAATATAGATGAGAGAAAATAGGTTAACAGAGAAAATAGGGGGAAGATATAAAGTAGGAAAAGTCCGTGTGTAAAGAGAGTTTTTTTTTCCTTAGTCATTGTTTAACTTCTTGTTAGTCTATTTAAAAGGAACTCTCCCTTCATTGTAAATCAATGAATGAATAGAATTTGATCTCTTGAAGAAATTGTTTTTGGGGTTGAATCCCTTGCAGACCTTTGAGATATGGTATATTCTCTTAACCCTTTTTTTTTTTTTTTCTTTTTTTTTAGTTTTATTTTCTCCCTGCATCAATTGGTATCAAAGCGGGTTACGATGACTTCAATGGAGGCATCCCTCGAAAGATTAAAGTTGTGGCTGTTGATTCAGAAAGTTCAAGCCCTAGTGGAGAAAGTAGAAAAACTCATGCTTTTAGCAGTAGAGTAGAAGAGCTCATGCGGGTCGCTTAGCTTCGGTGTGAATTGAATTTGGAGAGTAGCGTTGGAGATCAAGGCAAAGAAGGTGAAGGAGGTGACTTTCATCTCGTTCCTATAAAAAAGGATATTCTTGAGATCAAGTTTCCTATCCATATCGAAAATCATGTGGAAAATCCTATCTCAGAGAAGGCGTTTGATTTTGAGGACAATATCAATCACAAGCCCATAAATCTCCATTCATTATAAATCAATGAATGAATTTGAATAGAATTTGGTCTCGTGAAGAGATTGTTTTTGGGGTGGATTCCCTTGCAGACATTTGAGAAATGGTATATTCTCTTGACCTTTTCTCTTTCTTTTTTTTTTCTTTTTTTTTTTGTTTTATTTTCTCCCTACATCAATTAGTATCAAAACGGGTTACGATGGCTTCAATGGAGGCATCCCTCGAAAGATTAAAGTTGTGGTTGTTGATTCAGAAAGTTCATGCCATAGTGGAGAAAGTAGAAAAACTCATGCCTTTAGCTGATAGAGTAGAAGAGCTCGCACAGATTGCTCAGCTTCAGTGTGAATGGAATTTGGAAAGTAGCATTGGAGATCTAGGCAATGAAGGTGACGGAGGTGATTTTCATGTCGTTTCCTATCCATATCGAAAATCAAATGGAAAATCCTATCTTCAAGAAAGCATTGGATTTTGAGGACAATTTCAATCACAAGCCCATAAATAATAAAAGGATGGCTGAGTTCAAGATATTTGTATTAATCCCTCTTTTTTTATATTTTAATCCATTCTTTGACGTGTTTTTACAACCATTCTTATTTTTAGAGCCAAAGGAGAAGAAGGCAAAAGAAAGATGCGGGTTTGATGTAGATCCCATCTTAAGCCCTCTTCAAAACTCGAGGACGAGTTTTCTCCGACCAAAGGATATTGACGCAGTCATGGAATAACCTAATTTTCTTATGTACTGTTATTAATGGTTATATTTTAGGGATTTTTAAAAATTATTTAGTTTAGATTATTAGGGCTATTTTAATTTTTTATTTTATTATTCTTTTGTTTATTAAGAATAGGGAGGGAGTGCGCAGGGATGTTTAGGTGTGCATGAGTTTATCTTGTGCTTGATATTGATCACTTGGGTTGGTTAGTTTGACGAATATAAATAGGATAAGGTTAACTATAGAGGGTTTATCTTTTAAACAATAACCAACATTGGGAAGCTTTGAGTAAAGGAAAAGGTTTCTATAGTCTCCCTACATCATAAGAAGTTCTATGCTTCCCCTACCATCCAGCCGTTCAATTTTGATCAAGACAGCCACTTCTTAGATTCGACATCTCAAAGTATTTTATTTTTAGTTTTTTATACATGTTATATGAATATGAAATTTGGTATGTGCCATATTCTCATTGAGGTGCACCTATAAAAAATATTAAAAATAATTTTTCGATAAAATATAATGATCAAAATACCCCTTGAATCTTTCAAGGGTATTTTGGTCTTTTTATTTAATTATAAATATTTTTTTTATATTTTTCACTAGTGGCGTTTAATAGAAGATTGGACGTACAAAATTTGGTGTCAAAATAGTTTATATAAAAAAATTAAAAATAAAATAGTGTAGAGATGTGACATTATGTTTGGGGCAATCTTAGCCCTCCATTCAGAATGGACTGTTGGATAAGGGGAAGTCTATAAGTTTTATGTTGTAGGGGAAGCATAGAAAGCTTGCCCTTAAGTAAAACATGAGTTAACTATTTTAGAAGCAAATCTTTGACACGTGAAGTTAAGAGAGAGGAAATAGGGATAAGAGATAAAGTAGGAGAAGTCCATGTTTTGAGATATTTTTTATTTTGTGCTTAGTTATTATTTATCTTCTTTTTAGTCTATTTAAAGGGAAATCTCCCTTCATTATAAATCAGTGAATGAGTTTGAATAGAATTTAGTCTTATGATAAGATTGTTTTTGGGGTGGATTCTCTTGCAAACCTTTGAGAGATGATATATTCTCTCAACCTTGTTTCTTTTTTTTGGTTTTATTTTCTCCCTGCATCCGTGTGTGTGGGTTTGTCTCTGTTAGTCTTACTTTTGGTTTTTTGTTAGCTTGTGCTAAGTTGTGATATCAGAGCCAAACAAAAAAAAAGAAAGAAGAAAGAGTAATATTGTAGATTTAAGGGAAGTTATCGTTAACATACCTTAATTTTAAAAAAATCGCAAAAAATCCCCCGTTTCCAAAACCTTTGCCCACACCCTTTTTCCCAAATTTTGAGATTTTTTGGATGAAAATAGCCTTTACGGTATTACGGTAGAAAGACTACCGTAATAGTGTGAAGATACATTACGATACTTCGAGTACCGCAATGAATATTACGGTAATTTAAAATACCGTACAGAAAAATTACAGTTTAATTACGGTAATACATAAATATATTCTTCACGACATTCTTAATACCGTAATACTTTGATAAGCTTCAAACTGAAGCTAATATCAGAGCTTTCTCTCTCCTCCCGTACTATGCGAAATCAAAACCCAGAAATAGGATCCAACAGAGAAAATGTCATTACCAAGAAACAAAAAATAAGAAAATGAAGCACAGATCAAACAAAGAAAATGTCAATATTTTCTCTCTAAAGTGAGAAAAGACAAACAGTAAAACGAAATACGTAAATATGGCGAGTGAAAGGACCGATCAGAAGATGGCGATCTTCAGCACTTTTACCGAGCAAATGAGAAGCGAAAAGAGAGAAACAGAGAAGCCTTTGTTCTGTAATTCCTTTCAATTATTTTTCTAGGCGCTTTTTGTCTTCCATTCTCGGTTTCCGATGCATTTTTCACGAAAAATGGATTACTTCTTCTTTTCTTCCTGATGGGACGAAAACGAACATTCATTGCCTTATGAACTCTGATCAAGAAAAATTTTCGGATTTTTATAGGTTATAAAAGTTCTCTCTCTCTATGTAAAGCGTTTTGTTTCCATGAAAAATTAAAGTTGAGGACCTACTTTCAATTATTTGCCGAAACTCTATGATTGTGTCATACAGTTTTGTGTACTCGGAATCCGTGACGAGTAACCAGTAATAAGAAGCCATTGAACTCTGCTTGATCAGAGAAGAATTGGAACCTCACCATTTTTCAACATTCCTCTTCCATTTCCCATGAATTTTATCTCAGGACGAGAACGTACAACAAAATGCTTAAGGTTATGGAAACAAGTAAATTTGAACATAAACTAAAATAAAAATTTTATACTTTTGTTTTGATTTCACAGAGTGCTGGAAGAGAGAGGTAGCGAGATTAGCTTCGGTTTGAAGTTTTTCAAAGCATTATCGTATTAAGAATGTAGTGAAGAATATATTTATGTATAACAGTAATTAAAGTACCGTAATGTTCTTTACAGTATTTAAATGACCGTAATGTTCATTATAGTACTCAAAGTACCGTAATGTATCTTCATACTATTACAGTAGTCTTTCTACCAGCGTTTTAAAAAACGTCGAGTCGAACCGGACTCGCCCGGTTCGACTCGAAAATAGTGAAAAAGGAACCGGATCGCCCAAAAATCGGAAATCGTCCGGTTCTAGAGAGAACCGGACGATTCCGTACAGTGAATTGGCGATTCACTGTACAGAATCGGCGAGTCCGAACAGTGAATCGGCGATTCCGTACGGT
>NW_006499563.1:405712-416375 GCF_000471905.2 Amborella trichopoda | reverse complement strand
TATACACTTTTTTCATTCTAATGAACAATCATAAAAAAAGAAAAAAAAATTGAAAGCACCACCTAAAAAATATTTTTTTTAGCCCAATCAACATAGGCCGTATTTGGATATATCTTAATCTTGGAATTGGGTGTTTTTTATTATTTATTAATAATATTTTATTTTGAAAAAAAAAATATTTTAGCATAATAAAAGTAGTTTAGCATAAAAATACAAACACTTTTATTTTCTATTGATAATGCGAGTGGCATGATCATATAATTTTGGATGGATGTATTGGAGATAAGAAATTTTTGAAAAATAAAATTTTAATTCACAAAATAATATTTTTTGGACTATTAATTTACTATAAATTTTGTATGATGTTAAACGATTTTATGACATGAAGGTCCAATATGCAACAGGCTAACTGCAGATGTGAACTACACATAAATTTCAATAAATGTAATTATGGATATGCGTATTTATATTGATATGGACATATTGTACGGACATATCATATCCAAATATCATTTTTTTGAGTTCATGTTCCTGACACTCATATCTATATCATAAATAAATACAACATCCGTTTCCATTTATCGTAGATTATTGACACACGTCTGTTTCCGTTAATCATAGATTACTTCATCTGTTAATACTATATTATTGTTTGAAAAAGTGGGTTTGGAACTTCAAATGCAAAATCTCCTCCTTAATTAAATGTTCTACGGAGCCTAGGGGTACTTCGAAAAAAATTAAAATTAAAAATACAAGCATATAAAAAATAATAATAATAAATCTATTATTTAGCAGGGTTGGATATATAAGATTTTTCCAATGCTTTTTATTAAAATTTGGAAAAAATATGCTCTAAGTTCGACTTTATGAACTTTCATCTCAACGATTCTAAGTACACCAAAAACGGAACTTTCGTCTCTCTATCTCTCTCTCTTTGCTACTCGTGTGTTACTTGAATATTTAGATTAGTAGGTGTGAATAATTTTATTATATATACAAAACGAATAATGTGCAATTGATTATGCATTTGAAATTGAGGGCTGGTGGTTGAAAAAAACAGTAAGTTCAAGAAAAGAAATAGTGGTACTCCACTAACCCAAAAAATGTTTCAACATGGGACCTCTCATTGTCTCCTCTTTTCTGATAAAAATATTGTCGATAATGAAGCCATTTACCTTCTATACAAGGAAGTCACAACTATTCCAACTCATTAGATGTCCAATTGGATGGTTTGGCGTGAGTCACAAAGTTCGATAAATTTTCTTGGAACTTTGTATCATTGCTTACAAGTTACAACCACCTATTTCGAAATCTAATGGACAAGAATAATTGTGACCTCCTTGTACAAAAGGTAAATGATCTCTTTATAGTAAATAAACTTTAAAAATTAAAAATAATAATTTCATGAAAAATATATGTAGACCTTTGGTTCTAACTTTTTCTTAGACGGACTACATGCATGCATACATCTTTAAAATGGATGTTCTATGCCTCGGGCGCAAATGTATAAATGCGTCCCCAACACTTTTCAAAAACATTGTCTAGTGACATATTATTTGATGTCCATGTTCCTGATAAAGCCCTACTTATGAAACCAGCGACATTATTTCCATAGGGCACCTTGAAGTGTAATTAAAGAAACAAGTCGCTAGGCAGGTATTTCTTTTTGGAGAATAAAAGAAAGAAATAGATGTGAAGCAAAACCTAAGAGTTGGAAATTCTGAAAACAAGAACTAAAAGTCTAAAAGACATGCAATATCACGTAGAAAATTCAGGAAATAATTAGAGAGTGAGTCCTAGTCTTAAAATTTTGTTTTGATCTTGGCCATTTGAGCATCCGGCGTCCATTTCCAGTATGGACCTACGAACATGTGCTTCATTTGATTAGTACAATTCTTTGAGTAAACACATTAAAATGCTCTATTGCAGTGATTTAAAATATGAATCTATATTTGGGTGTGATTTGTGTAAATCATTTAGAAGCGTAAGAGAGGATGTCTCTTAATTGGGTTAAATTAACAAAATGTTTACACTTATACTGGGTTTTGAATGTCGAACAAAGGTAATTTGATCATTTTTTATTACTAGGAGGCATGTGAGTGAAATGAAAGTTAAAGAATAATACCCAAATGTCAAAAGAGTTGATTTGACCCCCTTAATAATTTTGTAATATTTTGACATTTTAATTAATGGTTTCCCCGCTCTTTTCGAGTATTCGATATAACTAAAGAAAAAAGTTACATAACTTGGAGGACAATTTGTTATTCTCTAAGGAAAATTTTATCAAAACACATGCAAGTTGTCAGCTATTAACATTTTACCATACTTTTTATTTAATTATAAAATACCAATCAAAATACACATAAAAATGAGTTGGAATAGTTGAAAAAAGGTAAATGATTAAATTATTGAAAAGTCATGTGTATTTTGATAAATTTTACTTTTTAAAATGTAGTACTATTCATATGTGTACTATTGTGACCTCATTGAGTAGTTAACTCTAAGTGCAATTTGTACAATCAAATTTTTCCGACATAACATGACTAGCTATTGATTAAATAGTGTAGTTACGTATTTCAAGCACACTAATTGCCTACAGTATTAAATTGCATTTTTGGTTTTATGTGGCGTTTTATATAGTTCATTTAGTGAACTGTATGTAACACAATGTAAAATTTATCGGCAAATGTCACCTGGCAAATTAATCATGTTTTAGAGAGAAAAATAAAAATCGTGAAGAAAATCACAAGAAAAAATAACAAAATGCAAGGATACGAGTATTTCGGCACGAGCCCTTAAATACAATAGAAGAAACAACACCCATAAAGGGGCATCTCTCTACAAGAAACACTTTTTTTATTCCATGAAATTCAATCTCAATTACAATTCACATGCTCCTTTTATAGGAGTTTTACATTCACCACCCTAAAGATAACTACTAGATGAAGATAGCTAACAAAAGACTGTGAGTTATTCCATAACTAATGCAACTCCTACCCACATTACCTTTCACAAAATAGGCATTTCCTTCTATCTCCGTAAAAACAAAAGATGATAATTAACGAAAAGAAATCTATGTCTAGATTCTTTCCATATTCTTCCATCCAACTTCCTAAAAGATAATTTCAACTCCCTACTTCATCCTTTACACAATTCATTATCTTTCAACCCCACTGAAAAAGATAACACTCCTTTTAAAATAAGTAACAAAATCTATTCTCTAAAAATTTAAGATAAACACCTTGTACCCCCAACTAATACAAGAGATAAACTTAACTAAACGTGACCTCTATTCTTTCAAATAAAAGATGAATACAACCTAATATGCCTAAAACCCTCATGCAAGAAAATAAATGAAACAAAAAATGGACTTATCAAAATAAACTAAAAAAATTCATACTAATCATATTTTTAAATAAATTAACTCTAATAAAAATAAAAAATCTACCCAACCTCTAAAAAATAAAATTAATAAAAATAAAATTAAAAATTTATAACATCCAAATTTTGATCTGCCTCAGTATGATAGTGGCTATACTCAATTATGTGTATTTTGATAACACTAGTCAGTTGCTATTTTAAAAGGGATTTTCTACAAAGAGGCCATTCATCTTTTTGAACATGGAGGTCGTGACCTCCATGTACAAAAGATAAATAATCTCTTTGTAGACAATTCCATTTCAAACTTACCTTAATGAAACAAAACTTCTTGTTTTTTCATTACCCTCAACCAAAAGAATTTGTGGGAGAATTTGGTCATGCAAGTAATGGAGTTTTGTAAAAAACAATTGTTTCATGCATGCTGGACCGCATTTCTACAATATGCGGCCCAGAGGTATAAAGCATTCATCTTAAAGAGGGATGAAAATAGGTGGTCCATTTAAAAAAAATTGTAACTAACGTTCCAAATGTTTTCTTCATATAATTATTACTTCTAGTTTTCAAAATTTATTTATTTATTTCATATTCATGATCTCCATTTTAGATATTATATATTCTCAAAAAATTAGGATCAAATTATATTTAAAATATATATTTATTGCCATGCCCGCATTTCTACAATATGCAGGCTGGCCGCATGCTAACTGCATCCTTTTCTAAAACTAAAAGGATTAATTTCTTACAATTTATTGCAAGGAGAAATAAGATTTGGAATGGATAAAGGTGGTGCATATCAAATGAGGGATTGGCAAATTCCCATAATAGGGGAATACTCATTGATACAAGAAGTATGATGATTTTGATAGTGGATACAAAGACAAGAGCAAATCTCCAAGCAAAAAAACAAGGCAAAATGGACACCTTCAACAAGCCACTTGCTAAAAACCAAGCTAAGTGGATAAGTTACAATCCTTTTACATGACAATTACAACCATTTAAACTATAGTATAACCAACTGTAAACAAACTCAAATACCAACCCCTTATGAGGTAATTACATATAAAGCAAGACTAGCTTATTAATTACACTTTCATAGCACAAATTACACAAACTATGTCTCAAAGCTTAAATACATCATGCCACTTATCTAAACAAAATTCTAAATAACAAAATCAACTAAACAGGGAATTAGAATGCCAAATTAAAATAGGGAAGCCATGTTTCAAACCCCTTGTACCGGGGCCACGCAATCAGGCCTTATAAGGACTTAATTTTGTCCCTTTTTATTGTACGAAAGTGCTTCAATCTCACAAGAGTGTCTAATCCAAATGAGAAGAAATTACACACATTTAAATCACTTCTTAAAGTCTCAACACACTGACACTATCATCCAAAACATAATACAAAAGATTTGAATTGAATCGGATAAAGAACAAGAGAGTTATGACCAAACTACACATGGTGGTTCCTCGAACCACCAAAACAGTCTTGTATGGAAAGATTATGAACCCCTTAGGTAAAAACGTGATTAAAAAGTTCTGAAAATAGAGTGACACTCTGAGACTAAATTATTTGATGTGTTTGAAGCAAAATAATTAAAGGATAATATGCATGATCATGGATTCTCAATCATATAGGCTATAACTCATGAAGGACAACACTATGAATAAGCATGATGAAAAAGATGATCAAATGAGGATTCTAAGATCAATGAAACTTTTTTAAACTCAAAACTCTAGCAGCTATAGATGTCAAGGATATGATCTTATGAGAAAAGAAAATTCAATGGAGTCTACCTTAATAACTGCACACTATGGACTTAAGCATAAGAAAGGAGGACCATCATCAAGATCGCCATTAATGGAGCTCTAAAAGCTCTCTCTCTTCAATTTTCTCTCACAAAACCTTAGAAGAAGGAGGGGAGCAACAATTTTCTATAGTGGTTCAAGAGTTGAGATAAGGTTTAAGATCTCATGATGTGCTTTTATAATATGGGTGTATCTTTGGATTCAATCAACACCATTGATGTACTAATCCAAAGGCACATGAGAGGCTAATGTACCTAGCCACCCATCCCCATCCAACCACTATGAAGAAGGGATGTGATTTCACACCATTATCACTCACCCTAACCCTATGTTATGCTACTTTACCATTTTGTCCTTGACCCATGTTTTTGTTCCAATTGCATCCAATATGGCCGTATAAAAATACCCTTAGTTTTTTTAATAATGTATTAGAGTAGATAACCACAAAGGCTAAAGGGCAAAGAAGCAATTGGCAAAGCTCACACATGTAGAGATATTCTTCTTTATCAAAGGCAATCACTTTGTATATCTAAAATTTCAAACCAATCAATTTAAGGATAAAGTCCCCTTCACACATGTGTGTGAAGATATTTTTCAACTCAAATTTGAAAATGCATTCTCTTTAATATCAAATAAATTAATTAATTAAACTTCACACATGTCATGCATGACCCATGTGTGAATTAATTAAGACATGCAATAAAAATGGGGCCTTAATTTATAACATAATATAACAATATATAACAAGATACCATAATGCAACCCCTTATAAACAAGCAATCAAATGCCAATCCAGTCCCCCACCTAGGGATCAATGCCCAGTTGGGCGGTGATCCTAGAGTGAGGTGTGGGGTGCCATGTGGCTGCCCTATAGCCACTCGAACGCCACATGGCACTACCAGGTCAGGACTAAAATGGAATTTGAGCTAAACAATATGAAAACCCTTATTTTTTAGCAAATAAAATTTCAAAAAATTCTCTAAAATTCACAATAAATAATTAAAGTATTTTTGAATAATTATTAGGTTTTTCTCAGCATTATAAAATTAGACAAAATGTATAGTAAGATCTTAGGCTAATAACTATAGGTGTCGGAGTACTCCATTGGGCTAGTCCCGAATGATGTTCCGCCGAGTCTCAGATCGACCCAATAAACTTATGTTCCATAGCCTAAAGCAGGGACATATAATTGGCCATATCAAAGCTGTTGAGCTAAAACTTCCAATTATTCGGCTCTCAATGGATTACAGGTGTACTCCTGTGAGACATGATCCAACTCAATTACAGGGGTCCTCTCAAAGCACATGTGCACTAGCTCTTCCAAACTCGGATAATGCATTTGGAAGAGTGACTTCCTGTACAAAATGAAAATACACATGCCATGCAATGGTCTTTTGTCAGGATATGAACTTATGTCCCATAAGTCTTGACCATTCCATACAAGGCGAATACTCAATAAGTACTCAGGCTCTATTTTTCTCATTTGGATTCTCCAAGCCTTGGCAGATTGCAGCTAAAATAAGGCTAACCTGTAAAATC
Organism: Amborella trichopoda; assembly: GCF_000471905.2. Next base: position 409,647 of record NW_006499563.1, on the reverse strand, counting down.
CTGACTAGAAGGTGACCCTCACACCTCCTTGAGAAATTATTTTCTCAACACGTGAACTCTCGATGCCTCATGTGTACTCAGGGTAAAAGAATCTAAGCTCCATTTCACAAGACGCCAAGATTTTAATCTTAATTGGTCCCACTGAATGAGAGATTACTGGAATTTAGGCCTTGATAGGCCATATTTCCAACATTTTCCCACTTGGCATTTTGAGGCCTGAATTCGTATATCTCTCGCTCTCATTATCGTTCACAATAAATCAAAGCATGCATACTTATCTATGGATTTATCATTCAGAAGCAATAAACAAAGTAATAACAACTATGTCAACCTCCTTAAACTCATCACATGCACATGCATCATAAAATCATTTGCCCCCAAGCCTTTGGTTAATGGATCTGCATGCATAGTCTCAGATGGAATGTAACCAACTTTTACTTCACCAGCTGTTATCTCTTCTCTTACTCTATGATATTGAGCTTTAATGTGTCTTGACTTGCTGTGGAACCTTGGTTCTACTGCCACTATTATTGCTACTTGATTGTCACACATGATTCTAATAGTTCCATGTTTTAGAGGGTTGAAGTTAAGATAATTCAAGAACTTCTTAATCCAAATGGCTTCTAAAGTTATGGAACTTAAAGCTATATACTCGGCATCCATAGTAGATAAGGCTACACTGTCTTGCTTCTTGGTGCATCAACAAATGGCACCACCCCCATAAAGAAATAGATAACCCGAAGTGGATCTCGAGTCATTTGGGTCTCCTTGATAGTTGGAGTCTGTGTATCCCAAGACTTTAAACTCACTCACATTGCTATAGGTTAATCCACAATCAAATGTTCCTTTCAAATACCTCATGATTCTTTTCACAGCTTTCCAATGTTCTAATTTAGGATCACTTTGGAATCGACCAATCAGGCTTTGAGCAAAAGCTAGATCCGGTCTAGTTCCCATGATTAAATACATTAGTGATCCTACGACACTCTAATAGGGGATCATTTCCATCTCATTTCTCGCAAGATCATTGATTGTTTTCATATTGACATTTAATTTCTTCTTCTTTCCACAAGTGTATCTATAGGCTTGGATTCACTCATACCAAATCTCTCAAGAACTTTCTTGCAATATGTAGATTGAGGTAATTGAATAGTGCGAGCTGCTCTATCTCTTGTAATATGAATCCCTAACACATATGAAGCCTCTCCCATATCTTTCATATCAAAATTACTTGATAGCATTGCCTATGTGTCCTTTATATAGTCTAGGGTGCTACTACCTATTAGAATGTCATCCACATATAAAGTCATGAAAGTAATGCCAGTCTCATTGGTCTTATGGTATACACAATAGTCATCCTCATTTGGTTTGAATCCATATCTAATCAGGGTTTAGTGGAACTTAAGGAACCATCTTCTTGGAGCTTGCTTAAGACCATAAAGTGATTTGTTAAGTTTATACACGAACTTTTCATTTCCCTTCTAGGTCACCATTTAAGAAGGCGATTTTCACATCCATTTGATGCAATTCTAGGTCAAGGTAGGTTGCTGTGGATACGATCATCCTAATTGAAGGCATTTTGGCAATAGGTGAGTAGGTGTCAAAATAATCTACCCCTTCCTTTTGAGTAAAACCTTTTGCTACAAGTCTTGCCTTGTATTTTTCAATACGCCCTTTGGAGTTAAGTTTCTTTTTTAATATCTACTTACATCCAATGGATCTAAAGTTAGGTGGTAATCGGACTAACTCCCATACATAGTTTTTTATGATTGAATTTATCTCATCTTGCATGGCTTCCTTCGATAACTTCTTATCCGGACAAGACATGGCATGTAGGTAAGAATAATGTTCATCATCGGGTTCTTCACTAATCCTCTCATTGTCTTCTCCAAGGCAAGTGAAAAAGGTAGGTGGTCTCTTTATTCTCTCACTTCGTCTAATTGGGATGGCTTCAATTTCTTTGTTAGGCCCAAGCTCATAGAAGTATACTCTCTTTTAGGTTGATTCTCTCTCAAGGAATTTATTTTCAAGGAAATGGGCATCAAGGCTTTCAATCACATTACGATTCAAGAGGTTATAAAACCTAAAACCCTTCACATGACTTGGGTATCATATGAAAACATATTTTATGGCTTTAGGATCAAGTTTGGACCTATTTTGGGATGGTATGAGAACATTGGCTGAACATCCCCAAACCTTGAGGTGTTTTATTGAGGGAGGTCGGCTCATGAAGAGTTGGTAAGGAGTTGATTGAATTGCTTTGGTGGGAGTCCGATTAAGGACATATGTAGCGGTTAGAATCTCCTCCCCCTAAAACCCTAATTCAAGATTAGCAGTACTCATCATACTTCTCATCATCTCAACTAGGGTCTGTCATGCTTCAAGAATTCACAATACTACTATTCATGAGATGTGACAGTCAAAACATATATACATCTCTTAATAGGACAAATTTACAGTGGCGAATTCTTACAAAGTAACAAAAAAAAGTTTAAGCACAACTACAATATCTTTTAGAGTTGATCCTGACGAGCACTCAAAATGAAACCGCAGTTATCCTGAAAAAATGTCTATGATAAGTTGATGAGTTTAGCTACTCAGTAAGTGATCATCATAATCCTAAAAATAATCATGGTTGAAAGCTATCAATATCTTCAAAAAGGAGATCTATTAATAGAAATGTATCAACAGTTTCACTTTAAAAAATGCATAATTAAGTATAATTCGAATAATTGAAATGCGTATAACATTTTAGCGTCAGTGCATAATTCAAAAGATTTCACAAAATACCCTACTGGCGTCCCAAGTAGGTCACCTATATACCTCATCAGCGTCCTGATGGGTCCACTTAATCCCAATCGACGTCCCAGATAGGTCCACTTAATCCCTGTAAGTCCACTTATACCTCACCGGCGTACCGGATGAGTCCACTTAATCCATACCGGATAAGTCCACTTATATCTCACCGGCGAACCGGATGAGTCCCCTTAAAGTATTTCTAAATCTCTTTAAACATTCGAAAGCATCCATATCATGTACTCAACATGTCACTGAAATTATTAATATGAATTTCACTGAAACCATTAATAATAGTCACTTTCAATAACATTTCAAAAATAACCAGTCAGATATTTTGGGCTCAAATTTAGAAAGGTAGCAGTTCGTAAAGACATTTTAGCATAATTGCCATTCTAAAAAGTATAGAAAAATTCTTACAGAAATTCAAAAATACGGAATTATCACAATTTATGGGATGTTAATTCGCAAATAAACATTTCACAGACAAAGCTATAATCAATTGCAAAATATCAGTTTTCAAATAATAAGGCAGTCATTTGTACATGAAATTTACAATGTCTAAATATTTAAAAACGGTAGAAAGAAATCTCACAATTTTACTAAAAGCAGGAATAACACATTTATTTTTAATAATTTTACAGTATCTAAAATTTTCTAACAATAGACAAGAAAAATAAATAAATTTATTTTTCTAAGAATTTACAGCATTTAAGATTTCTAACATAGATAAAATATCACAATTTTATTAAAAATATTATTTTTCAAAATAATGAGGTCTCTTGCACATAAAATTTATCGCACCTAAAATTCATGATAATAAGCAAAAGTAATTATTTTATTTCATTTTTAAAAGAATGGATTATTTTTCAAGATAATGAAGTTACTTACCTAAAATATTTGAGAGGGAGCTTCCGATAAAAATTCGGCTAAAGTGAGAAAAAGCTCACTGCGTTTTCACTAGAGAGAGAAAGATCTTAAAAATTTTCTTGGGTGGGAGTCCTCGCCTCTCCTATTTAAATTCTTAAGGCACCTTATTATTTTATTTTATTAAGTTACACCTCATACATGAGGTGTAACAATTATATTACACTTGAACGTTTAAAGCCACGTCCACTAAAGGACGTGGCAAGGCAGCC
>NW_006499563.1:383230-402710 GCF_000471905.2 Amborella trichopoda | reverse complement strand
ATCATTCGGGATACAAACCCGACCTTTGAATCTTAGCAAATCCTCACTACATATAGAGCATTCTTCTCTTTCCCAGCTTCACCTCTTCTACAATTGTTATAAGCTGAGGGTCTTTCTTTTGTACCGATCGAATCTGTTGGATTAATTGGGGTTCTGCCTTAATGTTGGCAATCATACTTATCACACCACTAATGGACGGAGTCGAATGCCAATCCATTATTTCCTCTAACAATCTTATTTCTTGGATCATTAGATGAGCTAAGACTCCCGTAGATTTTTTGCTTAGAGCGTCGGCCACAACATTAGCTTTTCCTGAATGATAATGGATTGTACAATCATAATCTTTTAAGAAATTCATTCATCTTATCTGTCGTATATGTAAATCCTTCTAAGAGAAAAGGTATTTCAAGCTCTTATGATCCGTGTATATTTCGAATTGCTCACCATATAGATAATGCCTCCACATTTTCAAAGTGAATACTATTGCAGTCGACTCTAAGTCATGAATTGGATATTTTTTTCTCATATTCTTTCAACTGTATGGATGCATATGCCACTACTTTCCCATATTGTATTAATACACAGCCCAAGCTTTTATGTGAAGCATCACTATAAATCACAAATCCCCAACTCCCCTCAGGTATTGTTAAAATAGGTGTCGAAGTTAATTGAACTTTTAGTTCTTGAAAACTCTCCTCACATTCACTTGTCCACTCAAATTTGACATTTTTCTGTGTCAATCGAGTCAATGGGGTTGCGATTCGAGAAAATTCTTCTACAAATTTTCTGTAATATCCTGTCAATCCCAAAAAACTTCGAACTTCAATCACATTACTTGGTTGTTTCCAACTAACAACGACTTCAACCTTTGAAGGATCAACTGATAGACCTTCCTTTGATATAACATGTCCTAAAAATGTCACTTGTTCAAGCCAAAATTCACATTTACTAAGTTTGGCATACAATTTCTTTTCTCTTAATATTTGCAATACCATTCTTATATGCAGCTCATGTTCCTTCTAATTCTTAGAATAAATTTAAATATCATCGATGAATACCAAAATAAATTTATCCAAAAAGTGTTTAAAGACCTGATCAAATCCATAAATGCAGCCAGTGCATTGGTTAATCCAAAAGGCATGACTAAAAATTCATAATGGCCATACCTTGTTCTGAAAGCTATCTTGGGAACATCTTCACTTTAATCTTAAGATGATGGTATCCAGATCTAAGATCAATTTTTAAAACACTTGTAATCTTTGTAATTGATCAAATAAATCATCAATTCTAGGTAGTGGATACTTATTTTTCACTGTCACTTGGTTCAACTGTCTATAATCGATACACAATCTCATGGTCCCATCTTTCTTTTTAACAAACAATATCGAAGCACCCCAAGGTGACACACTGAGCCTGATAAAACCTTTATCTAATAATTCTTCCAATTGTTGTTTAAGTTTCTTAAGTTCTGCAGGTGCCATTCTATAAGGTGCCTTAAAAATTGGGGCTACCCTTGGCAATAATTCAATAGAGAATTCAATTTCCCTGTCAGACGGTAATCCTGGCAATTCTTCAAGAAAACGTTTGGAAATTCTCGGATAACCGGAGTGGTATCCAAATTTATCTCTTCCTTCTTATCTTCTTTGATGTAGGCAAGAAAGCCTTGACACCATTTTCGAAGGAGGCGATTAGCTCAAATACAGGAGATTAAATATGATGGGGAGTCTTCTCTGATACCATTGAAGTAAAATACTCGTTGATTCGGAATACTAAAGGTAATCATTCTCTTCTAACAATCAATACTTGCAGGGTATGCAGAAAGCCAATCCATGCCTAAGATTACATCAAAATCTTGAATTTCTAAGAGTATTAAATAAACCAACAATTCCTTTTATTTTATCTTTATTACACAGAATTTGTACACTATATTGGTATCGCTTGAATTTCCCATCGGTGTGGCTACCTCTAGAATGTATTCTAATTGTTCTGGTTCTACCTTTAAGTGGCATGCAAAGTGTGGTGACACAAATGAATGAGTAGATCTAGGATCAATCAAAACATGAGCTACTTTTTTAGAAGATAATAAGAATATCTTGGATCACTGATTTTGAGGCCTGAGCGTCTTGCTGGGTGACCGCAAATACTCTTCCCTTCATCTGAGGCTTTTGAGCTATCTCTCCCTGCTTTGGAAGCTGTTGCATCTTTAAGAAAGGACACTCTAATTTGGTGCCCCAATTTTTCACATTTAAAACAGGCTTCAGTATTCCAATAACAAGGGCTCGATCTATGGTTTTTCCTACATTTTTCTTTCATCATAAAACCTTCTAAAGCCCTTCATAGAATTTTTCACATGGATAGTAGCCCCCGAGTCAAGAACCCACACATCCTACTCCTCATTGGCAATCAAAGTCTCATGGACCACGTAAACTATCTCTTTCCTTGATCATCCACTGGTATTAGCTTGAGGCTTACCGGTATTGGGCTTAGGACCAAAATGAGGGATTTGTGGAGGAGGATGATACCTATAAAACTTTTGGGTATACCCATAATCTAAAGCATTGCACCTTCGAATAATCTTGGCTTGAGGGCCAAACCGACCTCCCACCTACTATCATGGGTATGGGTGGTGGTTTAGGCCTAAAAGGCATGGGGCTAGCAAGGTTTGGTGGGTAGGCATAGGTTTTAGGAGGGGGGCTAAATGGATAAGGGGAGTAGGATTTTCCCTTTTGCTTCCCCTTCCCTTTCCATTTGTCTTTTCCCTTTCTTTTCTTATTCTTAGCATTATCACTCTCACTCATTCCCACATTACATATATTCTCCATAGAAGAGTTAGGCAGAGAAGAAGAGATAGGAATAATGAGTAAGGGAGTTGAAGAAGATGAGGGTTAGTGAGATTTTACCATATAGACCATGGAAGATGATCCATCCATTGTCATCTTTCTTTGCTCTTTCCCTTTTATGGAAAATGCAATCTCCTCCACTGTTATAGGCTCATCTTTGGCCATCAAATTGGCCATAAAGGTCTCCCATGAGGGAGAGATCGAAAGCACAAATATCGTCTTTTGTGTCACCTCATCATATGAGTGACCGGTTCTCTCACTCTCTCTTATAAAACTCTTGAACTCTCTTAGATGATCACTTACTATGGTGTGATCATCCATTAAGCAACACATGATATTCCTCATTCTAATGATCGTTTGAGCTTCATTCGGTATGTCGTATTTCTTTTTCATGCTCTCCATAATATCTTTGACCCATATGAAATTCTCATACTCCTTAACAAAGGAATCACTCATGGTTTCAAAAATAATATTCATGGCACTTTGGTTTTTGTTATGCCATGTCTCATATGCATCCTTTACAAATTGAAGAGCATTGATTACGGGCAAATCAGGTGGTCTAGAAGTCAATAATGGCAATAGACCATCTTCATGAAATACATAACCAATTTTCCTTCTCCATTCCGAGAAGTTGGTTTCATTGAACCTCTCTTCCTTAAGCAATTCGGTGAGTATTGCACGGGCTGCCATAGGTTCCTACTTGGCACTCTATAATCCCTCTAAAGACCCTAAAAGAGGGTGTAAATGAGTCTAGCTCTGATACCAATTGATGGTGGATACAAAGACTAGAGTAAATTTCCAAGCAAAAAAAAAATGGACACCTTCAACAAGCCACTTGCTAAAAGCCAAGCTAAGTGAATAAGTTACAATCCTTTTACATAACAATTACAACCATTTATAGTATAGTATAACCAACTATAAACAAACTCAAATACCAACCCCTTATGAGGCAATTACATATAAAGCAAGACTAGCTTATAAATTATACTTTCATAGCACAAATTACATAAACTATGTCTCAAAACTTAAATACATCATGCAACTAATCTAAAAAAATTCTAAAGAACACAATCAACTAAACAGGGAATTATAATGCCAAATTAAAATAAGGAAGCCATGTTTTGAACCCCTTGTGCTGAGGCCACGCAATCGGGCCCTATAGGGACTTAATTTTGTACCTTTGGATTGTACAAAAGTCGTTCAATCTCACAAGAGTGTCTAATCAAAATAGGAAGAAATTACACACCTTAAAATCACTTCTTAAGATCTCAATACACTGGCATTACCATCTAAAACATAATGCAACAGGTTTGAACCGAATCAGATAAAGAACATGAGAGTTATGACCAAACTACCCATGGTGGTCCCTCGGACCACCAAAACAGTCTTGTATGGAAAGATTATGAACTCCCATAGATAAAAACGTGATGCAAAATTTCTAAAAATGGAGTGACACTCTGAGACTAAATTATTTGATGGGTTTGAAGCAAATTAATTAAATGATACTATGCATGATCATTGATTCTCATGCATATAGACTATAACTCATAAAGGACAATACTATGAATAAGCATGATGAGAAAGATGATCCAATGGGGATTTTAAGATCAATGAAACTTTTCTATATTCAAAACTCCAGCAACTATAGATGCCAAGGATATGATCTTATGAGAAAAGAAAACTCAATGGAGTTTACCTTGATAAATGCATACTATGAACTTAAGCATAAGAAAGGAGGACCACCATCAAGATCACCATTAATGGAACTCTAAAAGCTCTCTCTTTTCAATTTTCTCTCACAAAACCTTAGAAGAAGGAGTGGAATAATAATTTTCCAAAATAGTTGAAGAGTTGAGATAGTTAGGATTTGAGATCTCTTGATGTGCTTTTATAATATAGGTGTAACTTTGGATTCAATCAACACCCTTGATGCACTAATCCAAAGGCACATGAGAGGCTAATGTGCCTAGCCACCCATCCCCATCCAACCACTAGGATGAAGAGATAGGATTTCACGTCATTATCACTCACCCTAACTTTAAGTTATGCTACTTTACCATTTTGTCCTTGGCCCAAGTTTTTGTTTCAATTGTATCCAATATGGCTTTACAAAAATACCCTTAGTTTTTTTAATAATGTATTAGAGTAGATAACCACAAAGGCTAGAGGGCAAAGAAGTAATTGGCAAAGCTCACACATGTGGAGATATTCTTCTTTATCAAAGCCAATCACTTTGTAGATCTAATATTTCAAACCAATCAATTTAAAGATCATGTCTCGTTCACACGTGTGTGAAGATATTTTTCAACGCAAATTTGAAATTACATTTTCTCTTTAATATCAAATAAATTAATTAATTAAACTTCACACATGCCAACAATGACCCATGTGTGAGTTAATTAAGACATGTGATAAAAATGGGGCTTTAATTTATAACATTAAATAACAAAATATAACAATATATAACAAGACACCATAACGCAATCCCTTTTAAAACAAGCAACCAAATGCCAATCTATTCCCTCGCCTAGGGATCAGTGTCCAGCTGAGGGGTGATCCTAGAGTGAGGTGTGGGGTGCCATGTGGCAGTCCTATGACAACTCGGACGCCACATAGCATTATCAGGTCAGGATTAAAGTGAAATTTGAGCCAAACAGTATAAAAACCCTTATTTTTTAGCAAATAAAATTTTGAAAAATTCTCTAAAATTCACAATAAATATTTAAAATATTTTTGAGCAATTATTAGGTTTTTCTCATCATTATAAAATTGGACAAAAGGTATAGTAAGATCTCAGGCTAATAATTATAGGTATCGGAGTACTCCGTTTAGCTAGTCCTGAATGATATTCCGTTGAGTCTCAGATCGACCCAATAGACCTATGTTCCACAGTCTAAAGCAGGGACACATAATTGGTCATATCAAAGCCACTGAGCCAGAATTTCCGATCATTCGGCTCTCAATGGATTATAAGTGTACCCCTGTGGGACATGATCCAACTCAATTATAGGGGTCCTCTCAAAGCATATATGCATTGGCTCTTCCAAACTCGGATAATGCATTTGGAAGAGTGGCTTCCCATATGAAATGAAAATGTACATGTCATGCAATGGTCTCGTGTCATGATACGAACTTATGTCCCATAAGTCTTGACCATTCTATACAGGGCAAATACTCAATAAGTACTCGGGTTCTATTTTTCTCACTTGGATTCTTCAAGCCCTGGCCGATTGCAGCTAAACATGAAGCTAACCTATAAAATCCTGATTAGGAGATGACCCTCACACCGCCTTAAGAAATTGCTTTATTAACACGTGAACTCTCGATACCTTATGCGTACTCAAGGTAAAAGAATATAAGCTCTATTTCACAAGACGCCAAGATTTCAATGTCTCAATTGCTCCCACTGAATGGAAATTAGGCCTTGATAAGCTATATTTCCAATATATTTCAAGGACGCATTTGATAACACGAACTCGCGGCTTTTGACGCAGCATCATCTTAGAACTGCAACACTCCTCGTGTTTGCTAATGAGATGTATTTTTGAAGCTACCTCTTCCCACAGTCTCCAAAATAATATCTAAAGAGGAGGTGGTAGCTTCCATGCTCCCCCATGGAAACTGCCTCTTTAGAAGCTTGGGAAGATGGGGCTTCCACCAATCAAACCCGTCAACATGTATCTGAGGTAGGTGCAATATTTTAAAACATGGATCAGTGGGGTCGATCGCCCACTCATTCCAACCGGGCAAATTGGTGATTTAGTCAAATAAAGGAGAAAAGTAGAAAAATGAAGTTATATAGATCCATCTTTCAAATTTTTTCTTTGATGGTTCTAAGCTAATAACAAATAGAACAAGAGATTTTTGCTAAATGAGATAATGTTCCTAAGGTTTTTACGTAGAAAGGGTATGATTGCCAAATTCCGACCATGAATGGGATAGCATCAATCGTTTCTTGATCCAAATTGGTGATTTTCCCATCTCTGGTGTGTGGATGCATTACTGTCGCAAGATAGAATATAAACTTAAATAGTCAGCCATTTGTTCTTAATCTCTTGTTGTTCCCAATTGCCAGAGATTTCATCGAGTCAAAGTGTGTCTAAAAACGATGTTTTATAAGTCTCAAACAAATAGAGGGAAGCCACTGCTGATTTTGGTAAAAACATAGCAGAGAAACTCAATTCCTCCCTGAAAAACATGTTTCACTTCCACATAAACATATATCTTATAATGGTGCACAATTGCACATTTCGCCACCCCATATGAGGAGGGGAGGGGCATCAAATTCGTAAAAATCATGGAACATTCTTATTGAGAGAGAGAGGATGAATCCTAAGGGCATGCTGGGGCAAGTATGTGGTATTTGTACTCAAAGAATGAGAGAGAGAATCCTAGAGGCAAGTTGGTTGTATTTGTACTCCAGCAGAGACTCCCTTCACATTAGTGCACGAAGCAGTTGAAGCTTCCCCTTGGTTATTGTACTCCAATTTGATGTCATCGAGCTTAACGTTTTCACATGGGAATGCCGCGCTGCAGAAGAGATTCACTGCAACTTTGGAAGTGGAGGTTCCTATAATGCTCTTGAAATTTATATTGTTGATCTTGACTAGCGAGGGACCCAGCAACAAAGGTAAGAAAAGGTTCGATCAAAATGAATTCTTGGGTTTGTCTGCAATACATACAACTATATGAAATGAACCTCTCTCTCTCTCTCTCTCTCAACAGTTTTTGAAAATCGATACCCTTACTCGTTAGTGCGATAAATTTTGTTAAATGGTATTTGAGATAATTAGTGAATGTTGAGATATAAATATTTTAGTGAAATAAAATATTTTATTGAAATAAATGTATTTGTTAGGGATTATGTGGTAAAAAATTTCTTATCTCCAATGCATTCATCCAAAATTATATGATCATACCACTCGCATTATCAATAAAAAATAAAAATATTTTTGTTTATATGCTGAACTACTTTTATTATGCTAAAATATTTTTTATTTTTCAAAATAAAATATTACTCATTAAAAATAAAAAATACCCAATTCCAAGATTAAGATATATCCAAAAACAGCCAGCCGTTTAGACACTTCAGAGATGTCCAGTAGGTATTTCTAGAATTATTGACCGTATGTCTTTGTCCACCGAAGTCGACGCCTAGTCAGACCCGCAGACATATGTGTTCATGTTTCATAGCCTTGAACCTATTCTTTTTTAACTAAAGAAAGGGGTGAACCCACTTTTTTCAAGTGCACATATATCCATGTTCGTACAAGAGCAATGTATATACCCAGTTTTTGGAATTGGTTAAAATTTTTCTGAATTCCTAAACCCGGAACCACAACACTCTAGTAGACCTTAGTCCCCCTTTTAAGCATAAAATCCAAACTTCAAACCTATTCAAGCCCAAAAATAATCATTATAGATAGACTTGAGCCCAATAAACATAAAAAACCAACCCGAACATCGATCTGACAACCTGAAACCTAGAGTCAACACCCAAAAGTCGTATCCGTTTATCCCCTACTAAAATAAACCAAATTAAGTTAAATATAATACTAAATTGAAGAAGGGTCGTCACTTGGTTAGACGGTAAAAAGCTTGGGTAGCCAGCACAAGAGTATGGGTTTGATTCCTGAGAGCGGCCACTTTGTGTATAAGAAGCCAAATGTTAGGATTGTCTCCAGCTCACCCCTCCCAGGACCCTACATAGGTGGGGACCAGCACCGTGTTATGGCTCTTTTTCTTACTAAATTGAAGAAGAGGTCATAAGCTTTCCAGCGATCCAATAATCATCTGAATCTGATTAACCGTTTGAGAATTATGATCCGGACAATATTATTTAGCAGAAATTTCATAATGGTCTTTGCGAAAATTCTAGAATGCCCTAGAATTTTTTGGTTGCAGAAATTCTAGAATGCCCTAGAATTTTTTGGAAGCTTCTGCAAACTGTTTTGAAGGGATGACTTTCTGATAAATATGTTTTTGACCCAAATTTCCCTAGGATAATTAGAAACATTTTTAAGATAACTAAAACTAGTTTTTTAGAGTTTTCATAATTACCCTCGACCTACTTCTATTTAAACCCTTATGAAGTACTAAATTTAAAAGAGAAAAAATGCCTAAAAAAAAAAATCGAAAATCCCCCAAAAATCAGACAAAATACAAAAAAATCCCATAGGCTAGAAAAGACCTCTAAAACCCTAACGTCATAGAGCTGGGAAACCCTGGCCCTAGGTGCAAGCCTTCTATCCAAACTTTCATTGATAAATACAAGCCTCTCTATCCAGATTTTCACTGATAAATCCAAGCCCTAAGGAACTAGACCAAATTTTCATTGACAAACCCAAGCCCTAGGGAACTAGACCTACGCATCTTCATGAAGAAAAGTGGAGGAGCACGGTGTAAACAACCCGCGATCTTGATACGGGCAACAACTCTGGGTCTTCGGGTGTGTCGGGAAGCCGGCTAGGTAAGTCCTTTTATTATTTATTTCTTTATTTTTTTAGAATAATTGAATTTAACTTTTAGATCAATTTGATTTAATTAGTTTAATTTAGTTTGTTTTTAGTTTTAGGGTTTTCTAGTTGGATTTTCGCGATTTTGAACCGGATCTTCTAACGGTTCTTAAAGAATCCTCATCTCCCCAGATCTGGTTTCTTTTTTATTCATAATTAGACGGATCCCACTCATCTCTACTGGTCTTTATTTTTAACTTGTTGAAAGCATAAATTCAGCGAGGTTTCATTGGAGATCTCTCTGGATTTAGTTATAAACAACATCGTAACTGAAGCTATCCCAAACATCTATTTAGATGAGAGGCCTAGGAATATCACAGTGCGTGGGGTGCCAAATGCAAAGGCTTCCCTTGTATAGGATTGCTCTTTTGGATTGCGAAAGATTGTCCATTCTAGGGACAAGATACTATGCTAGTTGGGGAGCTTATTGTAGCCCTCTACCTTATTAGCATTGACATTGTAATATGCTGCCCCCATAAATTGAATAAGGAAAAGAGAAAGAATAAGGGGAAAAGAAAAGCTATTTAGTAAGTAAATAGCTATTTACTATTTATTTGGTGAACATGGATTGGTTTGTATTGAGCCAAGGCTCTAAACAATCAAAGTAAAACACACATTCAAATAGTGTTGAGAAATATGGTTTCAATACTGAAAATATTTGTGATAGCCTTAAAATATATTTCAACTCTAATTATAAAATTTAAAGTATAAAAAAAAATGTAGAACGAGCAGATCTATGAAAACATGAAAATATTGAAAATTGACGATTCAAAAATGCATTACAAAATGCATTATTTCCAAAACTTAAAATCCATTTTTTTTTCATGTCCATGCTTCTTGATGTCAAGATGATCAATTTGAGGATATTTGGGCTTCAAAACAATCTCTTCTAGTGAAATTTTTGAGGTGCACTCTAATTTGATTGTTTAGAGCCTCAGCTCTATATAAACATTTTTCATAAGAAAAAGTAAACGTAAAGACTATTTATATTTTATACTAGGTCACAATCACTTTTATCCCTTGGATTTCAAATTAGGTGATTGTAAGAGTGTAATTGAAAAGACTTAAAGTTCAAAAGACAAAAAAATTATCTGACTTTGTGACTAAGCCAAACCATCCAATTTGATATCTAATGAGTAGGAGTTATTGTAACCTCCTTGTAATAAAGATTACTACTAGTCTCATTGTATACAATCCTATTAAATAATGAAAAACGTTTATACAAGTGTGAGGCTCTAAACAATCAAATTAGGACGCACCTAAAAATTTTCACTAAAAGAGGTTGTTTTGATTCTCAAATATCCTCAAATTGGTCATCTCGATGGACATGAGGAAAAAAAATGGATTGCAATTTTCAAAACAGTGCATCTTGTAATACATTTTTGGACTGTTAAGTTTCAAGATTTTCAAGTTTTCATAGATCTACTCGATCTACATTATTTTTTATGCCTTAAAGTTTTATAATTAAAGATGAAACTATATTTTAAGGCTATCATAAAGATTTCCAGTCGTGATACCACATTTACATATACTATTTGAAGGTGTACTTTACTTTGATTGTTTAGAGCCTCGGTTTATACAAACCGCACCCTTAAGTAATGTTACATTTAATACAATAACAAACCAATAGTATCTTGAGTATATTAATTTCTATTAATTTCAAATAAGATAATCTATCCCAGGTAAAATTATTTGATATCCAAACAAGCCCTAAATGCATCTAGTTTGATATGGTACCACTACAATTTTAATTGCATTGTTTAATCATCTACTTTAAGAGAGGGAGAGAGAGAAAGAGAGAGAGAAGACAGCTAAAAGCCTAAAACAAAAGGAGTTGAGGAGTTGTAACTCTGAAAATAGCATCCAACAGCGTGTAGAGAGAGAAGAAACAAAAGGAGTTGGGGAGTTGTAACTCTAAAAATTACATCCAGCAACGTGGATGGTTTGGTAGTAGTGGTTCTCTCTATAAATATGCACCTACATTTCCATGAGGCACAAACCATCTCTCTCTCATACACACACATCGATAGGTGAAACTAAAGGAAAAAAGCATGGGTTACACCAAAAAGAACTCCAAAAAATATGTTTTGGTGTGTTGTGTTATTTTCCTGGCCATGGCATGTGTTGTTGTGGAGGCTTCCTCAGCTAGAGTGTTCAATGTGATGCAATTTAGCGCCATTGTTGATGGCACCAAGGACAACACAAAAAGAGTATTACATCAATTAATTAAAGTGAATGCCAATAGTTTGATGTTTATTATATCCTCTTTAATATCAAAATAATCATTATATCTTATGTTATATTAAACAATAAGGGTAGGGGCCACGTAACCTTTCTGTTTTACCAATGGGATTGTATAGAAAGAGACCATGTACCTTCGATACAAGGAGGTCATAAGTACTTATAACCATTCAATGTGAAATCTGATTGCTTGGGTGTGGTACAAATATAAAAAAAAATTCTTTTGAAGTTTGAGCTTGGTCATTGGAATAAATGTAGCCATCCAATTTCATATCCAATAGTCAAGATTAATTGTGATTACCTTGTACCAAAAGTAAATGACGTTATTGTATACTTTTCCTTCAGATATAGGCTGACAGTGGGCCAGGTAACACACCGAGATTGACTCTTCCAAGGGGTTGGGCCTCTGCTATGGCAGTTGGGCTGAGCACTTGCTAGGCTGGACACCAACACATTACTGTCAATACTAAAGTAGAATGGGGAGGATGGTGGTAAGAAACTTTCTTTTTTTGGGTAGGTCAACGGAGATCACAAGGCCATTCTTGTTTTTAGAACTAGTCAATTTTTTAATTCGTTGGTTAGAATGAAGGTCAAAACTTTTAACTGGAGCTCAGATGATACTACCACCACAACCACAACCCTATTCCCATAATAGTAAGCTACTTGGTTGGTTCTTTTTTATTCTAAGAGCTACCATTTAAGTGCTTCTTAGAACACTCTGTTTATTAAAAAATCTTCTTTTTATTTTTGTTTTTGGGAAAGCAAGCCTTAGCCTCCTATAATGGTTTTATTAAATACAAAACTTCCATTTTTTGAAAAGGGAAAAAAAATAATGTTTTCTCATTCTTAACATTTATTTATTGCCATTTCTTTTTTATAACGACATCGCCCCAAGGCACTGCAATGGCATAACAATGTTGTGTTTTTTGAAAGCTCGAGTTAGTTGGCTTAAGGTGGAGTGAAATTTTTGCAGGCTTTCGGGGCAGCCTGAAAGGAAGCATGTGAGTGGAAAGGACCATCAAGCCTTGTGATCCCCGAGGGAACATTTCTCGTTGGTCTAGTCCTGTTCAAGGGTCCGTGCCCAATGCCTCTCCCATGGTGGTGCAAGTGAAGGACAAAGTGAAGGACTCCACAGATATGAGCAAATACCCTTCCGACGAGTGGATTGTGTTCCAATATGTAGATGGCCTCGTGGTAACTGGGGGCGGGACATTCGATGGTCAAGGAGCATCTGCATGGAGCCTCAACCAGTGTCTAAGAAGGCCCATTGCAAACTCCTCCCTACCGTACAAATAATCTTCCTCCTACAATCTATTGCTATTTATAAGACTGTTCTAGCTATCCAACTTCCAACATTGTTGGATCTAGTTTTTAGTTTAGTTAAAGGGAATTTGTTGTTACAACCTTGAAGTCATTGGTTCAACAATTCACATACATATAAATGTTGACTAAAATTAGTTATTGTACTAAAGATATTGCTTTTGTGACAATAAAAGCAAAAGACTAGCATTTGTGTTTTCAATTTGTAAGACATGAATTCATTGACAATTATTATCGTTTGTTCATGGTACTTGAAATTTTATGCAGTCATTGAAATTCAGTTTTGTTACAAGCAGGGCTATAAGGGGCATACATTCAGTGGATAGCAAGCTCTTTCACATGCTATTGTTTGGCTGCAAGAATATGGAGGCCTAATCGATCAAGATCTCAGCACCAGCTGACAGCCCCAACACTGACAGCATTCATATTGGATCCTCGTCAAACATCACGATCTCGTGATCTCAAATTGGAACCGGCGATGATTGCATCTCCTTTGGTCCTGGCAGCACCCAAGTAACCCTTAACAATGTGTTTTGTGGACAAGGACATGGAATTAGGTGAACTGCAACTTTTTCTTTGCTTTGTTTAAAACATTTTCCTGATTAGGATTAGAAGAGGTTTTGGAACAATGTAAAAAGAAATGAATAAATCTAATGTACCTTTTTAACTTAACCAAAAAACTAGATTGAGGCTCATGGGAACATCTTTATATATTTCAGTGTTGGTAGCTTGGGCAAGCGTCCCAAGGAGGGTGATGTGGAAGGGCTTCACGTGAAGAACTACACCATCTCAGGCACCACCAATGGTTTGAGGATCAAGACTTGGGAAGATTCATACCGCAGTTCTGCTTCCAATTTCACATATGAGGATATAGTGATGAATAATGTGGCCAACCCCATCATAATAGATCAAGAATACTGCCCTTATGCTTCTATATATATACCAGAAGAAGATCATGAAAGAGTACCAATTAAAATACTAGCACATATATATACCAAAAGAAGATCATGGTACTATTTTCATAAAGCAATTAGAGTTCTATGTAGATGATGTCATTTACCCATGTGAATAGTATTACATCTCATGATGATGATATCATTCCAGAAAATAATTAACAAATACATTTGTTTATATGAAATATTTCTAGCTCAGCCTTCATTAATTATCTAAAATACCTCTTAACAAAAGTTACTGCATTGAGGAGTAAGGATATTGAGTTTCCAAAAATGTTGAGTGAGAGAGAGAGAGAGAGGTTCATTTCATATAGTTGTATGTATTGGAGATAAAAACAAGATATCATTTTGAACAAACCTTTTCTTGCCTTTGTTGCAAGGTCCCTCACGAGTCAAGATCAACAATATAAGTTTCAAGAACATTAGAGGAACCTTGACTTCAAAAGTCGCAGTGAATCTCTTGTGCAGCAGGGCATTCCCTTGTAAAAATGTTGAGCTCGATGACATCAAATTGGAGTACAATGACCAAGGGGAAGCTTCAACTGCTTCATGTACCAATGTAAACGAAGTCTCTGCTGGAGTACAAATACCACCGACTTGCCTCTAGGATCTTCTCTCTCTCCTTCTTGAAGTACAAATACCACCAACTTGCCCCACCATGCCCATAGGATCCATCCTCTCTCTCAATAAAAATCATCCATTATCTTTATGAATTTGATGTCCCTCCTCATGTGGGGTGGTGGCATGTGCACCATTATAAGATATATGTTTATGTGGAAGTGAAGCATATAAGAAAGTTAATTGATTCATGGTAATCAAATGACATAAAAATGGACTGTACAAATGTTGTGTACCTTGTTCCTCAGTGAGGAACTAAGTTTCTCTGTTATGCTTTTACCAAAATCAGCATTGGCTTCTCTCAATTTCTATGAGACTTATAAAAATTTCATTTTTAAATACCCTTTAACTCAATGAAATTCTTTGGCAATTGGGAACAACAAGAGATTGAGAACAAATGGTTGATTATTAAGTTTATATTCCATGATGCGACAGTAATGCATCCGCCACTAGTGACAGGAAAATCACCAATCTGGATCAAGAAATGGTAGGTGCGATCCCATTCCTGGTCGGAAATAGGCCATCCTACCCTTTCTATGTAGACCTTAGGAACATTCTCTCACTTAGCAAAAATCTATTTTTCTATTCGCTATTAGCTTAGAAGTATCAAAGAAAAAATTTGATAGATGAATTTATATAACTTCAGTTTTCTATTTTTCTCTTTTATTTCACTAAACCACCAATTTGCCCGGTTGGAATGAATGGGCGATCCATCTCATCCATGCTTTAAAAAACTGCACCTACCTGAGACACATGTTGATAGGTTTGATCGGTGGAAGCCCCATCTTACCAAGCTCCTAAAGAGGCAGTTTCCATGGGGAAGCATGGAAGCTACTGAACCCTTTTTTATACTATTTTGGAAGCTGCGAGAAGATGCAGCCTCCAAAATACATCTCATTATCAAACACAAGGAGTGCTACAATCCCAGGAGATGCTACGTCAAAAGTTGCGAGATCGTGTTTGCCAAACGCATCCATTAAGTGATCATATTTCCTGTATCGATGAGTATTCCCCCCATTATGGGAATTTCCAATCCTTCATTTGGCATTTGTAATAAACTATAAGAAACTAATCCTTTTAGTTTTACAAAATCATTACTCGCATGACTTGATTCCCCATAAATTCTCAATTGGCCATGGGTTGTGAAAAAACATTAGTTTTTGTTTAATTAAAGTAATTTTAAAATAGCAACCGACGGGCAAGCTTTCTATACTTTTCCTAATGTATAAAACTTATACACTTTCGCATATCCAACCGTCCATTTTGAAGGGATGGCTAATGGTCCCAATCACAACGTCACACCTCTACACTATTTTATTTTTAATTTTTTCTACAAAACATTTCGACATGAAATTTTGGGTGTCCTCTCCTCTTTTAAACTCACACATGTTAAAACTATAAAAACAATATTCTAGATAAAATAAAATAACCAAAATGACCCTCAAAGTTTCAAGGGTATTTTGATCATTTTATTTTATAAATTTTTTTTAGGTGCACCTCATTGAGATGATGACACATACCAAATTTCATATTCATATAATTTGTAGAAAAAATTAAAATAAAATGCTCTAAAGCATCAGGTGTAGATCAAACAGTTGGTAGTTCACTTCATCAAAATTGGATGGCTGGATGGGCGGGAAGTATATTCTATACAATACGGGAAGTATAGAAACATTTCCCTTGCAAATAATGAAGTATAGCCTCTATCATACAGTTCACTAAATGAACTATATAGAATGCCACATAAAACCAAAAAGATAATTTAATGCTATAGGCAATGAGATCACTTGCGCTTGGAATACCTAACTACACTATTTAAAAGATAATTTAATGCTATAGGCAATGAGATCACTTGCGCTTGGAATACCTAACTACACTATTTAATTAATACCTAGTCATTATATATCGGAAAAATTTGATTGTACAAATTGCACGTCGAATTAACTACTCAATTAGGTCACAATAGTACACCTATTAATAGGACTTCCAAGTTTAAAAGCAAAATTTATCAAAATACACATGACTTTTCAACAATTTAATTTACCCTTTTTCGACGATTCTAACTTATTGCTATGTATATTTTGATTGGCATTTTGAAATTAAACAAAAAATATGGTAAAATGTTAATAGTTGAACATTTATGTGTATTTTGATATAATTTCCTTTAAAAAATAACGAAATGCTCTCCAAGCTATGTAACCTTTTGCTTAAGTTATATCAAATACTCGAGGGAAAATATAAATTAAATGATGAAAATCTTACAAAATTATTAAGGGGGGCAAATCATACCTTTTGACATTTGGGGTATTACTCTTTAACTTTCATTTCACTCATATGCCTCATAGAAAATATTGTAAAAAATGATCAAATTACCCTTATTCGACATTGGAACTTAGTATAAGCATAATCATTTTAAATCACTGAAACATAGCATTTAAATATGTCTACTCGAGGAAATGTACTAATCAAATGAGGTACATTTTTCTTAAAACAAAGAAGATGCCAAGATCAAAATTGCTTCACATCTATTTCTTTCTTTTATTCTCCAAAATGAAACACCTGCCTAGCAACTTGTATCTTTAATTGCACTCCAAGGTGCCTTATTTAAATAAGGGTGCGGTTTGTATAGAGCCTAGGTTCTAAACAATCAAATTACAGCGTACCTTAAAATATATTTTATTTTTTGTTTATAAAGTTTAAAGCTTCAAAAAAAGTGTAGATCGACATATCTATGAAAACTTAAAAATCTTGAAAATTGACGGTCAAAAACTGCATTACAAAATACACTATTTTCAAAACTTCAAATCCATTTTTTTTTCATGTCCATGCATCATGATGTCTGGATGATCTATTGTAGGATATTTGGGCATCAAAACAATCTCTTCTAGTGATAGTTTTGATGTAGGCTCTAATTTTATTGTTTAGAGCCTCGGCTCTATATAAACTTTTCCCTTTAAATAAAGGGAACAGTTTACATAGAGCCTAGGCTCTAAAAATCAAATTAGAGCCTACATAAAAAATTTCACTAGAAAAGGTTCTTTTAATGTCCAAATATCATAAAATTGATCATCTCAGCATCAAGATGCATGGACTTGAGAAAAAAATGGATTTCAAGTTTTGGAAATAAGCATCTTGTAATCTATTTTTGGAATGTCAATTTTTAAATTATTCAAGTTTTTTTTTTTATTTGCTCAATCTACAATATTTTTTAAGCTTTAAATTTTATAATTAAAGATGAAAATATATTTTAGGGCTAGTCAAAGGTTTCCAAAATTGAAATCACATTTCTCGACCTTATTTGAAGGTGGGCTCTAATTTGATTGTTTAGAGCTTCGGCTCTATACAAACCGTACCCTCAAATAAATGTTGATGGTTTCATAAGTAGGGCTTTATCATGAACATGGTCATTATGTTAGTAGACCATGGTTTTTTCAGGAAAAGTGTTGTATGCTCCGAGGGATGCATTTGTACATTTGTGCCAGAGGCATAAAACAACCATTTTAAAGATGGATGCATACGTGTGGTCCCTTTAAAAAAAGTTAAAACCAATGGTCTACATATTTCCTTCACGAGATTATCATTTTAAAATTTATTTATTTTTACATATTCCTGATATCCACATTTGATATTACGTATACCATAAAATTTAAGTCCTAAATCCATTCAAAAATAAATTTTTAAGAGGGGAGTCCTAGAACTCATAGAAACATTGTCCTCACGTTTTATATGCAAGGCAGAGAGAGAGAAGTGAGTGAGAGAGAGAGAGGGGTTCTTGAAACATTTTTTGCGTTAGTGGAGCACCACTCTTTTTTTTTCTTGAACATTGTGTTCCGAGAGAGAGATGTTCTTGAAACATTTTTTGGGTTAGTGGAGCACCACTCTTTCTTTCTTGAATATTGTGTTCCACTCAACTAGCAGCTTCCAATTTCAAATGCACAATCAATTGCACATTACTCGATTTGTAGACGTAATAGTTATTCACTCCTGTTGGTTTAAACTTACAAGTAGAGAGTAACAGTCTGAAGTCTAAGGCAAACGAGTAGAGGGAGAGAGGATATAGAGAGAAAGAGGAGGAGGAGAGAGGAGGAATTTCTTTTATGGTGAACTTGTAATCATTGAGAATTTCTTTTTGGGGGGAACTTGTAATCGTTGAGAAATTTTTTGGTGAACTTTTAATCGTTGATGCTAGTAAAAAAAGGGGGGAGAAGAACCCCGCCAAAACACCTAGATATTGAAAGGGACGGGTGTGTTGTTGACGGTAAATCGCAAAAAGCTAGGGCTCTTCCAGAACAACTGGGAATAGTTTTGGTTTTTCGATATATCTCTATGATCATGAACCCCTAATTTATAGAAAGATGGGAGGAGGTTGTTCTCCAATTTTTGGGTTTTTTTTGTAGAATATCTGAGAAGTAGGTCTCAATACCTAAGAGGTTAAGGATTCTTTATCTAAAAAGCTTTTAAAGATAAATAATAATTAATACATAATATTTTTTAAAAAATATTAATTAGATAAAACAAAAATGTTGTACATGTGGGGCCCCATGGCTATACACATGTAGATACTTCGTAGATGTATAGTATGCGTTTCTATAAGTATTGACCGCGTGTCATTGTATACCAAGGTTGACACCTAGTCAAACCTCGGACATGTGTGCACATATATCAATGTTCTTGTTAGAGTATAGACACACTTGCTCGTTCAGGTAAAAGTGTGGCTTAGGACGATTTGATCTAAAATTTTGGGATCTACCTAACATTCATGTGATAATTATTTTAAATAAAGGAATTTGGAATTTAAATTCTTGAAGACTTTGAAAAAAAGAGGAAGAAAAATGAGGTTGGTGGTCAAGTTGAGCAGGTTTAAGCAGAAGGCGAGCAAGGGGTAGGCCCAAAAGGGCATGGATGGAAGTAATGAGAAAATCTATAGGGACTTATGGCCTCATTAATGACCCTTAAAGTGCTTACCATTTGTGGACACTAAAATACCCTTAAA
>NW_006499563.1:353893-375575 GCF_000471905.2 Amborella trichopoda | reverse complement strand
CCCCCCCCCCCCCTACCCACACACACACATGATGTCTACTCCAGGCTTATCAAACCACATAGTCCCTCCCTTCCTGGCCTTCTCAACACCTTGCCCTCTCCTTAATGCCATTCCCCTTGTTTTCTCTCCCTCTCTAACTTCTAAGATCCACCCTACTTCTTTACCCCTCATGCGTAGGCTTGCTCCCCATTGCATCTCCATCAATGGAAAGCATTGAACTTCCATTGCCCACTCTCTTCACCATTCTCTAGTGGGCAGTTGATATTTGGCCTGAACCTGAGCTCTCATGTCGCAAACTCTATGGTGGGCAGTTCTTGTTTGCGTTTCCTTCTAAGGATAGTTTCCACAGGGCTTCCTCTTCGACTAACCTAACCTTCAATGGAGCCTCTCTCATCCTTATACCTTGGACCAGATATTATGGGGCCTTCAACCCTAGAAAGTATGGCTCACAACATCCTACATCCTACTTCAGGCCTGGCATGTGGACACTTTCACGTGCATAGGAGAAGCTTGTATTTCTTTCCTCCTTGTCCCTTTCCACCACCTCTACTCTCCTGGCCCTTCCCCCTCATCCAAGAGTCCCCTTTCTTCCTCTCTCTTTCGTACTCCCTTGTCTTCCCATAACTACGTATAAAAATAAAATAAAATTGTAAAGATACCTTTATTTTATTCCAATAAACAACTAATGCATACAAACATAGTGCCTTAAGGTAAATTCAACAAGAGCAAAAAAAAAGAAAAAAAACCCTCAAATCACTATAATAAAAAATATCCATTCAAATTCATTGTCGTCCAAAGGGAAATATAAAAACCCTAAGGGGCTGTTTGGAACCCTGAGAAAAGATTTCTAGGCAATAGTTTTCTTGGTAGATTCCTCACTTCCAGCATTTGGATCCAAAGAAATTTTTTCGCTAGAAATTATTTTATCTATTTTGAGCCTAGAGAAACTATTTCTCTCCCAACGAGCTAAACAATTTATTTCCTTGCAAGATTTCCTTACAGAGCTGAACAAAATAAAAATAAAAATAAAGAGTGTATAGCTTGTTGGGTCCATGACAGAAAAAAGGCAATCTCTTTCCATCCCTCTCTCTCTCTCTCTTCGGACCACCTCTTTTTCTTTTTTCTCAATCTCAAAAATACTTATATCTCATCTCTTTGTTTACATCTTTTCTAGATATCTCTTTCCACTTCCATGTCGCTCTAATCTCTCTCTTTACGTCTTTTCTAGATATCTCTTTCCACTTCCAACTGCTCTAGCCATTTCTTTCTCTCTCTATCTCTACCATATTTTCCTCTTTTGAAATTATTTGCATGAAAACCCTTTTTGATGTAGAAATATATTTTCCAAGGTACATTTATATACTATTCAAATAACTAAAACTCATTTTATAAGAAATAATATTTTTTAAAATATATTTCACAAGAAATAGTTTTCCAGACAATTTTTTCTAGGGATCCAAATGGGCATAAATTTCATTACAACAAACAACAAATACATGCAAATTCCTTGTTGGTAAATGTATCAAATATAAACAAAAAAACTTAAATTAATTATCATCAGAAACCCTAAAGTTAGTGGTTAACGATAGAAAAGATAATGCAATTTAACAACACATAGGAGGAGCATTTCCGGTCTTGGAACCCAAAATGATAGAATGATTGCGAGAGACAGAGTGAAAGAGCGAGAGACTTGCGAATTAGAGAGAAGCAATAATGGATTGGAGAGGGGACCACGAGGGGTCTGAGAATAAGAGCGGGTGAGTGAGAGAGAGAGTGGGAGTAAAACAGAAAAGGAAAGTGAGCAAATTAGGCACATTGAGTTTTTACCATCTTTAAAGATATTCAATCATCTAACCGAACATAGATATGACTTGCTTTGAAATAGGTTAGAATTACAAGTTTCGGCATGGTGTTTTTCCAAATAAACTAGGTCATAAATCCAAACTCAGACTTGATAGCATGATAGATCTTAAAGTTTCGACCTAGGGGCATTTTGAAAAGAGTAAAATAATAAAAAAGGTAGATAGGTGTAAAAGCTAAAATTTTCAAGACAATTTTTTAAATATCTCAAAAATGGGATACAAAATAGTTCCAAGCAAAAAGCAAATTTCCCCTTCCTATTGCGATCTGGCAGTCATGATTTACAAAAAGTGTGATCAAAACACATCTCAGTGGCCAAGCATTTCAATTGATAGTGTAAGTGTCATGCTCCAACTGCCTTCAAAACAGGAAAGAGGTTGGGTCATGGCGGTAGCACCCCCATACTTAGTTACTATGTTATAGTTTTCAATCCTGTTGACAACACATATGACACTTTCAAAAAGCTAACTCCTTAATCTAGCTGAAAAAATGGGTAGAAGCTTATCTTCCCCAATGAATGACCCAAAACAAAAACAAAAAAATGCCTTCAAAACCAAAGGCCAAAGGTTTCCACAAATCTCAAAATTGACAAAGGGGTGTACATGTAAAGGAACATTTTTGTATGTGTCGGAGGATACATTTTTGCATTTGCGTCACCCGAGGCACAAAACGTCCATCTTAAAAATAGATGCAAATGAGGGGTCCCTCCAAAAAGGTTAGAATCAATGGTCTAAATATTTTCATCATAAATTACTAATTTTAGTTTTAAGAAACATATTCCTTGGAAATAGGTTATATAAGGTGTGAATCTTAGATTATAGGAATAAGGTGTGTCTCAAAAATTCATTCTAAAAGAAAAACCTTAAAATTGATTATCTTGAACTCTAGATCTAGGGACACAAAGAAAAATGATTTCAATTTTTAAAAATTATCCATCGAAGCACATATTATCTAAATTGTTTATTTTTTTTAAATTTAAATATTTATAGATATGCTTGACCTACATTATTTTTCAGACTTAAAATTTTATGGTCTAATAATAAAATTTTAATCCCAAGGATTTCGAGCACCAAAACTACATTTTTCTTCTAAAGATTTAGAAGTGGGCCTTACTTTGATTTTTTGGACCTTGACATAAATTACACCGATTCCTTAAAAATTAGGTCTAAAACATCTATCATAAATTCACTTTTAAGAGGGGACATGGTAACCATGTCCCTGTATAAAAGCTCGCCTTGTTAGTGTCTCTCTTGACCTAAGCTCCTGGCAAGTCTCATTCATACCCGTATCGAGCTTCAGCAATGGCGGTCGGGTTAGTCGTCTCTCTCTTACTCTCAGCTTCTTCATGGAAATCTTTGTCTTCTGGCTCCTCGTCATATAACTGTTTCTCTCTTGGGGATCCTCTTCATGGAGCTCATTCTCTTTGGCTCTGTATTGGAACCTTTCTATCTCTCTCTCTCTCGCTCGATCTCTTATACTACTAATTCATGCTTCAATTGTTTCTTTTCAGGAAAAACAAGAGGATTTCGAAAGGAAAGAAGGGAGGGAAGAAAAAGGCGTAAGAGATCTTATCCATGCACCTTAACCTCAGTTAGCTTTTTTCTTTTTGTTGGCCCCTCTTTTACCTTTTTTGGTTCTCTAGGTTTGAGGAATGAAGAATAACCGCAAGTTTATTCATCAATCATTTCTGTTCTTGCGATTTTTTTTATTTATTTTTGTTTTGTGCAGAGTCGACCCCTTTGCGAAGAAAGACTGGTATGATATTAAAGCGCCATCAATCTTCAATGTTAGGACAGTAGGGAAAACCCTAGTCACAAGGACTCAGGGTACGAAGGTGAGACTCTCTTTGTTTCTAGATTTTCACGGTGATCAGGAAATACATTTACATGTGAACACCTTTTCTGTAAGCTGAATACCATAGTTCTTTTATTTTTTTGATATTTTTCTTCTTCATGCATCACGATGATGTTTTTTCCTTTCTATATTTGTTATCTTTCATCAGTGTATTTTGGAGTTTATGAAAGTCCGAAGTGAGAGGATAACTGTTCTAATCTAGAAGGAAGTGGTTTATTTTGTATTTTTATTTGGCAATGGTCTATTTATTTTTCCTTCAAAAATTGTAATTTGATTCATCTGGTTTCCGGAATGGCATTTTAGATTTGGAAATGATGTCTAGTTCAATATGGCACTGAGATGAACTTGCATGCTTGTGGTTGTATTTTGGATAATGCTGCATACATTTCTACAATACTTGTTTTTCTTTCTTTCTTTTTTTATTGGAAAGATGTTTTCACGAACTTAGTTGCAAGGATTCCTTGTTGAGGCTGGGCTCCTATGATAAAATCTTGAAAACTAACCCAGGAGTTGGTTTCTGGAATATTTTCTGCATATAATATTGCTGATATGAATACATGATTGTTTTGGCAATACGTTTACTGCATATTCATGGTCGTGTCATCATAAATGGTGATGAATTACTTCAAAGCTATAATTTTTTTTAAAAGCTTTAGTTGATTTTTACATGAGTTTTGATGCCAAATTAGGTTTATGGGAGGGATTTTACTGTTGATTATCATTGACCCATAAAATGTGGATTTGATTGCATCTTAAGTTGATAATTGGCTCACTAGCTGAGTGAAAAGTTCACTGGTTGATGTTTGAACTTGGATGCCTGCTTCTCCTTTAAGGCTGGGAATTCCATGCTTTAGGAATGGAAACCATGTGCCTACCTCAATTTTTTAAAAATAATTTACTTGATTAGTACCATAGGTGTTGGAAAGCTTGATATTCCGAATTGTTTTAGGAATCAGAATTGTGTAATCATAGCGGGCTAAACGATTCATGTTTTTGGAATCGACGACTGTACTAGGGGAATCGCGAGAAACAATATTTCTTACTTTATTGGAATTGAGTTTCAACCCAAATGGAGTCAATATCCCTATAGTCATAGAATTGAGATTTTGACCGCTTTGGAATCGAGTTTGTAACCTACTTGGAATCAATCATATGGAAACGAGGTTCCTTAATATGTGCAATCACGATTCTGACATCTTTGGAATAGAGTTTTTGATGTATTTGGTATCAAGATTCATACTAGTTTGGAATTGAGATTCATATAAGTTTGGGGAGTTTCGACCCACATGGCAATAGAAATTTGTAACTCTATGGGGTTGAGTTTCAACCCCTTTGTAATCAAGATTCCTACATGATACCCAGTAAGAAGTAATCAGATATCATGACTATTGATTTGAATCTCTTTTTCCAGATTCAGGAATAGTAACCGATTCAATAAATTCTTGATTTACCGAAATAATTGACTTATCTTATTATAATTGACTTATCTTATTTTTAATCAATGACTTCCTAGATAGCTATAATGACCCTCACGAATTGCCAATACTAATTTATTAAGAATCAATTGGATTGAAGCTATAGCGTCTTCGTTGGCTGGAATCGGAATATCATATCAATTTTACTAAGTCATTTGGTAATTCCTTTCGGTTATCGCCTTGTTCTCGCCGATCTAAGTATAGGTGTTTCTCTATGGATCGCAATTTCCAGTATTGCTCCTATTGGACTTCTTATGTCAGGATATGCATCAAATAATAAATATTCTTTTTCAGGTGGTCTACGAGCTGCAGCTCAATCTATTAGTTATGAAATACCGTTAACTCTGTGTGTGTTATCAATATCTCTACGTGCGATTCGTTATTAGAATTACCATTGCTTAGCTTTCAATTTGCCTCTGACCATCAAATGAAATGTGAATAACCCGTCCCCCTCTCTTTGAAACAAGGGGCGCTTCCGGTTCTGTTCGTGCTTCAAACAATTTAGTCTTCTCCATATTACCATATCTCTAGAGTCAATCATTTTATATGAGGAACCACACATCTCGTGCCTTAACAACTTAGAACCTCATCAACAATCAAGATCAGAGGTCGCTAAGCCCTAAAGAAGGGTTCCGTAGATATGAAGTCAATGTATTGAGTTATTGACTAATGAGCCTCAAACACAATGTCAGAAGTAAGGTCAAATAATAGGTACTCATAGTCCACCTCGGAAATTGTCTACAAAAGATACAAATATTATCTCATGTATTTTTGAAATATGATTTTGATTTCATTATTATCGTTTAGAATAGGACTTTGTTTGTGCCATGGTGTTATTTGAATGTAAAATTCTTTACCAATTATGTTTTAGAAAAAAGCAATCAATCCTGACACTATTAGAAACATGATCTGAGCCAGTTCTAGCATTATTATATTCATGATCTGAGCCAATCCTAGTGCCATTTGTACTCTCATTGATGCTCCAACACCGTAGTTATACCTACCTTTGTTACTTTTTTTTCGAAGAATACCTAACTTTGTTACTTGTAAAAGACATTAGAATCATACATGTTGAGTATTTCTTAACTCTAAACATTTGCATTTGAAAGTTGATTCATGTTACAATTTACAAATACTTCAACACTGCCTTCATCAGATTATTATTTGGAGCACCTATAAACTATGGGAAACAATGTTCTCCAATTGGGTTTCCAAATAACTGAAGTCATAACAGTTAACAATTTAAAAAAAAAAAAAAACTGAAATCATTACCCATAAATATTTGAGGTGAAATTCGATGTCCAACGAAAATCAATACTTGATTTTGTGGAATTAGGATTCCAAAAAATTGGGATCAAAATTCTATGAAGGTGAAAGCCACATTCCATGTTCATTGAATTGAAGTTTCCCATACCTATGAACCGAGATAATTGATGTTGTGGACTCTTGATTAAAAAAAAAAAATCCAATTTAGATTCATTTTATGTGGAATTGGGAATCAACAAATGCAGAATCAAGATTCAATAAATGTTGGAATCGATATTCGAAAAAGCTGAAATCGTGATTCTATAGATGTTGGGATCAAGATTCGAGAAAAGCAAGGTTTCAAAAAACGGTCCGCTCGGCGCCTAGGCAACTTGAACAAAAAAACTGCACTCCTCGACCCAGGCGGCCCTACACGGGCGGTTGGACTTGGGAGGGCCCCCAGCGGCCAGGGCCGTAAGACGTTTTTCGATTTTTAAATTTGCCCAAAATGGAAAAAATGGTCATTTTGACCCCCAAGTTTGTATAAAAATGTTATGGGGTTTATTTTTGAATCCCCAAAGTGAAAAAAAAAGAAACCCTCAATCTCTAAACTTATTGCACCACATGGTGCCTGAGGTTTTGGGCGCTTGCCTAGGTGTCAGGCGCCGGGTGCCAGGCAGGCTGCCTAGGGGCTGCCTAGCGTTTTTTGAAACCTTGGGGAAGAGTTGGAATTGAGATTTTTGACTTCAAGGAAACAGGTAACCTATATAGATCACTTTTTGGAATTGCTGAATCGGGATTTTGAAGTGGAATTGCCATGCGGGCCATGAGATCCTAGTAACTAGGATTGGTACTTATTTATTCGTAGTTTGATTTATTGATAGTTGCAACATTGGCTCTGGATTTGAATGAAGCGAATGAGGTAACGTTGTACCCACTTTCGTGATTGGGTTTCTTGTCATGGCCATATCGTCACAAATTGATAATTAAGCTGGGTAAATATGTACCTACCATTTTCAAAAGAAGGTTTCTTCATGGTTGGATGTGCCTCTAGACCTCTCAAAATGAAGTGCAACAATTGAGTTTACCTTTAAATGAATGTCATTGTTGCCCTTTTCCCCATCAGCTCACAGACATTCCTTAAGGAAAATGTCTTGCTCCAGCTTTGGCTATCTCTTTTTTTTAATGTATAGATTGTGGTAATTTGCTTGTTTCTCTCCTTTGTATAGCCTACGTATAAGTTTACTTGATCCCCTTAGGTGATGTTCTTGCTTGTTTTACCTTATTCCATTGCAAATTGCACCAAAACTAGGAATAGAAGTCATCTCCAATACACGCGAATTGGTTGGGATGTTTCTTTATATACTTAGAGAAAACATACGATATACCCTTTTTATCCATCAGTTTTAGCCTTGTCTCACACAAAAATGGTAGATGCCATTCAAACACCAGCTTTTTATGTTGAATATAGGCGATCATATGGATTTTTTCCTTGTTCATTAACAAATAAACTTGTAGACACCCCATTTTGAAAATTGGCATATTTAATGGTTTTCTAAATCCTAGATAGCTTTAGGACCACACTATCCCAATATATCCCTAAACCATAGACCACCATAGTCCATACTACCTGTTAGAATCATGCATACTCACTGGTTTTGGAATAAATCAAGTAAAAATAGCAAAACCATGTTTTTTTATTTGATTTTTTGACAGACAATATCATTTAAGCCCATAGATCACCTTGGAATCGAAATCTGTCGATTCTGGGCATATTTCGTCTAGGAGACACACCTAGTGTCGTCTAGCCTAGATTGGCCCAAATCACGAGATTTTTGGTAAGTAATATCTCAAAAGCCTTTGGATCACCCCAGAATCGAAATCTACTGATTCTTGGAAGATTTGGTATGGGCGACACACTTAGTATCCCCCAGCCCAAATTGGCTCAAATCACGAGATTTTTGGCAGGTAATATATCAAAAGCCTTTGGATCACCCCGGAGTCAGAATTTGCCAATTCTGGGCAGATTTGGTCTGGGCAACACACCTAGTGTCGCCCAACAAAAACTGTTCAAAATCGCGTATCTTTGACCTAACTTATCTCCCGGATCATTTTTGGCTAGGTTTATTGAACCTAGACTATTTTGGTCTGGGCAACACTGGTAGTGTCGCCCAAGCCTTTGACCATCAGAAAGGCAATCTAGGCTGGGAAATCTCCTTGTTACGAGTTGTTATCCATTCCAATCGATTTTCACCTTTAAAAACTCATTTTCGTGACCCATTTTAGGGTTGAACCCTGTGAGCGTGTATGTTAAGAAAACTTGAGATTTGAGAGAAGATCCTGAGCAAACCTAGGTCTAAGAAAACCTTAGCAAGCTTTAGGCCATTAAACCTACATTCTTTAGATTAAGAAAACCATTCAATCAAGCCATGGCCTGGTCAATATTGAAGAGAGACAAGGAGGATCTACGACGGAAATTACAGCCTCGGTTCTGATATGGTTAAGACCTTTAAGCTTTGGGTTTGTCACTAACTTTCCCAACCAGGTATTCTTCTTACTCTCCATTTTTTTATTTTCAGCCTTCTAGCAGATTTTGGACTTTTATCTGATCTATTCTAATATTTTGTGCTCTTCGGATCAAAGTTGGCTCTGCGACTGATATGAGAACAAATTTGCTCATTTTGAACAGATCTGGCCTCATACTAGAATTTGATTGATTGCCACTCTATTATTTTAAAGAAAAACAAGTTTGTGGTTCGGATCTGGTCGATCTTCATCTCAAGATCATCCCATTCTGCATCATGAACAATTTTTATATAGTTTCATATTTTTCTTTGTATATATTTTTTAATTTTTAATTTTTTAAACTGTTCACGATGCAGATCGGGACGATCTCGAGATGAAGATCGACCAGATCAGAACCACAAACTTGTTTTTCTTAAAAGTGATAGAGAGTGGGGATCAATCAAATTCTAGTTCGAGGCCAGATCTATTCAAAATGAGTAGATCTATTATTAGATTAGTGGCAAAACCAGCTTTGATCTGGAGAGCTTGAAATACTAGAATAGATCAGATAAAAGTTCAAAATTTGATAAAAGTCTGAAAATAAAAGAAATGGAAAGTAAGAAGAATACTTGGGTGGGCTAGTCGGCCCGGCAAACCCGAGGCTCGCCCGTTTCAGGAACGCGATTGTAATTTCTGGCGTGGATCCTCTGTGTTTTTCTTCAATACTGAGCGGGCATTGGTTTGATTGAATGGTTTTCTTAATCTAAGGCTGTAGGTTTAATGACCTAAAGCTTGTTAAGGTTTTTCTAGATCAAGGGTTTGCTTAGGGTCTTCTCTCAAGTCTCAGGTTTTCTTGGCATATAGGCTCACATGGTCCAACCTCAAAATGGGTCATGAAAATGAGTTTTTAAAGGTGAAAATCGGCTGGAATGGGTAACAATTTGTAACAAGGAGATTTCCTAGCCTGGACTGTCATTTTGCCGGTCCAAGGCTTGTGCGACACTACCAGTGTCGCTCAGGCCAAAATAGG
Source organism: Amborella trichopoda (assembly GCF_000471905.2). The sequence continues at coordinate 365,606 of NW_006499563.1, read as the reverse complement.
TTCAATGAACCTGGCTAAAAATATAAGCTAGGTCAAAGATACGCGATCCTGGACAGTTTTGGTTGGGCGACACTAGGTGTGTCGCTTAGACTAAATCTGCCCAGAATCGGCAAATTTTGATTCCAGGGTGATCCAAAGGCTTTTGATATTTCACCTGCCAAAAATCTCGTGATTAGGGCCAGTCGGCTTTAAATCTGCGCAGAATCAATAGATTTCGATTTTAGGGTGATCCAAAGGCTTTTGAGATATCACCTGCCAAAAATCTCGTGATTTGGGCCAGTCTGGGTTCGGCGACACACCTCGTGCCTTGACCAAATCTACCCTGAATCGGCATATTGTGATTTTGGGGTGATCTATGGGCTTATATGATATTGCCTGTCAAAAATCAGGTAAAAATACGCGGTTTTTCTATTTTTACTTGATTTATTCAAAAAACAGTGAGTCTACAAGATTCTGGCCGGCAGCAGTATGGACTATGGTGGTCTATGGTCTGGGGTATACTAGGATAGTGTGGCCCAAAGGCTGTCTAGGGTTTAGAAAACCATTGAATTTGTCAGTTTTCAAAATGGGGTGTCTACAATACTCAATACTTTTGATGGGCTTCTTTTACCAAATTATGGACGAAAGAAACTTGCAACCTTCCCCTTGTATGCAATTTCATATATGTATCTCATTGAGAAGGAATGCAAGCTTTTATGGAATGCAAGTTTTGTAATATTAGGAGTAGAAACGAGGAAGTTAAAATTAATAGTCAAGAAATACCAAAAAGAGATTGTTTTTGATATCTAGGGTCGATAATCTATGAGAATGGAGAAATTGAGAAAGATGTCACACGTAGAATTAGAGTATGATGGACAAAGTGGAGATGTGCATCCAGAGTTTGATGTGATTGCCATATATTATTGAGATTGAAGGGGAAGTTCTATAGGACGACTGTAAGACCAGCCGTGCTTTATGGGACAAAACGTTAGGTGGACAAGAAACAACATATCTATAAGGTGAGCATAGTGGAGATGAGGATGTTGAGATGGATGAGTGGCAAGACAAGAAACGATATAATTAAGAATAAATATGTATAAAACAATTTAGGTGTGGCTTCAATAGGCAATACTATGAGGAAAAGTAGACTTAGGTGGGTGGCCATGTGCAATTTAGACCTTTGCACATGGGACCTAATACAACACCTCTTAGGAGGTGCGATTTGGTTCAAGTGGAAGGCTCTAAAAGGGCAAGGGAAAGGCCCATAAGGACATGAACAAAAGTAGTGAGAAAAAATATGGTGACTTTTGGTCTTAGTGAGGGCATGACCTTTGATAGAAAAGAATGGAGGAACATTATTATTCATGTAGCTGACCCCAAAATTGGGATAAGGCTTGGATGATAATGATAATGATCTCATTGAGAAGGAACTTGAGGTTTCGAATCCCGCTCTACCCTATGATTTTTTGCTCTTTTCTTCATGCCTGCAATTCTATTATTGTGTTATTTCCCCCTCTGAATTCCTCAACTTGTCTAGGAACCTTTTCCCTTGAGGGCATTTGTCTATTTGAGAACTTTATCATTGATCACACTCATAGGACCAACCTAATCCAACACCACATTTCCTCCACTAAGAATCTCTTTCTTGATGCCCTTATCCTACCTGGTTTAATGACGATCTATATAGAAGGCCTAGTTCATCCTCGATCTTCCCAGTTCCTCCAATACCTAATAGTCCTTCACCTTTTTATCTTCAAAATTTATCCTCAATAACCAATGGGTGTCCTCGTGTTTGGGGATTAAAGGTGGCATATGTTGCAGCTTAGGTGCTATTGTGAACATTTTGAAGTACATAGTCTTTACCTTATTTGTTATTAATTTTTTCTCTTTATTCTTGAAGCATTCATTCACATGAGATTCATCTGAAAAATTTGTGGTTTAATCCCAACTAGGGAGTACCATAAAACTTTAACATAAGCTGAAGTAAGCTAATTCTTTCTCACAAAAAATTAAAAAAAGGAGCCACACTAATATGCTCTAGGTTTTTTATAGTATTAAATTAATAAATGTGCAAATCTAAAACCTATAAATTTCCAATCCCAGTTACATCATAAACATGAGGTAGCATGAATGGGGGGGGAAATAAAAATTTATCAATTGGTTACAAAATGAAATATGATAGCAACCAATAAAAACTAAAGCATTGTCCATCTTATGTTTATTTATTTATTTTTATGTAAATAAATAGATAAATAAATAAATAAAAGACAATGTTTTATTCTATATACCTACATTCATAAATTTCTGCTAGAAGAATTATTATTGGTTTATATGCCATGTCCATAAACTTCGCACATCAGCTAAACCACTACAAATATATCCATGCTACGATATAAACCTTGTTATGATTATAGCACTAAGCAAGCCAAAATCACTGAGGTGGACCCAATCTTTGACACTCCCATCATCACTGCAATTAGCATGGCTAATATTGCATGCCCTGTGATAATCCTTGTCACAACGTTGTCTTCTGCATTGTTTCATCCCAAAAAAAAAAAAAAAGCCTTTCGCATTTTCCTCATTGGCATTGCCATCATAGGCATTGTCCTCATCCACATTTCCTCCTTTCTAAATATATTATCTCGGTCTAAGACTTGCTTCAGCCCCCATTTTGAGCCATGTTTGGGAAAAGGATTCCATATTTGTCTTGGATTGTTTGGTCTTTTTCACCTAGCCATTCCTCATGTGTGTTCTCATAGTATGTTTACAAGTAGTGAAAATATCGTTTTAGGGGCATGGCCCTTCACATAGTCATTAAGGAGGTCAAGTTAAAAATCTTAAAACATGCTCAAATTTCCTTTTTGGGGGTCGGGAACTTTGAACAAGTGGGGCCATTTTTAGTAATTTGATCCAGCTAAGCGGCCCTAACTAATTGACAGGAGTACCCTACTTGTTTAAGGTGAGTCAAGTTATTGAAATGCTACTGGTTCTATTGGAGCTAGGGTTTAACAGAGAAGAAAATAAGGACAATCCAAAATTAGAAAAGGATGCAAAACCAGAGATAAAAGAAGGAGCACTTGTTGCCATAGTTCAAAAAAACGGACCACCCAGCGCCTAGGCGGGTCGCCTAGGTGTTCCAGAAGGCCTGGATGCATTGCCTAGGCTTTGGCGGTCAAACTGGGCGGTCTTCCCTGGGCTGCCGCCTAGGCGGTACGGAATCCGCCTAGGCGGCCACCTAACGCCAGCCCTGGCCAGGGGGAAAAAGCTTTTTTTTTTTTTTCATTTTTTTCAAAGATATAAAAGTTAAGAATGATGGCTTTTAGGTTCATTTGAACCCTAAACCCACCAGAACCCCTTTTAGAGTAACAGAAACTTCTAAAAAACTACATTTCATTGGATCGAATCATCGAAATGTTTCTCAAAGTTTGGAGCTCAAGCAACCAAAGTAGGTGCATTTTTTCGATTGCTTGTTTTATTTTGAGATGTCTTCTTCAGGAATTAGTTAGAGTGGAGATCGGGGTCTGAAATATGGATACAACCCGAATCCAAATGACAAAAATTGCGTTAGATGCAATTTTTGTGAAAAAGATACAAAAGGAGGCATAAACCGGTTTAAGAAACATCTTGTCGGTATTAAGGGGGATGTTTCTGAAGCTATCAAGGAGGAGATTAAGCAATTTTTAAGTTATGGAAAACAAAAACAAGAACAAAATCCTTATCATAGATCTATTTCTGCTACTCTTAGAAAAAGTGATCCAGGTTGGAAGTATGGGTACAACCCAAAACCAAATGATAAAACATGTATAAGGTGTAATTTTTGTGAAAAAGATACCATTGGGGGTATTAGCCGATTCAAAAAACACCTTGCTGGTGTTAGAGGTAATGTTGCTTCTTGTACAAAGGTTCCTGAAGCAGTTCGAGATGAAATTAGACTTCTTCTGATTTTTGAATAACCAAAAAAAGATGAAAATAAGCCTTGTTCTATGGAAGTATCTTCTCCAGTTTCTAGTCGGAGTGGTGATCCGGAAGTATGGTTATAACCCGAATCTAAGTGATAAAAATCGTATTAAATGTAATTATTGTGGAAAGGATACAAATGAGGCATTTACAGGTTTAAAAAACACCTTGCCGGTATGACGGGGGATGTTGTCCGGTTTAAAAATGTTCCTGAGGCTACCAAGGAGGAAATTATACAATATTTGAGTTCAAAGAAGCACAAAAAAAAGGGTAGAGCAACCAAGACTCCGATGGCCTCATCTGCATAGACTGCACATACTAGTAAGAGGAAGGTAAAAGAAGAGGAGGGTCATAAGTGTTGACTTTTGTTATACTGTATATTTTCTAAATTTCTATTGTGTTGAGTGTTGACTTTTATACCCTACACTTGTATGGTTTTACAGTTTACCCGTTTTAACAATATGGATTATCAAAATTCTCTTCTTGACTCTTATCTTTTTTTTTTGTTTTTTTCAACTTGGAATATGGTATATTGGGATTTTTACTTTTCTTTTCAACTGGGCAGCCGCCAGGTTCTGGGTGCCCGCCTAGGCGCTAGGCGGCCTGGACCCCCCAGGCCGCCTAGGGCCCGCCTAGCGCTTTTTGATAATCCATTATGCGTAAGTACATTCCTTATATAAGAAAACCTTAAACAAGTCTTAATCCTGGCCATCCATCTAATCTAATCATGGCCATTTATTATCATGGTTTTAAAATGTGGCTGCACTGCTGCATATGCAGCCTCATTGCCGCATATGCAGCCACATCGCCATATTTACGGCGGAATAATGTGTTATGAGCTGGCAATTGCATCTCATGAGGCTGCATATGCGATTTGGAGGATGCTCTTGCATATGCGGCCAGTGAGTGATGTGAAAACAAGCTACTCGAGAAGGGGTAATTTCGACTTTAAGCCCCGAAAAAGAGGGGAAAGGGTTTTTTTTGGGAGGAGGGGGGAGAGGGGGGGGGATTAAACTCCCCAAACTACTTAAAACAGCCACATCTGTGGCCTTTACTTCATCAAATCAATAAAAAAAAAATGGTGGAAATTTTTGAAGTTCTTAGATTTTTGTGGTTGATCTTTGATTGTTGATTTATTTCTTTTGGGAGTTGATTTGAGGAATTTTTAGTGAAGTTTTGACAACAAATCTTCATGATTTAACAAGGGATAGTGAATACAAATTTGTTTGTACTCTTTAATCTTCATGGATTTTTAGTTTGTGTTTCGTAACTTTGAAGTTTGTGGTTGCAAATTTGTGATTATGATTGTTGAATGATTTATGAAGCTAGTTTCTAGTTTTTACTTTCTAATGTATTCTATGATCTATCAAGGGATAGTGGATACAAAATCTCTGACAGTTGATACTTTTTAAGTTAATGAATAAATTAATTACTTAACATCACATAAATCACCTTTATATTTTTTTCTATGCATTAACTTTTTTTTTTAGATATTTTAGAATTTTTTTTATATTTATTGACCGCATCCGAGTGATGCACCCGCATTTGGACTGCATCGAGCCGCATCGGCCCCCCCAACGTATCGGGCTGCATCTCCCGCATTTTAAGATACCATTTATTATAAAAGACTTTCAGTGAATAGAAAGACATAAAAGACTCTAGAAATTGCTACTTATTCCTCTAAGTGAATTAAAAGACATGAAATAAATAAAATACATTAAAGGATAGACTCAATGACTAATTTGCCCTTCTGCGGTTCCTCTTGAAAACTTCAAACTTATGTCTCGTCTAGATATTCGAGAGTAGTACTCTTATCAAAAAATAAGTATTCATGGCCAAAACACATTCCAATCTTTGCCAAAATGATAGAAAACATAAAAAAAACACATCACAAATAAATTCCCTTTTTTATTATTTTTTTTGAATTTTTCTTAAGATCCCCTAGTGGGACAACATACTCGGGGATACTCTGCTTGAGTCCTTGAAACTCGGCCCGAGTAGGCGAACATTGCTTTGACTCATGGGAACTCAACAACATTACCCTACTTTGACTTGTTGACTACATAGGAACTCTACACCACTCTCTACGTGATCTTAAACTTAAACTAAACCCAAAGTATCCCCTAAATGATAAATGACAAAAATGGTACTTAACAAATAAAACAATTCCAAAATATGAAAATAACCCAAAGTCCCTAGTACAACGTCAAAATATGGAATTCATTCCGGCCAGCCCTTTGATGCGATTTCATCAAGAGTAGAGTTATGATATGGTCATGGCATGTCATCGGTTATGGTTTTGTTCTTTCTTTGGTAGGGTATTGAAGGATGCTCAAAGTTCTTCTTTCCTTAAATAAATATATTAGATGAATCCAATGGGATCGTATGATTTTCTTTCTTCAAATTTAGATTTTGTTCCAGTTATATTGCAAATGCAATATTTTAATGGCCCCTTTTATACTCTCGTCTGCTAAAATTCATGTTTGATCCAGAATGTCTTAATGCTAACTTTGATCCATTAATTGGTTCTAATTCTATTCTTCTGCAGATTGCTTCTGAGGGCCTTAAACACCGAGTGTTTGAATGCTGCTTGGCTGACCTTCAGAATGACGAAGATCAGGCCTACAAAAAGATCAGGCTTCGGGCCGAGGACATCCAAGGAAGGAATGTCCTCACCAATTTCTGGGTATTTATTTTACTCCTTAGAAAACTTCTTATTATTCATTTTCTTCTTATTTTATATACATATATATGCAGTACCTCCTTAGAGACATACACTATATGCATTTTGGTGTCGGTTTCAAACAATAATAAAAGAAAAGGTTTATGTTTTTTTCGTATCTTTTGATGATGGATTGGTCTCCATCAGGTTTGAGGATGAGTATGAAGTGGTTCCAAGTTTTTTTATTTTGTAATATTGTGAAACTTTGTTACAAAATAAGCAATTCATTTATGGTTTTTAGGGCATGGATTTTACTACAGACAAGCTAAGGTCCCTAGTCCGCAAGTGGCAGACACTAATTGAGGCACATGTGGATGTCAAGACAACCGACAACTACACCTTACGTATGTTTTGTATCGGTTTCACAAAGAGGCGGCCTAACCAGGTCAAGCGAACTTGCTATGCACAAACTAGCCAAATTAGGCAGGTAAAAGATCATTCTCTTCTCTTACCCCCTCTACCGCCGTCCCTTCTTCCCTCCCTCCCTTCCTCCTCTGTCTTTCTCTCTCTCCATGTACATATTGTAGAATTAAGCAGCTCTCTGACTCTCTCTTTTTTATCTCCACTTAACAAATGATAGAATAAATCAGATATGTCTGTGTTCACTAAGATGTGATGGAATCAGTCAGTATGCTCTTCCCCCCCTTAACAAAATTGATAAAATCAAGCAGTAGTTTCTCTATCTTTCTGCACTAACAAATGATAGAAACAACTTTCAAGTAGACTCTCTCCCTCCCTCTCTTGATGGCATGTAGGTTCTGAGTGATTGTGATTGGCATTCAGATTCGGCGCAAGATGAGAGAGGTAATGATCAACCAGGCTACATCCTGTGATCTCAAGGAGCTAGTGCAAAAGTTTATCCCTGAGGTCATTGGGAAAGAGATTGAAAAGGTGACAATGAGTATCTACCCTCTCCAGAACGTATTCATCCGTAAAGTGAAGATTTTGAAGGCCCCGAAATTTGATCTTGGGAAGCTCATGGAGGTAAGTGCACCTTAGTTGTTTAGTTTATAATTATAAAATCAGATTTACAAGAGAAACAGTGTCAGTTATGCTTGTTGAAATTGTTGATGTCCACGCGATAACTGTTGTCCTGTAGCTTCATAAATTTTCTGAGATTAGAGTTCAGCCTTAATTTATTTGAGAACCTGAACTTTCTGTTTGTTGACCCTGCCGAATGAGTCTTAACATCTACATTATTGAACCTTGATCGGAGTTTTGTGCATCTAAAATTCATTATATTATCTCTCTCTCTCTCCTCTAGGTCCATGGTGATTACTCGGATGACGTGGGCGTGAAGGTGGATAGACCAGCAGAGGATGTGCCTTTGGAAGGGGTGACAGAAGTTGTTGGGGCCTAAGATGCTGTTTACCAGAAACAAAAGTACTTAGATATAGATTGGTAATATAGGTGACACATATTCATTCCATTGCGCTGTTTCATCGACTTCCAGCGTTCAGCAGTTTTGGTTGTAGAAGCATGTACTTGGTTAATTATGTTGTGTCATTTCAACTTGTGGATGATTAATTATTATTTTGGGAATTTGTTTCTTCCAAACTACGTTGTGATCCCTGGGATGGGCTATATTTTGTGGGCTTGTGGACCGCTTAGACATCATAATTTTTTTAGGTTCATTGGATTTATTATTGTGAGCACGCACTGTTTGAAATTTGCCATCGTGAATCTGGTGTTGCTGATCAAGACCAGGAATTGGTGGGGGCTGACTCGATTCCTAGTCGGAATTAGGAATTGGTCTTATTCCTATAGATCGCTTGGGCCTTGAATCAGGTGAGTCTGTCAAGGAATCAACCGATCTAAATCATTAGGTTAACACCTTTTTTTTTTTTAGTTTTTAAATTTTTCACAATTAAAATTATTTGTTAGTTTTTGGGACAGATTCTCACATAGGAGAATTGTTCCGGTTTGCCCAATGTGGATCAGACTCATCGATTTGGGCTAGATTTTTGGAAGGCCAAGAGCGGAAGTGAGTTTTGAAACTGTAGGAGTATGTATGGTCGTTACGAGGTGCCTATGGTCACCCCCAGGTTACGTACGTTGCGGATGTTTTTTTATTACTTTTTTTTCCTCAAAATTTGGAATCATTTTCTATTTACCTTGATTGATTTCCAAAAAGGAGAGAGTGGATTTTGAGTTATAGAGTTCTCCAAGTCTTGCTGCGTTTGATGGATGATTCCGATCCCATCTGGTACGGGTTCTGATTCTAGGCTTTTATCCACCTCTGAATCATGACTTTTTCAAAATTTCAGTGTTTGACAGTGGTTGATACTGCATAAAAATAGTTGGGGGGGTAAAAAAGGGGATTGGATCGGATGGTTTTGGCAGTTTAAAGCGGAACATGTGGGTGACCAGTCCTAAATTTTTTTAATAATTATAATCTAATGATTACAATGTTTTTTTTTTTCTTTTTTCGAAGTTGAGTGGGCTTGCCAAATCGGCTGATCTGATTTAAAACCAGGTGGGTAAGTTCAACCCATTGGTCTGCCTTTTCAAATGTTGCTTGAAATCATTAAATGATAGTAACAAGATTTTCAGAAGGTGGTTTTATTTCTTATATACACAAACGTGAGTGACATGTACAGCTTCATGGTTCTCATTAAAAAGTAAGACAATGTAATATTGAAACAAATTTTGTAAGAAATTAGAAATTATAATTACGTTTCTCCTTTAATGCTATCCTATTAAATAGTAGAAATTTCATAATGGATAAAGTTTATATAAGGTTGCAACTATAAAATGTAGAATTCAAGATGCATCTTAAAAATCCATCGGAAAAGGTTGTTTCAATATTGAAAACCCTCTAATTGATCATCTCGACATCGAGATGAGTGAATATAATCATCTCGACATTGAGATGAGTGAATATAATTATCTCGACATTGAGATGAGTGAATATATATATATATATATAATTTTGAGTCTCATAAATAATGCATCTTGCAACATTTAATCTAAGAAAAGTGATTGCATGAATCCTACAATCAAATGCATAGGAAATATTTCTAATGTTATCCAATCAAATGCATAGGAAATATTTCTAATATTATCTATCATTCTTATCTATCATTAACCTTGTTTTCAGTGAGGCCAGAAATCCCTATATCTTTTCTCATTATTTCCAATCATAACTTTTTTAGTTTATCCTTTGTCTTTTATCAGCCTTCCACTAAAAGATTTCTAATATTAATTAAATTATCATACAACATATTAGCAAATCCGACGTTTTAATCTACTTAGCCATCTCTCCAAATTGGATTGTAAAATTTCGTAAGAATATTTCTCTTGTAAGGTAGAGGTATATTTGAATTGTATTAGCAATCAAATTTATATTACAAATAACAATTTGAAACCGAGATTTGTTTTCTCTTCTGTTTTAGTTCTTTTGTTCCCCGGGTAGGCAGTACCTAGGCCAGGCTATTCTTTTTTCTTGTTCAAATGAATGATAGATTAAATAATTTACCTGAGTCAAACACTTAAAAACTTTCCTTGTTATTGAAACAACTTTTGCTCTTGTTTTAATCTCTAAAACATATTCTAGAATAGAATATGAATGTCTTTATCATTTATTTAATTTCATTTTGTATTCTATTCGAAAATCCTATATTCTATTCTAATTACTGCAACTATATTCTATTCTAATTACTACAACTATATTATTTACTTTACAAGAAAGATTCCATAAGCAACAATACGACGACTTATGAATCACCAATTAGAACTGGATTGATGAATTGGACAAATTCTTCACCGAAAGGAAAAAAGAAGATATGTCTGATAAGACAACGATAAAGAGCTAACAACTTTTTTTCATTAATACAGAGAGAATGAAAAGTACGGTGTTTCCTTGGAGGCAGAAAAGTCTTCAAAACGGAAAAAGAAACCCAAATAATAAGAGAAAATTACACTAGTAGGCTCAAAATTCTTACTTCTTTTTTCCTTAGTTAAAATCAAGGTTTAAAAATTGGTTGTTCCGATCTAAATCGGGAATTGTTGACAGCGTTTTGGATCTCTCAATATATTGGGATTTGGACGACACCCCTCTGGAATAGCCAGCTCAATATCCTGATTCTGTTAGTACTTGTTGGTCATGTTAAACCACTATCAGTAGGACGCCACATGTCAGTATTTTTTAAGAGGAATATGAGCGCCATGTGTCAGATTTTAAATTTATTTGTAGAATTTTTAAATTTTTTTTAAGAGGAATATGAGACAGATATTTTTGAAATTTGCTTGGAGCTGATGCAAATTTTTAAAGTTTTTTTCAGAAGAATATTTGCTTGGAGGTGGTGTAAATTTTCAAATTTTTTTAAGAAGAATATGGGAGGCATTTTTTTTTAAGAAGAATATTTGCTTGGAGCTGGTGCAAATTTTAAATTTTTTTTTTTTGAAGAATATGGGAAGCCATGCACTGCAGCAGTGGAACTTTCACGCCACATTTGGCAATGCTTTGAGCCTCCCAATGCAGTGTCGGCATGTGAGCCAATTGGCGCATGTTAATGCTAACCCTGCGCAAGGCTAAACTTTGTGAGTCAATATTTTTCTTTGAATCCTGGGATTTTTTTTTTCTTTTCCTTAACATTTACGCCGTACACTATAAGCCATCGATCTCAACTTTCTTTAAGATTACATTAAACTCTCTCTCTCTCTCACCCAGTCTACGTCTTCCATTTTATACATTAGCTCATGTCTTTTTCTCACTGTTGTCTTTACTGACCAATGTCTCTATGAATATATATATATATATATATATAGAGGAATCGACTATGCAACGTTTATAGACGAAAATGAATAGTATTTTCATCTCTAGACTCCGAGCCGTTCAATTTTTTTGGACGGCATGGATTAAATGACCACAATGGACCTACTATATCCGTGACGGTATTTTTTCACACAAAAAAATACGAGAAACCACCACGACTCCTATAGATCCGCGGTTGTTTTTTAGGCAAAACTGCAACAGATATAGTATGTTCGTAGTGGGACGGAACACTATTCAATTTCGTCTAAAAGCGTTTTTTAGAGTTATATATATATATA
>NW_006499563.1:318222-351483 GCF_000471905.2 Amborella trichopoda | reverse complement strand
GTTCTATTAATAATTGCACTAAAATTCTCTCTCTTTCTACTAAGTAGTACAAATAAATAATTCAACTAAAATTCTCTCTCTACTAACAACCTCTTCTATTAAATTTGTTTCATGTAGCTTTTTTTAAAAATTAAAACTCCTAAGTTAATACAATAATAAAATAAATATATTGAGTTAGAAATATTCATTTTATTGTCATGTTGCATATTAAACTTTATTTTGATTATAAAATGAATTTAATAGATAACAAAGACTCAACATGAGACAGGTTCTCAACATTTACATATTTTTTCACAATAATAAAAAATTATAATGCAATATTTTTTTTTGGGTAAGTTAAAGGGGGTAAAGTCGGTGGGATTTGGGCTCCTATCATTTGGTAAGAATGGCGTCAAAAACTATAATGCATATTGCCATATTTCTTTTAGAAACCTAAAAAACTAGATTTTTGAGAAATTATAGTATTTATTTGCAAAAATTTAGGCTGAAACCGGATGATTCGGCCAATTCTTCAATCCAAATCGCCGATCCGCCGATCTGACGGTTTTTTGGGTAGCCAATCCGTGTCACCAAGCTTTGGTAGAAATAGAATCTCCTTGGTAACTACATTCCACACCCGAGAGATGGTAGAACCATTTATTGACATTGGTGGATTAGTCTTTGATGTTGTTACTCGAGCTTCAAAACACAAATTTAAATGCCATATGTTCAGCCTCATTCGCTTAGACATGCTGGCCACTGGTCCTGAATGGTCCAAATGGTATGGCCCTATCATCTCTCCGCAACCCCTATACCTTGCAACTGATCCATTATTTCTTATATTGCCATCGAAATTCAACTTAACCCACTGTGATGTGATGTGATGTGGGAGGATGCCAAATTGTTGACTTGCTAACTTTTCACTTTTTAAGAAAGAGTAGATCTTGAAAGTTTGTTTGGAATTGTTCTTTGGGGACATCTTTAAACTCTTAATGATTTTCACCCAATAGATAATAAGTATGAGAACAAAGAGGAAAGTTTCTAGCTTTATTTTTAAAAGTCGTGCTATTTCTCTCCTGCCAGATCTGCCAAGCTATTACCACAATTATGATCTTCTATAAACATACCATATTTAGAAACCGATATGAAGCTGAATTATATCTGTAATGAACCTTATTTAAAATCATCCCCAAAGAGTACGAGTGAATAGACACCGGAGAAATAGATGGTTGCTAGTTTTAGCTTCCTGCCTACATAAAGTGTATTGGTTTCTGTTGATCAATCCTCTTTCCTTCAATTGATTAATGGCAGAGCGTTATCTCTTCCCATCAACTATAAGAATCCCCTAATGCAGTGTGGCATTTAAAAGGCCCATACCTTGGCAACTCGTTTTGGTCTACCGGTAGCGACTACTCATATAGCGACTACTCATATCATAAAGTGATTTGGTAATGGAGGACCTTGCTGAGGACCTGGCTGGGGACCTTGCTGGGTTAGTCTCCCACACCAGCATATTTCCCTTATTGGGATAATAGGAATGGTATAAAATGCTTAGAGGTTCAAATATTGTTGCACCACTACTTGCATCCACCTTTCTACGTCTCAGCTTAATCTCTTACCCCACATTCTATGCCTCACCTACAACCACATCCTTTAGAAGGCAGGCTTTATGTATGAATTCTTTATATAAATATGGAAATTGAATTCTTAAAGGCCAATGGCCAATCCATTTAGAGGACGAGAATTTAGTCCTACTTCCATCTCCCACCAGCATTCCAGAGTAGGCTAAGAAAAAATATCTGGCTATCTTTGTATTTTTATAAACTGTAGAAGTTGTGGCCCACTTTGATATCTTTTGGTTAGCAATCTATTCTCATCTGTCCCATATTTGTGAAACACAACCATCTTCTAAAGATGTCGTGAGCCCGTGGCTAGACACCACCACCATTGAGTTAACAAATTTTTATTACAAGTTTCAAATCTTCACAGACCCAAATCCCCATCTTTCTTAATAACACCTCACAGTCTACTTAAGTGAAAGTTTTTCCATAATCATCGATTCAACTTTGGACACTATATATGAAGGAGCTTTAAATTAAATAATGAAAAGTAGTAAACTAGGAGGTTAGCTAGACTTGCGCTTATAAGGGTAACTCTACCCCAAGAGAAAGGTAACGACATTTCTATCCGTCCAACTTAGTTTGAAATCTTTCGAGGGAGTCTTCTTTCTGTGAGAGGAAGATAAAGGTATTTAACTGGAAAAGACTTACATCAGCAATGCCCTTCCCTTCTATGTGTGAATCAAAGGTAAAAACATATTCCACAATGTATGTTTACAAATATTGAAAATGGGCAATTTGTTAAATGCTAAAAAAAATAGAAATCACAAATCACTAAAAGAGATAGGAAAGTTCCACCAAACACAATCACAACACAAGATTTAACGTGGAAAACCCTTCAATGTGAAGAGAAAAACCATGGGGCAAATCTGAAATAGGAATCCACTAAAACAAATGACGGTTACAATATAATTTCTTATCAAGTTTTTGCCTAAAACTTGAGGCTTACAATTAAATGAGAGAATAACAACAACTTGGAGAAAATACAAGGTTACCTCACAAGCATCATCAACATGATAATCTCTTTCCCACCTCAAAAACCCCAAAGATGGTCTTTCAATTGCTTGAAGAAGCAGCTGCAGAGCACACCAACTGCTCCTATGGAGTGTGCTCGTTAGTGGAGATGGCGGCTCATGGAAGTCATCGCTGGTGGATGGAAGATGCTGCCCTCTCCCCATTCTCTCTCTACGGTAGTGAAAAAACCCCTTTTGGGTTTTGTCTTTTAAACACCCCTTTTGAGTTTATTGGGTCCCTTTTTTCTTTTCTTTTTTCATCCCTTATAGGGCTGGACCCCACAAGGTAATCACCCAACAAACTCCCCCTCCAGACCTATGAGGAGGGCTCCCCCATACTAGATGCTCACATGGCACTCATGCCTGCCAAAGCTCTACATAACTCATGCTTCTCTTTTGGCACTGTCTTCGTCATAATGTCTGACAGATTCCGATAGGTCTGGAGTTTGCAAATCTTCATCAACCCATTCTCTAACACATCTCGAATCCAATGGTACCACACCTCAATGTACTTAGTTATAGAGTGGAATGTAGCATTCTTGCTCAAATCAATGACGATTTGACTATCACATCTAACTGCATACTGCTTTTGCTTCAAACCCAACTCCATAAGAAAACGCTTCAACCATAGCATCTCCTTACAGGATTTTGTGGCAGCAATATACTCTGCCTATGTAGTCGAAAGTACGACACATTTTTACAACTTTGATTGCCAAGAAATGGCTTCTCCTACAAACGTAAACAAGTAACCCGAAGTAGACTTTCTTCTATCAAGATCTCCTACCATATCCGCATTTGTAAAGCATTCCACCAAGGGTGATGAGTTTCCAAAAACATAGACAAACTTTAAATGTGCCTCTTAGATACTTTAGAATTCATTTTACAGCTTTCCAATGTTGTTTGCATGGATTTGCCAAGTATCTACTAACTACATCGGTGGCATGTGCTATATCAGGCCTTGTGCACACCATAGCATACATCAAACTTCCTACTGCTGAAGCATAAGGGAACTTTTCCATTTCCTTCTTCTCTTCACTACTGGTTGGAGATAACTTGACACTCAACTTAAAGTGACTAGCTACTGGTGTATTGACTGGCTTGGCATTCTTCATTTTGAATCTTTCAAGTACCTTCTCAATGTACTATAATTGTGATAGCCATAACTTTTTGTTCTTCCTATAACGCTTGATTGTCATGCCCAAAATTTGTTTTTCAACCCCTAGGTCCTTCATGTCAAAAACCTTGTTCAGTTCTTTCTTCAACCTGTCAATCAAATTTGCATCTTGACCAACGATAAGCATATCATCAACATATAACATGAGAATAATAAAGGAAGACTCAGAATACTTTTTAAGGTAAACACAGTGGTCTGTAGTGGTTCTAGTAAAACCATGACTCATCATAAAAGAGTCGAGCTTTTTGTACCATTGTCGTGGAGCTTGCTTCAATCCATACAAGCTCTTCTTCAACTTGCATACCATGTGCTCATTGCCCTTCACTAGGAAAGCTTCTGGTTGTTCGATATATATTTCTTCATTTAGATCTCCTTGCAAGAAAATTGTCTTGAAATCTAACTGCTCAATCTCCTAGTCTTGACTAGCAGCTAGACCTAAGATGGTGTGAATAGAAGTCATCTTCACAACGGGATAAATATTTTATCAAAATCAACACCATTTTTCTACCCAAATCCCTTGACATCCAGCCTTGCCTTGTACCTCATTTTCTTATTGTCATCTTCATTTTTCAACCTAAATACCCACTTGTTCTTCAAAGCTTTTCGTCCTTTTGGTAGCTCAACAAGCTCATAGGTTTTATTCTTATGCAAGGATTCAAGTTCTTCTTGCATGACTTTCTTCCAATGTTTATTTTGCTCATGTACCATAGCTTCTTTAAAACTTTTTGGTTCACCACTTTCAATGAGTGTGACATACTCTGATGATGGCTATTTTGTTGAGGCTTTTTGCTCCCTTTGTAACCTTCTTACCATAGGTGGTTCTTCTTGAAGAGGTTGCTCCCCCTACTCAACATCATCATTTACATCATCATTTTGAGGAGTCTCACCACCCCAAACTTGGTCATCTTCATCTTGAACTTGTTGTATGCATGGGTAAAGGAGCTTGTGCTTTTGGTAGCTCATCTACAAGCCTCTTTATCGGTTTCTCCTTATCAAAATCGAAAATTATTTGGTTTTCACGAAAGATCACATCTCGGCTTCTATGCAACTTCTTGGCCTTGGGATCCCACAACCTATACTCAAATTCATCATCTTCAATCGTAACAAGTCACTCCTTTTCTTGACTTGGATCTTCCTTTTGATTTGCTTCGGTTATGATTTTCTCTATTGTTCGGTCTCCCCCTGTTCTTTAGTTACTAATGAGTGTGAGTGGGAGGAATATGAAGATTTTCTTCTCACTTATTCATTCAACAAACTACTTGTAACTTAGCTCATGGTAAGAATCCCATTGGGTGCCGAGTTGCTAAGGGATACAACAAGGGTCTCCAAGTGTCAGGCAATGAGCTCAACAACAACAGTGCTTGCAGCTCATTATCTAGCATCATCTTCATAGTCGCCAACTGATTTATAATGCTTTGCATTTCATTCAAGTGCTTTGCAACTAACCCGTTCTCCTTAAACTTCAAGTTTAAAAGTTTTCTAATTAAAAATGCCTTATTTCCAGCCGTCTTTTTCTCATACAAATCATGCAATTACTTTCACAAGGAAATTGCACTAGTTTTCGTCGATACATGGTAAAATACGGTATCATCCAACTATTGTCGAATGCAAGCAATTACTTTCTGGTCTAACGTCTTCCAATGATCATCGGTGATGGTTTCTGGCTTCTTCTCTATGCCCTCAATTGGCAAATAGAGGTTTCTAGAATAGAGAAGGTCTTCCATCTTGGCCTTCCAAATTGACCAATTACCCCCATTCAAACTAATCATTCGTGCAGAGGTATTTACATCCATCTTTGATTCGCACACGAATAAAAACAAATACCTAATGTGCAAATGTTCTGATACCAGTTGTTGAGAAGCAATGCCCTTCCCTTCTATGTGTGAATCAAAGGTAAAAACATATTCCACAATGTATGTTTTACAAGTATTGAAAATGGGCAATTTGCTAAGTGCCAAGAAAAATAAAAATCACAAAAAAGGGAAAGGAAAGTTCCACCAGACACAATCACAACACAAGATTTAATGTGGAAAAACCTTTCAATGTAAAGGGAAAAACCATGGGGCAAATCTGAAAGAGGAATTTACTAAAAATAAATTAGGGTTACAATAAAGTTTTTTCTCAAGTTTTTACCCAAAACTTGAGGCTTACAATCAAATGAGAGACTATCAATAACTTGGAGAAAATACAAGGTTACCTCACAAGCAACAACATGATAATCTCTTTTCCACCTCAAAAACCCTCAAAGATGGTCTTCCAATGGCTTGAAGATGCAGCCGCAGAGTACACCAATTGTTCCTGTGGAAGGTGCTCACTAGTGGAGATGGTCGCTCATGGAGGTCATCGCTGGTGGAGGGAAGGTGCTGCCCTCTCCCCGTTCTCTCTCTACGGTAGTGAAAAGACCATTTTTAGGTTTTGCCTTTTAAACACCCCTAGGTTCTCTCTCTCTCGCTCTAACCTTTTTTTATTTTATTGGGTCCCTTTTTTTTTACTCCTTATGGGGCTGGACCCCACAAGGTAATCACCCAACACACAGCCCATCCACAAAGCCCAATCCTGAACTTCTTGCAAAGAGTAATTAATTCTAATGATATTGTTTTTTTCAAAGTTAAGTTTTTCCCTGGATATTAACTGGTGGCATTTAAAAAGCATATACAAGTACTTCACCTGATCAAAAGAGGTTGTCAAAGATAATAACGTGTCATCCACATATTGTAAGCGGGGGATGATAGGACCATTCCTGGAAGCTAGCGGACCCTCAAGAAAATCATGCCTAACTACCACATCCAACATAATGCTAAAGAACTCCTAACGTGAGTATAAAGTAAAGGGGACAATGTGTTTCACTATCTCGAGCCCCTAGAGGCCTTAAAGTAGCCCATAACATTGCCATTAATAAACATAGAAAGGTGTGTTACAGAAACAAACTTGTAGATCCAAGTTTGCCATTTATTACCAAAACCTATGAGTTTTAAAATGTCATCCATGTAAAAACCATTCCATCCTATTATAGGCCATCTCAAAATCAACCTCGTATATCAATCCATTGATGCCTTGAAAGTTTACAAAATGAACCATCTTCAAGGCAACCAAAATGTTTTCATGATTGGTTTATCTCTTTTGATGGTCAATTGTGGATCCAAAACCACTTAATGTGTCACCCTCTTCATCTGTTGGCAAGGAATGGCCAAATTAGAGGAGAAGCGGCTTGTAGGTTATCCCATTTTAAGCTTTTTGGGGACCAAAGCTATGATGTAAAGTTAAGAGCTCTATTGACAATTCCCCTCTATTGGAACTTATGGAAAAATGAATATAGGTCATTGTTAACTACATCTTGAAACTCTTGGAAGAAGACCACATGGATCTCATCTAGCCCTAGAGCCTTATTTCTAGCTAAGTTGTAGGCAGCTTCTTTGATCTTTTATAAAGCGAATTCGTTCTCTAATACTATGATACTATTTTCTGTAAATTTCTTAGAAGGAACTTGATCCAAGTTAAACTTTAGGAGAGGTTATGCTATAAATGTTCTTTGAAAATTACTCCACAATGGTCTTCTCTTTACTTGGCGAAGTATCCTTTGAAATCCCTAAGATGGAAGTATCCCTGAAATAATTAGATTTCTTATCAAGTTGAGAATGATATGGAACTATTTATTATCATTATCTCCTTCCTTTACCCACTTTAACATTAATCGTTGAAACAAAAAAACTTCTTCCAATGCATCAAATCCTCCATTTCACCTTTTAACCTTTCATGAATTTCTTTTTGTGTAGCATTCAACCCTCTATTCCCCTGTTCCAAGTTGGGACATGATCTCATTAAATACTTGCGAAATTCTTTGAATAAAATGTCAAATCTCTCCTTCCCCCAAAGTTAAGCCTGAATTTCAAAGATTTTAATTTTTTGAGCAATAACATAGCCCCATTATCCTCTCACATGTACTCTTTACTGCTCCTTCCAACGAAATCTCTTTTGTCCATTTCTAGATTATGCCTCTCTACCGTCATTCCACCCCATAACCTTGAATTGGATGGTTGAGATAGAGGATGTGCAAGGGTACTGCTAGCTGCTTTTGAATTGTTAACTGTGTTGAATTTCTCTTTCTTTCTTTCTCTCTCTCTCTCTCATGTGAATACCTTTTTTCTTCTAGAAAACATGAAAATTTCAGTTGGTTGCACTCTCTCTCTCTACAACTTTGTGAGAGAGTTCTCTTTATAACCAAAACCCGAATACTAATTTGGATTCTCTTTCTTTTCTACTTTCTCTACAAACGGAGGAGTTGTTTCTCTCTCTTTAAACTGATCAGCAGAGAAAATTAAATTAAAATAATAATACAAAAAGATTAAGTTTTCTAAGTTAAAAGCCAAAAAATCATACCCTCTATACTTAGAAATTGAAAAATAATAATAACAAAATAGGAAAAATAACAAAAGAAGATCGAAACAAAAACTATGTATCTTCTTAAATGATGAAGAAGATTAAAACAAAAATTGTGTATATTCATATGATAAAGAAAATAAAAACCATCTATCATCTGTTGAATCAAGCCTATAACAAAACATTTGCATGCATCAATCAATGAACTCTTTATACTTAGAAATTGAAAAAAAAAAAAATTAAAAAAAAAATCAAAGAACAAGAAAAATAACAGAAAAGATCGAAACAAAAATCATGTACCTTCTTAATCAATGATGTAGATTGAAACAAAAATTGTGTATATTCATATGATGAAGAAAATAAAAAACCATCTACTATCTGTAGAACTAAGCATACATCAAAACATTAGCATGCATCAATCAATGAATCAAACAATAAACAACACCTGAAAACAATGCTCCTAAAACAATTTATGACCATAAAAAGTTATAGAATTGTATATCAGATTAATCTATATCACTAATATAGATAATTAGTGGGCTAGACATTAATTTAACAATACATGTTTTTTTCTGGATAAGTAACATGATGGAGAAATAAGCCATGATAGTTAATTGATTAATAATTTTATCTCATAGATGAGAACATGTGTTTGACAATTTTTATGATATGCCACAAAAATTGTATCATTCATTATAGTAATTTAATTGTTCTTATTAAATGATGTATATAATATTACTAATTCATAATAATAATAAATATACTGCTATACCTTATATTATTGAAGCAAGGCTCACTTCAAATCTATCTTGAAAGATACAGTTTTAGTGCTGGATAGCCATGCGATGGCATAAAAATCCATTGTCACTCCTAATAATGAAATTTAAATATGTAAAATTGATGAAGATTGAATATATCAATAAACAATTGAAATTTTTTAAAATGGATCGTCCAGATAATGCATTACAAGATGCACTATTTTCATGACTTGGAATCATTTTTTCTTCATATATATAGCTTGAGGTTGAGATCAATATGTAAAAGAGAAAATTACGTACGGGCAATATTGGGGAGGAGCTTTTTTCCCAAGTTACCCCTTGTTTGGTAAACCGAATACCAGACATGTGTTTTTGTGTGTTTAAATGAAAAGAAGTTGTCCAATTTTTGAAGTACTGGATAGCTCATCTTTAAGTGTTTTAAGTTTTAAAGTTTGTTGTCTGATTTTCTAAATACCAGACGTAGCCTTTTTAACTTACCAAATTAAAACCCCTATCCGGTGTTCGATATACCGGGCAATTCTTTGGCTCCTTTTAAGCAAAAAGTGCCACCATTTTGTTCTGCTCTATTTGCTCTCTAGTGAAGGCCAAGCCCAAATCAAGCACTTATCTCGATTTGTGTTTTCTGAATCTAAGCCTTCTATGTAATATTCGAGCAAGCTTCTCAAACCACAACCGAATCAGGTATGTTTTAGGACTTTTTTATTTATTTTTTGGGTAAATGAATTTGGGGGATTAGGGTTTTGGGGATAAAATAGCCCCAAAATTTGTAAATGGAGGATTAGGGTTTTTGGTTCACTTATGATTGCTCATTTTCCTACTTGATTGTGATTGAAAATATGCATTGTTAGGTCTTGTTGAATATTCAATTGAAGCGATAATGAATGTTTATTGATTGATAAAAATAAAAGAGGATCGGGAATGCCTTGAATGTAGAGATGGGTTCCCTTATATTAAATATATTCTTTTATCAACTAATAAACTCAACCTTAGGATTTAATTGATTTTTATTGATTGAATGTAGTAGGATAGCTTCAGTTATGGCATATTATTTTACTTTGTTAATAAAAAAATATTTCATGTTCCTGCATGAGTATAGTGTTAATCATAGAAAAAAACCCCAGTACTGAAGGGTTTTTTGTTTTATCTAGAAGATTAAGGCTATGCAATCTTGTGTGAAGAAACCCTAAATCTAAATTTTAGGTTACTTCCATTCAATCTCAATTATGGCATATGATGTACAATTTTTTTTATGAATATGTTAGATCTATTTTATTTTTGCTTTTTATACTTTTTGGTTTTGCTGGAGCTTATGTTCTATACCAATTATGCGGACCTTATAATATTAAGTCTGCTCACTAGATTCATCTAGTGGAATTAAATAATTGGTTCGGCATGGTGGTTATTTTAAGTGTAATGAGTATGTAGACGGACAATTTATAAAGATGGTAACTTAAAAGCCACTGTATATAAGGGGGGTGACTCACTACAACAATTAAAGGCTCATATAGGGTCTATATTGAGCTTTGACCTAAACAATTTGAAAATTATGTATGAAGAAAAGGAGCACTTAGTTGATTTAATAGATGATGGGAATGTGTCATGTATGCTGATGGTGGCCTCCAACATATTCCTATGTGTAGCAAACCAGCCATCACAACCAAATCCAGTGGAGCATAGGCCCTTTGTTCATACATTTGCTCCATCAACAAGAGATAGATATGTATGATGAAAGACCTTCAATATTTATAGTTTAATGAATTTGAACTACTTGTGGATCGATACCTACTAAATGCGTGAATTTTTTTGTCATAGCTGCCCTTCTGTACAAGTGAATGTCCCTACAACAAGTAACACAACGGCAGTGCAGGGGTCAGAACCCGAGGGCGAGCTTGTGATGGAACATGATGTAGACGACATGATGCCCTTAGAGCCCCCATTCATAACAACACATCTACGGGTTGACTTAGTTATGGGACAAGATTTCGAGACAGTTGTAGATTTACGTAATCACTTAGTTGATTACGCGATATATCATAATTTTGTGATGAAGTACCATAAAAATGATCAAGAAAAAGTGCATGCATACTGTAAAGGAGTACTGGATTGTACTTGGCGCGTGCGGTGCTCTAGAGTCGGACAGTCAAAATTCTTCAGGTTGGCAGGATTTATAAATGAGAACACGTGCAGGACCAATGGTCATGGCACATCAGCCATTGGCAAGAAGCTGATGGGTGTGCAAAAAGGATTAAACCTCAACTAAAAGGCTAGATGACGCACAAACCTAAAGATATTGCAAATGATATTCAGCGGGATCATGGGATCAAATTATTTTACATGCAAGCTTGGTGTGGCAAAGAAGGTGCAAGGGCAAAGATCCTAGGCTCAAAAGTGCAATCATATACTGAACTACCTCTCTATCTTGAGAAACTAAATGTCACTAACCCTGGAACTATATCAGTCATACAAACCAATAAGGATAGGAGATTTGAGTGTCTATTTCTTAGCTTTCGTTTATGTCCTCAATGGATTTCTGCATGGTTTTAGGCCACTGTTAGGGATGGGATGTTCTTGAAGGGAACATATATGAGGATCCTATTGGTAGCAATAGCCATAGATGCTAACGGTGGCACGTTTCCTGTTGCGATTGCAGTGGTAGAGAATGAGCACACTGAAAGTTGGATATGGTTCTTAGAGAGATTGAATTGGTCGTTTCTTCAGGAAGTAATAAATTTACCACATCTGACAATTCTTTGTGACCGTCAGAAGGGTTTGCAAATTGCAATTAGAACTATTTTCCCGGGATTGTATCCAAGTCATTGCATATGCCGTCTTGTAGACAATTTCAAGAGGAAATGGAAGACCAAAGTACTCCTAAATAACTGATGGAAAGCCGCACACACATTATCTAATGAAGGGTTCGATGAAGAGATGTTAAAAATTAAAGAGATAGATGAAGCGGCTTACATTTGAATAATAAATCAAGGTAAAGAATACTGGGCGAAGGCTTATTTTGAGGGCAAGACGTATGATCTTCTTACATCCAACATATCTGAGTCATTTAACAATTGGATTTTAGAGGAGCGTGAGATGCCTCTCATCCCTTTGTGCGAAAACTTAAGAATAAAGTTAGTGAAGAGATGGGCTGAACGTCGGTAGGAAGGTGAGTAGTGGGATGGTGTTCTAGTGCCTAAAGCACAAGAAGTTCTTAATGAATGGATTACACAGTCAAGGTTCGGGCATAATGTTATATGGGTCGTAGACAGAAAATATGAGATCAGTGAGGAGATAGCCATGTTGTAGATTTTGATGCTTGAACTTGTACTTGTAGAGTGTGGAGGAACAATGGGTTGTCGTGTACCCATGCAATTGGGGCTATGGATCACTGTCACCTCCATCCAATCCACTTTTGCTAGCCACATTTCAGAGTTCAAGCATAAAGGGCCACCTATGCGACTGAATTCCATCTTGTACCAGACTCAGTGCCTCTGACTGGAGTTTTTAATAGGACTGTATGTCCCCCAAATACCAAGCAACATCCAGGAAGGCCAAAGAAGTGGCGCAGGCGGACATAAGAGAAATCCACCAGGGGTTATGCATGGGGTTAAGCATGTAAACGTTGTGGTAAGGTAGGCCACAACAAGAGGAGCTACAGAGAACCCATCAGTACTCCACTGCCTCTGACATTCGGTGGAGCAAGAGCCTCTGGATCATCTTTTCAGCCTTCTACTTCTCAAGAAGTTAGAAAATGATGGGTGCAAAAGAGTTAAGAGACCCACAATGAAGAAAAGAAATGCCTTCCTTTCTCACTACTCTAATAAATAACCAATAAGGAAAAAAAAAAAAAAAGTAGCAATGAACCAGGGTAAACACCGCATAAAACCAGCCAAAAACCTTTCATGATACATAGCAAAAAACCAGCAAAAAAAAAAACATGTAACCGGTAAGAAAAAAATTATACCAAGAAAAAAAAATCATAACCTAAATAACCAAATAAATACTCTTGTTGTGCATTTGGGGGTTTTCTCATCTGAGCATAACCAAGAAAGAAGAAAAAATGAAAATCAAATATAAATGCTCTCCGTAGATTTAGCATTAATCTTCTTTGAACTTAATCAAGAAAAAAAAAAAAAGACATAAAAAATAAAATCCTTTTTGTAGATTTGGTGACCATGGGAGCTTACCAATAAATAAATAAATAAATAAAAAAAAAATTTCATTGTGGATTTAAATCACCCAAATCTCATTTTTAATCACAATCAAATTGAATTTTGAACATTCCTAAGTGAATCAAAGACTCCAATAATAAATTTCACACATTTTGGGGCTATTTTATACCCAAAATCTAATCCCCCAAATCTAATTTCCCCCCAAAAAAACATTTATGAGGAATACATGATTCGATTGTGGTTCAATTGTAATTTGAGAAGCTTGGGCTTCGGCTAGACCAAAGATCGAGCGAGAAAAGTGCAAGCTTGGGGTTGGGCTTAGCCAAGAGAGAGAAGAACATAGCTGTCCGATAGGGCATAGAAACGAAGTGGGGCAATTTTCGTTTAAAATGAGCCAAAGAGTTGCTCGGGATTTCTAACACCGGACAACTTTTCATTTAAACGCACAAAAACGCCTATCTGGTGTTTGGTTTACTGGACAGGGGGTAAATTGGGAAAAAATATGTCGCGGTGTGGGGGGGGGGAGGGGGTTTGCCACACGTTATTTGGGAACAACATGTTCCCATTTTATAATTGACCACCCCCCAGCCAATATTGCCCCTATGTAATTTTTTCTATGCAAAAATGATGTAGAATAAGCAAATCAATAAACAATTAAAATTTTTGAAAATTTTAAATTCCAACAAAAAAGAGTTTTCTTATAAATTTATCTAAATTTTAATAATTACAAAAAACTAGTTGCAAATACCCTGTTTGTGAAGTCAAAAGACTGGTCAAACTATTTGGAAGACCTTGGAGTTATATTCAACAAATTTCAAATGCACAAATTGAAAATGAATCCCCTGAAGTGCACCTTTCATATAAGATTGGGGAAGTTTCTCAATTTGTTGTTAGACATTAAGGCATTGTGATCGACCTTGTTAATAATAGGGCGATCAATTTGTTTTTAGACATTGAGGCATTGTGATCGGCCATGTTAATAATAGGGGGATCCAGGATACGTGCACTGCCATACCCCCCCTTTTCCCCCCAAAAAAAAAAAACAAGAAAAAAAAAAAGAAGAAAAGAAACAGAAATTATGTGACCTTAAATCTCTCCAATGCAGATCTACAACTATATGAAGGTTTGTTTCAAATCATTTTAGGAAGATGCCAGTTATTCTCAATATTGATGAAGAAAGCTGTGCCTTTTTGTACATGATGAGGTATGTCAAGGCCGCTTAAAAGATCAGTGTATATTTGCTAAATCCTCCTATTTGGACACTAATACTAGGGAAGCAACTAATTTTACACGTGGCAAGCCGTGAAAAGGTCATTGGCCGCACTTTTAGTGCAAATGGCATGGAAGTGATGTATTATTGAGCCAAATGATAATTGGAGTGGAGTGCAAATGATCTCCAATCTCCAGATCATTTTTACAAAGCGAGTAAATATTGGCGATTATTTTCCCCCTATATACTCATCTCTTGAGAAGCCCTAAAATAACAAGGATGAGTGTGATGCAGGGCACAAAATGGAATATAAAATACATATATGTGAGTTGGATGTGTTCAGCGATTCGCAATTGATAGTCAGACAACTAAAATGGATTTACTAAGTTAGGAAATCAGAACTAATTCCCTGCTTTTTTATGAGCAAGAATAGCAACACATTTCTCATCTGCATATGATAGTCATGCCGATACATTGGCTAGGTTGAGTTCCAAATCAAAATCTAGGAAATATGGATCCTACCATTGGACAGGGAGCTAAATTATGATGTGGAATGTGATCTCCTTGCTACCATGATCATCTAGACCAGGAGGCCTTATGCATAGAAATTACTAGTGACGACTGATGCTGATCTTTGTTGTATTACATCCTTCATGGACGAATTTTATCAAAATCCGAAGGAGAGAAATGCTTTCATAGGCTCTACGACAGGTGCTTCTCATCTGCAGAGGCATATGATGATCTTATTTGGAATCCACATAGCCTTAGAGTTAAAGGGGAGACGTGCATTTGGAGTTCTATGTGATCGTTGCATACCATTAAGCGTAAAGGGAAAGTACTATAGGATGGCCCATGCTTTATAGGACAGAATGCTAGACAGTCAAAAACAACATATCCATAAGATGAACATAGTTGAAATAAGGATGTTGAGATGGATAGGTAGAAAGACAAAAAATGATATAATTTAGAATGAATACATACGAGAGAACTTAAGTGGGCAATAGATAAGGCAAAGTAGACTTAGGTGGGTTGGCTATGTGCAACATAAAATACAACACTGGTTAGGAGGTGAGATTTGCTTCAAATAGAAGGTTCTAAAAAAACAAAAGGAAAGCCCAAAAAGGATATGGAGTGAAAAAATATATGATGACTTTTAGTCTTACTGAGAGTATGACTATTGATAGAGAATAATGGAAGAATAAAATTCATATAACTTATCCCATATAATTGAGATAAGATTTGGATAGTGATAGCCTTAAATCTCAAATACGTCCTCATAAGCAAAGAGCTCACAAGATAAATAACGTGAAAGCCTTGTAGTACGGATAACATCCAAAATTTAATTGTTGCCACATGTTTGAATTCCCTACATGTGCAACTCTTTTTTTTTTTTCTTTTATGTTTTTTATATTTTTTTGTTGTTGTGGTGGATTTTTTTTTTTCCCGGGACGGTTGGGGGAGGGAGGGAGGGACGGTTGAGTGGTTTTCAAGTCACTATATCCTAAATCAAACAAAAGAGACGTTTAGGATAAAGGACCAAGAAGTCAATTCAATGGTTTTAAGGTGTTATCCCTTGGAGTGCGATGAAGGACGGCCGAAAGGTTCATCATGAATATATAAATCGAGTATAAGACATAAAGAGCCATGGTTGCCCGTGGTCAAGGTAGGCCGTGTAAAGGCCAGCCAGCCAGTTCTTGAAAGAAAATGATCTATTGACCTTCAGTTGATCTAAAACTTGGTGAAAGAGCATAGAAGAGCCTGAAACAAAATTTCTTAGTGTTTGAAGATCATTTAATATGAGAACAAAAAATTGGTCGAGGTTAAAGCATGTCAAGATACAGCCTAACGGCACACAATTCTAGAAAGCGACCTTCTAAGTGTCCAAATGGTCGGAAAATATTTTGCAAGAGTTAAGGAAAGTCTCAAAAAGAAAATATACAAAATTTGAGTTTAAGGTTTCTAATTATCATTATCATTATTATTATCCAAATCTTATCTCAATAATTTAAGTCTTCCCCATTCTTCCATTCTTCCCTATCAAAGGCCATAGATTTAATATAGTTTTAGAATACATGATAAGATGTGGCAACGTCTTATGCTCGTTGCCTACTTAACGCAACCTACTTCCTTTATCCAAGCTTGGAATGAGAAAAGTTGAAGATCTCTAATTACGAGAACAAAAAACTGGCCGCAGTTGAAATACCGCCCAACCACAACTAAATCTTGAAAAGGACCTTCCAAGTGTCCAAATGATCTAAAATTTCATACACAAGCTTAGGGAGGTCTCCAAACATAAATGCACAAAATTTCAATTGAGTACGAGGTTCTGACTAGGAGAACAAAACCAAGGCAAAACATAATCGGACCGAGGCATACAATCAAAACAGCCATTTTATAGCTCCATTAAGGCTGAAATATGGCGAATATGAATAATGTCTCAGGAACTCTCCATCTTACTCTTTAGTCAAATATCAGAATGAGCTACCTAACCGTAACCAATATCTAATTAGCCAAATAAAGGCCTTAATGACATTTTTTTTCTAGCAAAATTTGTTGGGCATGTGGAGGAATGTCTATAAAATTTGCTGACCAAATTTCGTATGATTTGAATACCATTTGAGGATTTTATGAGATCTGGCTCCTTGTCTCAGTAAGCAGCTCAATTGTGACGCAGAGTGAACACCGATTGGTGTTCGACAAAAGATCTTAATGAGATCATTTCGAGCTGAAATTTTGTAAGTAGTTAGATATGTGCCTCAAGAATCTACACTTAAAGTTTCATGCAATTTGGACACCCATAATATGTCCAATCTATATATATCCCTCAAGAATCTACAGTAAATTTCGAGCAATATGGATACAAATAATGGATCCAATTGAAGAGGTCAGTTACATGCACCTAACTGAAATCTGCCAAATACTACGCATCAAAACCATTCTTAATGAACTCATTTTAAGCTCAAATTTTATGGGATGACAAAGAAATGAATTGAGTTATTATTAAAATCATGTTTAGTTTAATACCATCAAACGAAATTAACTTTGTTTTAAAAAAATCTACGTACAGACTGTATTAAGAGGTCAATTACAAAATGAGATCACATTTATCCCAAATTACGGAAAGCATCCTTCCTTGCGGGTTTGTTTTTTCCAAATTACCCCCTAATACGAACACCATTTATACCGTGCAAAACAGCCAAAATAGAACAGCTCTCCTCAACTTCAATCCGCCATGAATGAGCCCTATCTCGGGCTCTTCTCCACCTGGACTGGTTCAAACTATTGCCAAAACTAGTATGGAGTTAGCTGCGATCCAATGGATGGAAGGGTCATTGATATAAACCTGAGAGGCGAATCAGAGGACCCTATCATTGTCAAAGCTGGAAGGCCAGGTCTAATGGCAGGTAAATTATCCTCTAAAATTTGTGCCCTGAATCGCCTCACTACACTGGTTTTAGTGGAGTGGAAAAACATTTCCAGCGAGATTCCTGCCGCATAACCTCTCTCCCCTTTTTCCGCACCCTTTATCTAGTCGGAAATCGGTTGTTTAGCAAAATTTCGGCTGAGATCGGGCAGCTCTCAAGGCTCGGGGTGTTGAATCTCGCCGACAATCAATTTACCAGCCATATTCCGACCCTATTGTCCTGATCCAATCCTTAGTGCACCTAGCCTTGAGCAATAACAAACTTTCTGGTCCACTTCCATCCGATTTTGGCCAGCTCAAGACGTTCAGTCTCACCTTACTAAACCCTTATCTCTCTTAACTCATATTCAAAAAAAGAAAAAGGGTTAGAAAGAGAGATCCACGATGTTTGGAGAGGGAGGGCATGTTGGTTTTGGAAATAGCTGATATTTTAAACACAGCCAGCTGGGGGGTGTCGTTATACTTTGAGACAGACATGATTTCATTTTATAATTGCCTTATATGGTCCACACGTAAATTTTTCTTTATTTTATCAGTCTCGCCATTAGGCTTTAATTGCAACCAATTTTAGCAGACCCCTCTAATGACCTCAGAATGAGCTCAAATTTGATCGGAGGATTGTTTTGGGGACCTAATCTCTG
This sequence comes from Amborella trichopoda, assembly GCF_000471905.2. The sequence goes on along the minus strand of NW_006499563.1, from coordinate 333,101 downwards.
AATTTCATGAATTTTGGCACTTAACATAGGGGCGTTTGGCAATTGGAACCTAGAATCAGAATTAAAGAGAATCAACTCATCAGGAAGGCAAAAAATTGAGTACTTGGTAATGAAAAACACTCTGTTTGGTTAACCAGTCTAGAATTATGGGGATTTTGAAACTATACTTGGTTTAAGGTGAAATTTTGTAAATTTGGAGATTTGAAATTAGTCATTACGACCATTCATTAAAGTTTTCATTAATGAGATGGAATTGTTTGCTAAATGAATGAGATTTTTAAATTATAGCTCATCCAGGGTTCTAGCAAAATGGACGCTCAACACAACCTGAAAAGAAAGATATTTTGGGTAAGATGAGGGCGTGTCTAAATTATTTTTATTTTATTTATACATCAAATTGATCTAAAAATTTGGGCTTTTCATACATCAAAAAATATAAAAAATTTATTTGAAAAATATAACAATCAAAATACCCTCATACATTGTCAAGAGCAAATCAGAGTATTTCAATATTTTTATATTTTTTGTAAATTGGATTGAGCTAAACTTTTGCGCGTCTATGCTCTCTCCCTCCCCTCACGCAATTGCAAAAATCTAAAAATAATTTTAGAAAAAAAAAAAATGACCAAAAATACCCCTAAAGCTCCACATTATAGATTGCCTCAAATATGGTTGACCTCAACCATCATATCTCGATTGGACGGTCCAAAACATTTTGAAGTATTTAAATTTTATTTTTTTGTAAAGATTGGACTGATCTGAAATATTGGGTGTCGCCTATACATCTAAATAACTCGCACCTATAAAAATATATATAAAAAAAAATTATTTTGTAAAAAATTAAATAACCATTTTGCCTCTAAAACTTTTGAGATGTAGTTTGGTCATTTTATTTTATTATGAATTATATTTTGATACTTTTTATAAAAAGTATCCAATAGGTGCACATACCGTCCAAACTTCATCTCGATCCTATTTAGAAAGAGCCGCTTAGAGAGTGACATATCTCTCAATTTTGACTCTTTAGAGAGGCTTTTAAGGTGCCATAATAAACCCTCATTTCTTAGGTAAATTGGCCGGACCGCATTTCTACAATATACAGTACTAAGGTAGTTGCATCTTGAAGATGGATGGAAATAGGTGGTCCATCTAAAAACAATTGAAACTAAAATAACAAATGTTTTTTTAATAGAATTATTATTTTAATTTTTAAAAATTATTTATTTGTTCATATTTATGATCTCCATGTTAGAGATTATATATTCTTAAAAATTAAGTCAAAAAATCCATCTTAAAAATAGATTTTCAAGATGTGACTCATTTCTACATAGACTCATAGAAACCGTGTCCCATTTCTTAAGCGGTTTGAGGTAGAAAATTTCAGGTTTTTGCAGCATGCCACTTAAATGGAGCCGATTTACAAATTCCAAGACTCTTCCACCAAATTCGGCTATTGCGAGATCATTAAAGGATCCTTTCAGGGAAAAGGTTTTTCATTTTTGTTACCAATTCAAAACTTTAGAATCCTCGGTTCATGGAGAAATTTGAATGTTCATGGCAATACCTAGAATCACCTTAGGCTAGGTACTTGGTTACATGTTCGACACTTAATTCTTAGTCTACGATCCAAACACTGTCACTATTTTTCTCGCTCCTACCTACTGCCTCTCTCCCCACACCCTAATAGTGCATCTCTCTTTCTCTCTCTCCCCACCGCCTCTGTCTCTCTCTCCCCACACCCACCTTTCTCTCTCTCTCTCAAATCTCTCTCTCCCCCCTCCCCCCACACATCTCTTCACTCTCTGTGTTTCTAACTTTTCATTTCTCCATGACAAAGGAGCAGATTTTCTACCCCTTTTGAAGAGAGGTAAGGTGAGGGATGGAGGGAAAGGGAGGGAGAGAAGGACAGTGAGATAGGAGGGACAGAGATGGAGGGACATAGAGAGTGTGCTTACCTGGTTGCAGAGAGAGTGAGACACAATACTAGGGACAGAGAATAAGGGGGTGCATATCCCCTTTTATCGATGGACCCGGTTTCTATGTGGAATGCGGGCCTCTTAATAAATTTATTTTTGAGATAAATTTTAAGACTTAATTTTTAAGAACATGTAATCTCTAACATGGAGATCGTGAATATGAAAAAATAAATATATTTTTCAAAAAACAAATAATAATTCTTGTAAAAAAACATTTGGACCGTTAGTTTCCATTGTTTTTTGATGGAACACCTACTTCCATCCATCTTTAAAATGGATGCTTTACACTTTCTGGACCACATGTAGAAATGCGGTCCAGCTCACATGAAACAATTTTCCTTTATTAATTTCTTGGGCGAATAGGCCCATTTTATTAAGTTGAGCAGTTTGCCTAGGTATTAGCCTTGGTACAAGTTTGAGGTTGAGTAACTTGGTCGAGTCCAAGTTGAATGGGCCGAGTCTCGACACACTGATTCATGGTTGTCCTCATGAACATATGACATAAAAGGATTGACTGAAGATTTCCAGGACATTAGAACTTTGGCTAATCATGGGATGGCTTTAAACCCACAGACTCGGAGATTTAAATCCACAACCCACAGATCAACATGGATTCTGGTGTGACCACTGCAAGTTTAAGGAGATGACTCATTTCTGTCGATCTCGAAGGGTTTCCTAAAGGGTTTTAAACCAATTTGAAGCTCTTTGGATGCCCCACTGCACTAGCAATGGATTGCAACTCGAAAGCTTCACATCTGAGAAGAAAATCGCTAGGTTTTTGCAGACTGCCATCTAAGAGCAACCAATTTTTTAGTAACTAAAAAACTTGCCATTTACACGGATTTTTCTTGAAGCCCTTCGGATGCTTCTAGCAGAGGATCAGGTCCATAAACTACATGTTTACAAGCAATCCATAAACCACATGTTTGGAAGCAATCTAGCTTAGAAAATCGATATTTTGAAGAGGATTTCTACTTAACCGTGGCTAAATTGCAACGTTTGAGTTTAAAATTCAAATATTTGAATTCAAATGGATAAAAATAGATACTGGATGGTTGCATCTTGATCTTAGGGATGAGGTTTGGATGGTAGGACATGCCCCCATCATCCAAATCAATCTCATCATTTCGAACAAACTAATCAAGCCATGTCGAAGGATTGTAATTTCAATTGAAAGGAACAAATCGTTCTTGAAGGGGACTTTGCCAAAACTACTCACAGAGCCTTCCCGAAAGATTCAATATTCATCACCTCAGAGAAGATCAAGATTAAGAACTTGTTGATTGCGAAGAGGATGAATTAGTTAGGTGTACTTGTGACCTATTCTGCAAGGTATAAAGATTTCAATGAGTTACAGCATTTATAACTGTACATTGCTTCTTTTCTTCGGTTCTGTAAAGCTTCAAAACTCAGACCAAGTCTGTTCCAATTGTATTGAAAATAGTTCTTCAATGTAAATGAAACAAGAGGAAGGTGTCTTGGACCTCTAACCCAGCTTATTAATGGAAAAGCCCGAACCTGATACGATTGCAAGTTTGATCTTCATTTATGTACTTTGTTGATTTTATTTGGTTCCTTGATTACATTTTTGGCTACTCCTAAAATAAGATATCATTACACTTCACTATATGATTTATTTTGATAATTAGATGCGGAGTCTTTTTTTCTTCTTTTTTTTGAAAAGAGTATATTTGCTTCATTAATATATCAGCACTATTACAACAGTGCATAATAAAACGAACAAGGAAAAAAGAAACTTAAAAGGAAAAGATCTTCCGAAATCAGCAATTCATCCATCAAAACCCCTAAATTAGCAAGACCATCAACCATCGTATTTCCTTCCCTGTAGACATGCTGAAAAGATACTGACATTTGACTCGTAATCGCCATTACTTCCATTCATTTACTTCTTAAATTCCATGGTGTACGAGATTCCTTCAAACACCAACTGATAATGTTCATAGAATCCCCTCCAATTACACACAATTGGGTCATAAAATGTTGAAATAGAATACACATACCTTGGAGTAAAACCTCCATTTGTGCAACATTTGCAGTCACCACCCCACATGGACCACTATAGCATAAAAGTACTTCTTATGGATTTCTAATCACCCCCCCAAAACCAGCTGCACCCAGGTTACCATGTGAGCTCCCATCAAAGTTCACAACTTGATTGTACCCTGCACCAGTGGACACCAAATATATCTTGGTTGAACCTTGATTGACCTTTAGCTTATTAGATTTGTAATATTCACCGACACATCTATCTCCGAGATCCCAAAACCCTCCTCAGTGATCGAGAACCAACTCCAAATGTTATGAATAATCCTTCTCTTCACCACATCAAACTCCACTATTTTACCTTCAAAAAGTCCATTATTTCTTTCCTTCCATATCTCCCAAAGAACTGCAGCATACATTATCCAACTATTCCAATATATCAATATGAGTTTCAGGAACAACCATTGATAATCCTAACATATTAAAGACCCAAATCCAAATATTATAGGAGAAAGAATAACGTAAGCAGAGCTGGTCTCCACATTCAACATCATTTTTACAAAGAAGGCATATATTCACCATTGTTCTCCCCATTTTAATGAGATTATCCATAGTTAAGAGTCCTTCCTTGAAGTAAGATCCACAAAAAACAACGAACTTTCAAAAGTATTGGCCACTTCCAAATTTTGTTCAAAGATACATCATTCCATCTAAGCCCGTTATAGAATAGAAGACTGTAAGCCGACCGAATACTGAACTGTCCATCTTGTTCAGCTTCCCACACCAACTCATCACCTATCGAGTGTGATATGCAGCATCCTGCAAGAAGATTCGTGAGCTCTGCAAATTGATGTATTAAAATGTCTGGCAATCTACTATAAGAGAAATGAAAATAGAGCCAGAAACCGAAATTTTAAAGCCACCTCTCCCAGCCATCTGCTATGCCAAAATAGAATGGAATGTCCAATCCCCAATATCCATCTCAAACTTCCTAATACCAAAGTTCTAGTACCCACAATACCTTTCCACATAGGGGAATGTTCATTAGCTCTTCTTCCTCTAGCAACCAGATGGATAGAATCATAGCTATATTTAGTGACCAAAACCTCATACCATAATTGATCACCAACACAATTTAGAGCCCCACCACAATTTTGCTAGCAATGCTTGATTAACTAACTTCACTCTCCTAATCCCCAAACCCCCATCCTTCTTAGGAGTATAAACTCTATCCCAATTTACCAAATAATATTTATGCTCATCTCCATAAGACCCTCAAAGAAAATTCCTCATAAGTTGTTCTAAATGAAAATTCCTCATAACTTGTTCCAAATGCTACTTACTAATGTTGGCACAGACAAATTAGATAAGCAAGCTTGGATGAAAGTGAGCCTTCCACCCAAAGACATGCTTCATTTTCCATAAATCAAGCGTAGTATGAGCTCGTTGCACAACAATGTCCCAAACTGATTTAGGCAGTTTCGAATCAGAAATCGGAACTCCTAAATACTTGATAGGGAAACTTTCGACCCTACACTCCATCACCTCAGCCAAACCCTCTACCAACTCCTGCGAACAACCAATACCAACTAATGAAGTCTTTTGGAAATTAACTTTTAAACCCAGAGCCATCTCACAGCATGGAAGCATAAGCTTTATAATTTCTACTTCCTCCATCTTTGCACCACAAAAAAGAAGTGTATCATCTGCATACTATAAGTGTGAAATAACCAAATTGGCATCATTTCCAACCTTAAAGCCATTAAAGCGGTCCCACGACACCACATTATTAATCATCAAACTAAAAGCCTCTGCTACCATAATAAACAAAAAGTAATAGTGAGTCCCCCTGTCGCAAACGCTTGGCAGATCCAAAAAAGCCTTTTGGGTTTCCATAACTAACACCAAAAAATGAGCACTCGAGATACAACCCATAATCCAAGATCTCTATTTCTCACAAAAGCCCATAACCCTGATAACTCCAACAAAACACTCCATTCCACCCTATCATATATCTTTTCCATAGTTAAATGCTTAGTCATAACTATGGTTCTTTTTGCTATAATTTAAAGTATCTGTATTTATGTTTGTTATACATGCATGTTGCACTTAAATTAGTTGAAATAAAAGGGCACCCTACTGTTAATGAGAACGAATGGAAAGCTACCTTGTTTTTGAATCAACAAACTTGAATCAATTATTTCAAACTGAAAAAGTATAGAAAGAGACCATCTTCCTTTGGTACAAAGAGGTCGCAATCATTCTTGCCCATTAGATTTCAAATCGCGTGGTTGTGTGTCACTGACTAAATTCAAAATTCAAATAAAATTTCTCGAACTTCATGATATAACATTGAATTGTCCTAATTTGAAATCGGATGGCTAGAGGTATTTGTGACCTTGGAACAATGATAAATGGTTTCACAATATACAATCACTTTAAAACTTACTATATGTAAAAATATTATTCTATGATCTAAAATTTTTTAGATATTTTTTGATTCTTCTATAGCATTTTTCTAAAAGTTTTGAAATTCTATTTCTAAAAATACTCCTTTAAAATTATGATTTCTATGATTTGAACATTATTGTTTTCATGTTGTTGCCTGTGTTTTACTATTTCGTCTCTTTGAAAATCTAGATTCGTTCAATTGTGTTTGATAAAACATTTAGCTTTCCTATTTGGATTTCTCTCTTTGTTGCAATGTTGAGTGTTTAATGAAATAGGCAAATCTACAATCAACTGTTAAAATTGAAGTTGGCAAAGAGGAATCATTTCCCTTTTCTCTAAGTTATTATCTATATATATTCCCCAATTGCCTTTTAAAATATGTCATTTTCAAAAAGGAAAAGCATACAATAAGACCATTTAATCTTGAGCATTAGATGATCACAATTAATCTTGAACGTTAGATGTGAATTAGATGAAAATTAATTTTCCATTGACATACCCAAGTTATCAGATTTCACATTATTCCATTGACCAAACTCAAACTTGAAAATAAATTTTCTTGAACTTTGTGACATACCCAAGTTATCAAATTTCACATCCAATGGTTGTGGTAATTGTGACCTCCTTGTATCAAAGATAAACAGTATCATTGTATGCAATCCCTTTCTAGAAAAGAAAACATTTCGTACTTATTATGACATTTCACTTCTTCTATTTTTAATTGTAGTCCACAAATTTATGCTTTGGTAATTCCTAATGTAAGATTGTAGATGCAACTTTGCAATAGAAATATGAGTTGTAAATTTACCAAAATGTGGCAGCATAAATTTTAATCAATTTCATACATCTCATAAAAATTTCGAGGTTTTTCCAAAAAATTCAACAAAACCAAAAAGCCTGAAAATCCTCTACAATGTCACCAAAAACAAAACAGACCACTACTGTTACAACAAACCCATCACATTCTATTCTTCCATGTAGTCAGCTCAAATGGTATTTCAGCCGCACTGCAAGATAAAACAGCTTGAGCCATTAACTTGCCCAACCATCCATGATAGAGAAGTCCTCTTGCCCCAAGCCCACCCATAAACCAGTATCTTCCCCCTCCACCACTATTATGCCCTACTAAATTATCAACAGAACCCAACAATGGTAGTGACCCAAGAGTAGTCAAAGGTGGCATGGCTCTCAACCCAGCACTCGCACTCTCACAACTCCAATTCCTAATATCTGGGTACAAAATCGAGGCCTTTGACAGAAGCTCGTGCATGGCTGAGGATTCTTCATCTGAAGAAAGGGTTCGAGAATAATTTCTCGAACCCCATTGCCACGTGGAACCCATAGCTAGGCTGCGGGGTCCACGAACTGCAAGCCAGGCATCTGCTAAAATGGAGGGGTCACTGTCTTTATATTCACCACCACTGAAAATGATATACAACATTATTGATATGGAACCTCTTTATATTTGTCTTCTTCAGAGAGAGTACAAATATCATAGTAACACTACCAACATCTCATAAGGGTCACCACCATCCACTTTGACGGGTAGGATAGCGTTGGGGGGAGAATGAGACGTACAACTCAATTTTAATAGAATGCCTTTTGGAGCCACATTCCTTCCACTGTCCAAACCTATTGACGGGATGGAGGTGAACCTTATGACCTATCATATAGATCATAGTATACTTGATTATGTTTCCCTCTTTTTTGTTTTTTTTTATTTTGGGAAACATATTATAATCCAATGAACCATGGAAAGCATAATCAATGGATTCGACAATAGCCAATGAAATCATGAAAGATAGTGTGGGATGAACCCATCTTTGTGGCCATGCCTGTGGGTCCCACTCTCCAACATCCATTTCATCGGACAGGGGTAACCTAAGTGGACTCTTAAGTATATTGTATTTTTTTTCCCTGTTACTGATCGAGTATGGTATAGTCTAGTGGAATATAGTATACTTTCCATTTAGTTTCAGAGGAAGCATGACACTTTCTTTTTAATATTTTAGAGAACATGACCATAATCCAGCATAGTATGGTTTACAGTACTCTGAAAAGGCATCCATAAGATTTCCATGATGATGATGTTGAATGGTGGAGTGTAACCTGTACTTGAGCGAATTTCCCAGTGGGCCCCACAATGCCAATCTCTACTATCCATCATCAATAATGGATGGTGAACACCCTTTGGAGCATTGCACACCGTACTCCATTATATTATAGTAGATTTTTACTTGCATTTGTGAAGAGTCAGTTGGGATGTTACCTCATATTGCCTGGCAGGTCAAGGTGGGCAACGACACCTCTGCACATTCTTAGAGGCAGGACTCCCTTGAGCTCGGGCAGCGATTCAGATCGCGCACCCAGACAGATTACAACTGCACTGTATTCACCTGCAAAATTTTTAGAACCATAATTGAGGTCATCAATGCTTAACTGCCTTTCGGAACTCTGTGTGTGTGCGTGTGTGTGTGTGCACACGTGTGGAAAAGCAACTTCTCAAATCAAATCAAATAGCATAAATTTTCTCACAAAGTATTATTGTTTAAATGTGACACTAGCTGTAGCTTGTCATTCCAAGTTATGCAACTTCAAATGAACTACAATGATTTTTCCTTCCATTATGTTTGACTATCTAGTGTATTGCATTGTGGGGCATTCACACACTTTTAACCATTTTGTTTTGCTCAAATTCATGCATAGCCATATGAATAGGGTTGTAAGGGAATGAGCCACACACACGCACAGATGCACACACACACGGATATATAGGGTTGTAAGAAGTAAGAAAAGATCATCCTGTCCCTCAAGCATGTTCACCCTCTAAAAGTCATTTTATTTTAGTCAAGTTCATGCAGAGGTTCATATTAATAAGGTAGTAGGATGCAAGAGAAGATCAGTTTCTCTCTCACTCATGATATCAGGGACAAAGGGCAGACCTCAATTAAATTCACAAGAATCTAGTTACGCAAATGTCCTTAAGTTACTATAGGGTGAACTCATGAACAAATGCATGAGCTCTAAATGAAGGTCAAGGCGAGAAAAGTTTTTAAAGTAGAAAGGACATTCTAGCTGTAAAAAGGCGAGGAAAGTTTTTAAAGTAACCTGAAATTTCTTGGAGACTGTGGACTGTCTGCTTGTAGAAGTTCACTTGTTTTCCCGAATATCCCACAGCAGATAAATCCTTCACTAGTTTATTGCATGCCAAAAAGAGAGCCTAGAAAAAATTGTATATCATGTTAGAATTAGTAGAATAGTGAATTCCAAAAACAGGAAAACAAGAAAGGAAGACAATATAAAAGAAAATGTTGGTCATTTCTCTGATTTCAGAACATATCTACCTGGAGATAACGCTCAGGATGGACATTAACTGCTTTGGGCATATAGATTGCAAAACCTGAAGGGGCAGATAGACCTGGTAGAATTTTTTGAATGGCGAAACTATCTAAAAGTTCAAGTGGGCAACTTGGGAGGCAGTCCTGAATATTCTATTCAATTTACATGACCAACATATTAATGATGATATCATGATAATTTTTACGAAAGTTAACTATGAGGTGATCAATTTAATTCAAGTGTTACCATCTTGGGAAAGAATACACTACTCAAATAAACTGTGGAAAACGTAGTCCATTGGGGTCATCACATTCCAATGAACTGAAAGTTGGTGATGGTTGGAGCCACCAAAACAGGACATGACCCCAATGGTGATCCCATTCATTTGATTGTACAGTGATGACCCAAATGCACTACGGTTAGTATTACGAATAAGAGTAAAATGAGTACCTTCTTCATTATGTCAATGCTCTTCATCGCTGTGATGGGTTTTATGATGCCCCTGGAGAAGATAATCAATGTAATTCAATGGTTCAGAAAAGTTAAAAGCAGGAGTTGTAAGCTCGTGCATACGTGTGCTCAAAAGACCATATTACTTCTTTTTGAATAAAGACTCCAAGAATTTTACAGCAATATTATAGACTATTTTGCAACTGCTTACAAAAATGTCAAAAGTCATTCTTCATTTTACAGGTGATTCAAAAGTTTGTAAAGAGATCACTATGCCCTGCATCTTTACATTGAAAAAGGTAACAGATGCATGAGATGAACTCCGTGCTTGAAAGTTTGCATAGAAATCAAGCAGTTACATAGTCCACTCGTTATGTGTTGAAAGTAACAAGGATCACTAATCATATAATTGTCATGCTAGGGAAACTAGAGAACAAACCAAGCATGAAGCACAGAGTACTAAATGTCCATACAGAGGCCACCTCAAATATTCCATATACAATGCAATGACCATCAAGACGAGGTCTTTTCTAGTTCCACCTAGGGAAAACTATAATTCATTCCGAATTGGAGCCTCTCTCAAAGGCTCGGATCCTGAAACTAGATGTAGTCTATCATTCAGTGGGAAAATTTTACAATCTGGAAAGTTAGTGTGGAATCGATAACTGCGATACCCTATTGCACCCTCAAATCCCTAACGATTTAACCAAGAACGCAAATATTTCAGCCCCCTCATTATTTTAACCTTGTATCCTAAGTAATAGTGGGATTCAACCCCATTCAAATTATTGAATTGCAAATGGAGGGCAATCCAAAAAATTCAAAGCCTACTTAGCAACTCCAAACCATGATAGGTTATCAACATAACCATTTCTCCATAAACATATGCAAATATATGAACTGCTGTTTCAAAAAGTGCTAGGCGGGTCCTAGGTGACCTGGGGGGTCCAGGCCGCCCAGCACCTAGGCAGGCGCCCAGAACCTGGACGGCCCCGTTGAATCCAAAAAGGATTCTATAGTTATATATTGTATAAAGTATAAGAATTAGGTATTTAGGGCACATCATTTGTGTGTATATCCTTGTCAACATAAAAAAAAGCTGGGTTCAAATAATAACCAGTTGTATGCAATGGGCGATGTAGCTGCCTATCCCACTTCTCATCAATAATCTCTCAAACAGGCTTGTAGCAATTCTCATCATCATCAAAATTTTGGGCTATCTCACTTTTGCATTTCTCCATAACCTCATATATATAGCCCATAGAAGGCCTGTCACTATCAACCATGCGAAGGACTTTGACAAGAGAAAAAAATATCTTAAGAGCGCCCTTCACCTCTCGTTAAAATCCTCAGAAAGGATAATATCTCTCACCTTCTTCCCAACTTGATCCTTGGACCACTTGCATGCTCTCCAGTCATCTGAGGTAAACATCTGCCTCAACTGCACTCTCCTCGAATGTATGCTATCTAGGCATAAGTACCAGGTCGCAAATCTCGTGACCCCAGGCCTCACAATCTCTTTCTTCTTTGTAAATCTACGCATCATGCTGAGGGTGAGATGGTGGCTATAAATGAAATTTGTAACTGACTTTGCCTGGTAAACCGCCAAGAACCTCAAGCATGAGGTCTATACAATAGTTGCACATGGTGTCCAAAAGATTCTAGGATAACTGAATAAGTTGTGTGCAACAAATTAGCTGCAGCAACATTGTCTATGACAATCTGTACAACATGATGCTCCCCAACCTCCTTGATTTCCATCTCTAAAAATTGGAACATGTAATGGGCATCATGGATATGATCAGAGGCATCAATAAACCTAAAAAAACCAGTCCCTAAAGGACAATTCATAAGCAAAAATTCATCTAACTTATTCTCTTCCTATCACTCCAAGCATCAGTCATAATAGAAACCCCATACTGAGCCCATGCATCCTTCTTAACTTCTACAGCTTTATTCGTGACACTCACCGCCTTTTTCAAAAGAGGCTCTAAAAGCTCATATGGGGTTGGGAGTTTCATCCCAAGCCCAAATTGGCCAATTGCCTCTACCGTGGGATAGAAGTTACTTAAACGGTATTGAAAGGAATGCTCGAGTCATAAAACCATGTAGCAAGATAATAAGCAGCTTTGCCTCTCTCTTCCTTCTTCATTTTATTTTCAATGGTAGTTTGCTTCTTTGATTTCTCTTCTGCAACCTCAAGGTCAAGCCGAGGCAAAAAACTATCCATAGGGCCTCTAACCCGAGGCTTCTTACTCCGAGAACTAAAACCAGAAGCAATTACAACGCCCATTCCCTTTCCCCTAATAATGGATTGTTCTACTTCTACCTCTTGACATCTCTTCCCAATCCCCATCCTCATCACTATCATCATCATCATAATTGACCCAAACCCCAAACCTAATCTCTGCTATGGAGGCAAATCTTTCATCTTTTTTCATTTTTCCATATTAAAAAAATTGGTTATTTCCTCTTTTAACAGCATCAAGAGTTTTTTTACATGGGCCAACATCCCCCCTGATACCGACAAGATGTTTCTTGAACCGGTTTATGACCCCTTTTGTATCATTCTCACAAAAATTGCATCTTATGCAATTTTTATCATTAGGATCTGGGATGTAGCCATATTTCCAACGGGGATCACCACTCCTATTAGATCCCGAAGAAATTTCAAAATAATGCAATTTACACAAGCAATAAAAAAAATCACTTACTTTGGGTTTGATTGCTCAATCTCGAAACTTTAACCTCAAAGATGCTTCTAAGGACTCAAAATATTTTAAAAAACCCCCCAATAGATTTATAAAACATCAAAAATTAAATCTAATATCAATGGGTGATGTTTTGATCAATTTCTCATAACTTTGAGAAACCCTTCGAGCCTAAAGAAATCACCAAAAAAGTAGTTTTTGAAAGCTTTCTCTTTAAAATGGGCTCCAATAAATTTTAGGTTTCAAATGAACCTAAAACCCCCATTTTTGGCCCTTTAGTATCAAAACAATGGACAAAAAATACCCCCACCGAAAGTAATTTCCACTTCTGGGTGGGGCGCTGGACGGCCGCCTAGGCTTAGGCGATGCGCCCAGGCCACCAGATCCGCCTAAGCAGCCACCCAAGCACTAGGAGGTCCGCTTTTTGGAACACTGATATGAACAGAGCAAGTGACATCTAGAATACTCTGACATATCTACCTATGTTCAAGGAATTGAAGCGCCCATCAAATCAAGATTGTAGAGTTTCCTTGCATGATTACGAGCCAGAAAAGAAGCATTTAAGAAAATAAATAACCTTAGTTGTCATGCACTCCCGATCTTGTAGTAGACATTAAGCAACTCTGAGGTATCATTAAGCAACCCTGAGGTATCTTTCCCTTCCATCAAATTTGTGAGCATCCAGACTCGTTGCTTATATTACAGTTACAAACCCTATAAATAGATTAAATCTGAAGGATATGGCCAAAATAGATAGCCCCTTTCCACAAAATCAAATGTCAACATTAAGAAATTCAAACATGAACCGTTCTAAGTGGAAACCCCTTAGGGCCTGTTTGGGTCCCTGGAAAAAAAATTCTTGAATGCTCCAAGGAGAGAGAGATGCTTCAGGGTTTGTATGGAGAGAGAAGGTACGGCATTTGTAGGAGAGAGATGATTGGAGGTAAAGAAGATTCACTCTCAGAGAATAAATGTTATTTAGTTGGAAGAGCTTTTTCCCAAAATGAGTTAATAAGGGGATGACAGGAAGATTTATGCCCCAAGTTGGGGGTCAAATGCTAGAAATTATTGGAGATGCCTTATTTACAAGGAAACATATCCTAAAAATTAATTCTCAAAGACCCAAAGGGGCTCTTAAGGAATGCCTATGTAATGACTAAGCCAGAAAAAATTGCCTCTACAATGCCAAACAATAAAAGATCACTATAAATGGTGTATGGAGGAACAAAAAAGAAACTAAGTAAAAGCTGGTCAAATACAATTTGTGCACTACATCAATCTCTCTTTTGGGACCATGCTTGGCTAATCAAGATGTATTCATTCGTTCATGAAGATAAAACCCTCTTGAAGTAAGGGGAATTTCATTAGAGGATTACAGAGCACCCTCATTTGTTACATATCCGGAGAGAACTGTGAGTTAAATAACTTAGACAATACAAAAGGACAAAAAGAGACCTTAAATAGGTAATACAAATGAACAATGGTAATGCATTGGCAAGAAATACCACATGCACGCACACACGCATGCACGCACACACAGGGTGCGGTTTGCATGAGATGTTAACGTTAAACAATTAGATTAAGGCACACTTTTAGACTTAGCTAAAAGACGCAGTTTTGGTGTTGCAAAGTTTTACGATGGCCTGTAAATCTATTTCCATCCCTAATTATGATATTTGAAGCTCGAAAAATGTAAAGATCAAGCATATCTATACACACTTGAAAATTTTGAAAATGAATGGTCCAGATATTGAGTTACAAGATGCACTAATTTTAGTATTTGAAATCCTTTTTTTATTCATAACCACACATCGCGAGGTCAAGATCAATTGGAGGGTTTTCTAGCATCGGAAAAACCTTTTCTGATGCGTTTTTGAGGTGTGCCTTACTTCTGCCGTATAAGGTTGATAGTCGTGGGAGGTCGTAAAGGCACGACGAGGGGATAGGG
>NW_006499563.1:307011-318051 GCF_000471905.2 Amborella trichopoda | reverse complement strand
CAATGGTTGCATCATACTATAATGCAACCACACTTTTAGAAAACCAGTTTGTGGTATTTGTATGGCCAAAATTTTGCACACACTTTTTTCTTCTCAAAAATCAATACAAATGGTTGCATCATACTATAATGCAACCACACTTTTAGAAAACCAGTTTGTGGTATTTGTATGGCCAAAATTTTGCACACACTTTTTTCTTCTCAAAAATCAATCTAAAAAAAAAAAACTAATTTGCACCCGATATATGGTCAAGATGAGTCCCCTCCAATCTAGATTGTCTATTTGATGAATTTCAAGATCTAGGCCTTTATGAATTTAAAATCATTTTTTTCTTTTTTAATATTGTTAATCTATTGATAATAAAGTTATCTAAAGAATTTGAAAAGAAAAAAAGATCATTCTAAGGCCTTGATCTAAGCATCACCAAATGGACGGCCGATGTTAATTGGGCTTAAAACATAATTTTCTAGGTTGCTTTTTCAAATTTTTCTTTTTTGAAATTGCTCATTAGAATTAAACGCACGCACACACACACACAAAGGAATCTACCAAGCTCATGACTTGCACAAAATTGTACGTATCAAAGGGAACACAAGAATCTACCAAGCTCATGACTTGCACAAAATTGTATGTATCAAAGGGAAAATGAGCAATATATGGGATGCATTCCATAATGCTAAAAAAAGGTTAGTGAAGAACACTATAATGCACATTGAATTCAGTAAAGTACACCAAGGACTGAACTTATGTCCTGTTTGTATAGCAGCCCCCGGGATTTTGTCGATGCACAATATTAATTTACTGGATAAAGAAGTTTCTTTTTCCCCCGCTATTACCATTTAGCCACTATTTGGCTTTCTCAACACCACAAGCAAGGTTGAATATGGGAACAGAGACAGATGTATTGCGGAAGCGTTCCTGCACAAATAGGGTGACAAAATATCACACTAGCCATTTAGTGGTCCGTCCAAACAGGGCCTTAGTGTATATTGCTAGAATTTAACATGTAGAGAGTATCAGCTTACAAAATAAGATATGGCTAGAAACTCTAAGAGTTACCCAATTATAAGACTTTTGGGAGGTCAAAAGTAGACCTTTTCCAAACAATGGGTCCATCAAAAATGTGTTGTGAAACAAGATCCTTCAAATCCTGAGCAAAGGAACCTTCATCCTTAGCGGCTTCTGCAATGCTCAACATCACCATGGCCTCTTCCCAACACTGCGCCCCCTTCCATAAAAGCTTGGCTGCAAATCAAGTATCATATGCACTTGAATAAACAAAGCCAAATTGAAGTCAATGTCCTAACTCAAACAAAACCTACATTAATGGGAGATTGTTATATAAGAGCAACATTTGGTTCTCAAAACAACCAAACAGAATTTCTCATAAAAAGTAAGGTTGCTAACAACATTTATAGCATGATTAGGAAGACAGCTTATAGAAGATGGTTCTCAAAATAACCAAACAAAATTTCTCATAAAAAGTAAGGTTGCTAACAACATTCATAGCATGATTAGGTAGAACAGCCTGCCATACCCCTAATAAAAATCAGAAAGGGAACCTTTAGGGGAATAAGGATGCAGAAGCCCTCCAGCAACACCAGATGCACCACCTCCTATCCCCAGTTCATCATATATATCAATGCACAAAGACAACTCCCTCGCACTTTGCTGTACAATGAGATCAAAGTTATAATGCATAAGTGAATCAATTACCTCCGGTACAAATTATGTAGGCTAAGTAAGACATTGTGGCATTTTAATAGTATTTGTTCTGTGAAATTTGCATTTGCAATAATAAGAAATGTTGGGCCAGATATAGTGGAGATACTAAATCATGATTGTCACAGGCTACAATTTCCTTTTTGATAGTCTCAAATTGAAAATACACCAAGGAAATAGTGCCATAAAGATAAACACTCTTAGAAACAGTGGTATTACAACTTAGAAAACTCAATGTCATCGTTCCAACTCACAATATCAAGCCATAGAATCCTCAACAGAAAATAAAGGAACTCGACACGGGTACAAAATGAACTCCCAAAAAAATTTCTATATTTAACATTATTCGAGATGGACACTATCTGCCCAAAAAACAACCCCAATAAAGTTCTTTAATCTAACAACTCTCAAAAAATTCCTATCTCATCTAAACTAAAACTAAATGGGAACCCAATAACCTAAAGACACTTTTATACGAAATGAACATCCTTTAAATTTGAATTCTGAAAGTTCAGTTCCAACAAAATCTTCAATTTTGAAAGTCATTATCTTCAATAGCTTCATAAAAATGTCTGTTATGTGGTCTTCAAAATTGCAAATTAACATTTTATTCTTACTGTTGACTTCAGAAAAAAAAATAACATTTTATTCTTGCTTTCCTCATGGATCATAAATAAACCAATAATGATTAGCATAATGTTTGCTCCATCCATGTGCCTCTAAATCCCGGTTAAAGAAAAAGTTGACTTATCATCAACGTGAATCTTCGCCTCTCCTTTTGGCCATAATTGTGACCAATATCTCAATAGAAGTGCCTAGCATGCGTTAGAAGCTATCAACCAAAAATACTGTATACTAGAAGCTACAATACATATTTCGTATCACATCTCGAATGTTGCTTTCTTAAGACAGAGGGAAGTAACTGAGCTAAGGGAATTGCGAGGCACATACATGTTGTACCTTAATGATCTTCACCCAATATGCTGGTAGCCTACCCATTCGAGTTCAATAGTAGGATAATAACTCAAACCTATGATCATAAATACCTTTTCTATACAAAAGCATTCTTTGCCTACAGGTCACCACAAGCATCCCATGCTTCACAGAAAATCTTCATCTGCTTAGCCAACAACTCCTGATTTATCAAAAGATTCTTTGATTCATGCAAGCAACACTTGGGTTCAGGTCATAGTGGACTATCAACCTCCGACCCTTATTAAATCTGAACCACTTGGAAAGCAACAAAATCTCATTCCACAAATTTTTAGCTATCATAAAATACTAGAAAGTAGATAGTTACCTTCAGACAAAAAATTCTACTTCATACTTCAATGGCTACAACCAAGCATCAATCACATGTGAGAAATAAGAAACATACTGCACCACACATAATCTTAGTTACAAAATCTGAACCACTTGGAAAGCTACAAAATGTCATTCCACAAAGTTTTAGCTATCATAAAATACTAGAAAGTAGATAGGGTTACCTTGAGACAAAAAATCCTACTTCATACTTCAATAGCTACAATCGAGCATCAATCACATGTGAGAAATAAGCAACATACTGCACCACACACAACCTTCGTTAATGCATCTTGAACATGTCCCATCAACTCCTTCTAAATCAACCATTTCAACACATAAAATGCTTGGACTACCCCAATCTTTCACTTTCGAATGGCCTCAACCATAGTTGCTGGGATCTCCCAACCTAGGTGGTGATCCAACTCCAGAATCTCCCTCCCACGTTTCAGAAAAGGGACCTTTGAAGCATCTAGCCTTTGAAATTTTGGGATCTGGATCCCAGCTGTTATATAGACAATGCTCCCAACCATAAGGATCTTCTAGTTTTCACAATCCTCCAGCTCTCGATCCCTATTCCCCTCTGGATTCGCTCCCAATCCCAACAACTATGACCCTCAACAATCCTTAAAGTATCATCTATGAGGACTGGACAAGATAGTATCGTATATAGTATGTGGAGTGTACTGCGAATTCGAGCAATAACAGTCTCACTATGGTCCAAGGACACATGTAATTACAATAAATGAACATCAGCACATGTAATGACTATAAATGAACATCGGGCAAACATGTAATCATTTCTAATGTATATTCTGATGAAGCCCCTAGTGAAATTTGATAACCCAAGTGAATTTTGATCAAGTCCATTTTTCGTTCTCTAGTATTACTTCTCTGCATTGTAAAACCCTAGAGAATAAAATGTCCCTATGCATGGTATCAAAGTGATGATCGATCCCATAGAAGCTGCTCATCCTTGTCACATAATAACATAATGAGATCAAGCACTTTTCCATCACGATCTAAGGACATAATCATCCGTAAGGTACTGACATCATATGTATGGACAGGTCAAATCCTCAAATTTCTTGAGGGCTTTTACATGCTCATCAAGCCAAGAATTTTGATACCCACATTTAATGTGTTCAGGTATGATTTTGAAGGTATTCAACTAAATTGAAGCATTGTTCTCGTGGTTTTTTTATCCTCACAATACCTCTTGATAAAGCCTTGAAAATCTCCAGCCAAGGGTATCATTTTGGATTTGATTGAAGAAACGAGATCTATAATCTGTTTTGGGCCACAGTAGGCCATAGGTTGCATATTTAAATTTGCATAGGAAAGTTTGGGTGCTCAATATTTCTTTTCTCTTCATTCTAAACGAATAAAGTGGTCTTTATTTCTTTCATAAAGACCCAATTTTTATTGGACTGCCCTGATCTGATCTATCTCTTTCCAACACTTCTCCAGGATTGAATTGATAAAAGGTAATTTTTGGGTTATTGTGCTTTGGTTGGATGTGTTTTCATTAATATTTCTTGAGAGGCATCACTATTTGGGCATTTGATTGAATTTTTTGGTAACTTCAAACTGACTCTATATCCCCTGACTAAACATCTATTGTTTTCATCTTGATTTGCGCAAGATCCCATAAAGTGTGGCAAGTGAAGATAAATATAATTGTTTGCTCTTGAGAATATACAACTTGATAATCCTAGTATTGTGATTTCTTCAGGCAAGTTGAATGGGGAGACCATCTTCTTGATCAGCCCAAATGTTTTTCCTTGGGAGGCATAAGTTGGAACATGTTGATAGGTCTTCAAATCACCTATCCCAATAGACTAAGGATGTAATGAATGGCCCACCAATATTGCTATTGCAATGGTGTGGCGTATAAATTCAATGGAGACAAATTTGGGGATGTACTCATGTTTCTTGGTACAGCAAAAGAAATATGGGATGTTGGAAAAATTTTCTCAAGTAGATAACGATGTTAGCGTTCTAGCTTTTCAAAAAGATAGCCCAGTACAAGCAAGGTGATCTTACAGTGGCTGCATATTACAGTACCTTCCTTCTGTTGCAGGTGCGGGAAGTTAAATCACTATGACCTTCCCCAATGTGAATGTGCTACCGGGCATAAAAACCAAGGTGCCAAGTTCAACAAGCGAAGCACCTATGAGTTGCTAGCAGGGCTTTACAAAGAATATGAAACTGTAAGAACCCCGATCCTTCCCTTGAGAAATACTTTATGTCCGCACCATTTATAATTTTTTACTGAGGGATGAACAGACAAGGAAGGTTATCGATTCTGCTGGTGCAAGACATGAGCTCCCTCTGCACAACATGTTGAAAACAAAGGAACAACTTCTTTGGTTGAGGGAGAAGACCTAGGCATGGCCATCCTAATAAAAAGCGACAATGCTGCACACTCTACAATAAGTTAGATCGCTGTCCCTTAACCTATCTTGGTCTAACAAGGTGAGGACCCTAAAAATTCCCTTAACCCATCCCATGCCCGGTAAAAGGGCTGGGTTGTGCTAGGTAGGCAGCCAACGTAAAACTTTATCAAAACTTATCATGAATCCTGAACCTATAGTATATGTTTATGCTAGGGCATTCCCCAAAAGCGATGCTCTGCAGCGTCCAGTTGCAGCGAAAAATAGAAAAGGCTTCCCGCGACATTTTGGACAAACACGGGTAAATAAGCTAGTCCAAGAGAATAGGATTCGTCTAGCCACATGGAATATAAGAACGCTTACATGTAAGAGTATGAAGTTAGTGGATACGATGAGATGAATGAGAGTAAACATAACCTGTTTACAGGAAACTAAACGGAAAGGAGAAAAGGCTAAAGAAATAGATGAGTATAAACTTTGGTATACAGGAAAGGATAACAATAGAAATAGCTTAGGCATAATAGTAGACAAAGATTTAAAAGATAAAGTAGTTAATGTCGACAGAATAGGTGATAAACACTTATTAATTAAACTTATATTAAAAGAATAAATAGTTAATGTAATTAGCGCTTATGCACCACAAGTAGGATCAGAGGATAGAATTAAGAGACAATTTTGAAAGAACATGGATAGAATAGTTCGCCATACTAAATGGATAGAGGACCTTTTTAGGAGGGGGCTTAAATGGTCATATGGGTTTGGGAAAAAAAATAAGATGGGTGAGGCTATTCCAGATTTTTCTATGGCCTTACGACCTAGTAATAACAACTACTTACTTTGAAAAGCGGGATGAACAATTAATAGTGGATCACAAAAACACGTACTTTAAAAAACGATATGAATATTTAATAATCCATAAAAGTGGATCATATAAAAGCCAGATAGACTTCTTCCTAGTTAAGATAGATCGACCATCATGTAAAGACTGCAAGGTTATTTCCAAAGAGAGTTTGACTACCCAAAATAGAGTCGTGGTTGTGGACGTCTTCATAAAGACATGGAAGAAAAGGGGTGAAATTAATAGATGTCCAAGAACTAGGTGGTGGAATTTAAAAAAAAGAAAAATGGGATTTCGATAAAAAAACTTGGTGGTGGAGCGATGAGCTTCAGAAGGCCATTAGTGAAAAATGATCATGTTATAAAATTTGGCAGCGCAATAGAAATGATCAAAATTTAGAAAAAAATAAAAATGTCAAGAAAAATACAAAACAAATAACAGGTAAGGCTAACTTAAGGCATATGATAATCTATACTGTAAACTGAGAATAAAAAAAGGTGAAGAGAAGTCTTCAAATTAGCAAAAATGAGAAAGAAAACGGCATCAACATAAAGTTAGAAGTTTGGATGGATGCTCTAGAATCTAGAGGTTTTAAAATTAGCTGGACAAAGACATAGTATATGGAATGCAAGTTTAGTAAAAATACGAATAGAGATTGATGGCCAAGAAATACTAAAAAAAGTGTGTTTTTGATATCTTGGGTCAATAATCTAGAAAAATGGAGAGATTGAGGAAAATGTCACCCATAGAATTAGAGTTGGGTAGGCGAAGTGAAGATCTGCAACCAAAATAGTAGTATTAAAATCCCCACATCAAGAAATGGGTGCAATGGAAGCAATACCGTTGACCTCCTACCAGAAGGCTTTCGTAACATCAGGTCTGTTGGGACCATAAACCGTTGTGAACTTCCAGGTGAAATTGTCCGAGTTTCCCAAGAGGATGATGGATATCAAGTAGGATCCAACAAAAGAATAACTGAGACCGAGTAGGGAAGCGTCCACCAAGGCTCTTGGAATCCGGAGTCACCCACTTAACTTTGTAAGAATCTTCGTATGAGTGATTGAGAGACTGAAGTTTTTCCATACATCTTAACTTGGGATTGGATCAATACAAAAAATATTTTCATCTCTAAATAATGTCCTTCACATAAAAGAATCTGTATATTATTTTTGAATAAAATTTCTTTACATAATTCCATAAGAAGTGTAGTCAAGAAAACGTAAAGCACCTACTATATACCGATTTGATTGTTTTAACTAAACTCCACACTGGAGATGAAGGCAGAAATATAAAAAAACAAATAAAGGGTGAAAAAAGGACCTCTATTTTTCTTCTCAGAGAGAAGCCAATGTGGTCCTTCCCAACAACAATATCAGGCCCTAAAACCACCCAAAAACCATCCTCTTAAAAAACAAAATCAAAGTCAGTACAGAAAAGCACTTAACAAGCGACTTCTATTTTAATCTCATTCCCACTGTACCATAATCTACCCAAAAGAAGAATTCCAGTAAAGAGTTACACAACCGAAGGAAAAACAAAAAAAAATTAAAATTCCTTACCCTGACCTACCTGATTTAAACCAGAACAAGAAAACCCATAATCTTCATAATACTATATGCCGAAGACAAAAAATTGAAATGAAAAGTACAAAAAGTTGAGAAAAGAAAGAGAGGGGGCACTTAGAAAAAGTTGAGGAAAGAAAGAGAGGGGGCACCTGCAAAAGATGCCAAGCCACAGACATCCCAGCAAACCCAGCCCCTAAAACTGCAAATCTGATGAGAGATAAAACAGTAATCAGCAATGGGGAGAATGACAAATACAAACAAACAGTTAGAGAGAGAGAGTGAAAGGTGGGAAAGTGTTTTCAAGTGACCTGCGTGGCTTCAAGCTTGAAGAAGAAATATTGCTTCCATTTAATAAGCAGAAGGGAGAGATGGTTATGTGAATAAGGCATTTTGGTTTATGCTGAGGAGCGAGAAATGAAAGGAGAGAAACGGAACCTTTCGATAGCAACATACGAAAGTGGGGAGAGTGAGAAAGAAGACCATGGGAACTCTCTCCCGCTCTATCTTTTTTTGGTCTACACAGTAGAGAGAGAAACACCCGCTTTATTTTTTTGGTCTACACAGTAGAGGAGAAACACGGAAAACAGAGGATTGTTTGTACGTTTTAGAGAGAGAAATAGACAGAGAAAGAACTCTCTCTAGCTCTGGACATGTAGAGAGAGAAACACGGAAGAGCTCCGTGTTTTTATGGCTCACCACGTCGACTGGAGGAGCTATTGGCGATAAAAAATAAGAGAAATTTTCACGCATATCTTCTTCACTTAAAATCTTTTTCATGATGGGCGTGTGGCTTGTATAAGGCTGAGGCCAAAAACCATTAAAGTAAGGGGACCTTCAGGTTTCAGTACCAAAAATCACTATTATGCTTGAAAATTTATTTTCATCTCTAATTATTAAAAAATAAAATTTAAAAAATAGTGTAAATTAAGGAGATCTATTTGCGCTTGAAAATCTAAAAAATTGACGATCTAGATAATGCATTACAAAGTGTATTATTTCCAAGCCTTCGAGCCCTTTTTTTTTTTTATCCGATTTCTATGCGACCAAGCCCACGTATAAATGCGCGCCTCTTAATAAATTTACTTTTGAAATAGATTGTAAGACTTAATTTTTAAGGACACGTAGTCCCCATCATGGAGATCATGAATATGAAAAAAATAAATAAAATTAAAAAATTAAAAATAATGATTCTAATAAGAAATTAGTTTCGATTGTTTTTAGATGGAACACCTACTTGCATCCATCTTTCACATATATGCTTTACACTTTTTGGACCCCATATGTAGAAATACTGTCCAACCCGCATGAAACAATTGTCATGAAACAATTGTCCATTTTAGTTACGCTAATGTATCTCAAAGTCAAGATAATCGGATTTGAGGAGTTTACTTCATCGAAACAACTTCTAGTAAATTTTTAAGGTAAGCCTTAGTTTGATTGTTTAGGGCTTTAACCTTATATAAACTATTTTCCTTTCATGATATAATTTTTTAAAAAAAAACTAAATTACCCAAATTTAGCATCTTGAGTTGAACATTTTCAAGTTATTTTAAAAATTTTGGAAAAATCCAAAAATTGAAATTACTGTCTTTTTTATATAAAAAAAATTGGATATTAAATCTCTAAATTAATAATTGATTTTTTAAAATTTTTGATATCCATAATCCAAAGTTAAGGTTTTCCCTAAGATATTAAAATTATGAAATTAAGACTGTCTGAAATAAGTTAAAATTGGAAAAATTTTGTCAATTTCAGCCTAAAATTTTTTTTTATTAATTTTTATTTTGAATATTACAAATTAGGGAAAACCTCAATTTCAGATTTTCATATTTTGAATTCCAAAATTTTAAAGAAGTAACTTAATTTTTCATTTTGGAATCCAATATCCAAAAACTAGAATTTATATTTTCAAATTTTGAATATCCAAAATTTTTAAATCCGAAATGTGGGCAATTTGGTTGATGTGAACGTAATAATAGAAAAATTTTAAACAAATTTCTAATAACATAAAGTATAGGGGTATACATATATTTGTCAAAATAACATGACCTGGCCTAATCATTTCCATTTTAAATTTATATCGATAATGAAAAGAGAGAGAGAGAGAACAATTTACGCTCGTGCACCCTTTGAATTTTTCCCCGGAGAGTTTGTTCTTTACACTCATACTTATTTCTCTTTATTTATTTTTCTCAAAATGTTCTAACTTGGTCCGAAGTGAAGATTTCAAGGTCCTAACTTATTAAAATTTGGACCTTCACTCCAGACCTTGGACCTAGGCTGCAGACCTTGGGTGGATCCAATGTCGATGCACTTCAAACAAGTGTTATCAATATCAGATGACAACCAAACTGATAAGGAATTTGGTTAAGTCAAAACTAGTCTAATTATTGGTCAAACTGACTAGATTGGATTTTAGAGAATATATATTTATATATATAGAAGGTTATTTTAAGATGCTCATACTATGGAGTAATTTATCATGGCACTCAACAATTTCGGACACTTCTACACATTTGTTTTGTACATTGAGCATTTTTTTATTAATGGTATTTTTAGTTATTAGGAGGGTATGACATCATCAATATGGAGTGTGAAAATCTTATGTTTATATTTTCAAAGTTTTGAATATCTAAAACTTTTAAAGACAAATTAATTCCAATAGTGTTTAATTTCGTAGCTAGAAGATCCGAAATGTGAGCAATTTGGTCGATATGGACGTAATAAAATAAAAATTTTAAACAAATTTCTAATAACGTAAAGTATAGGGGTATTTATATATTTGTCAAAATAACATGACCTGGCCTGATCATTGCCATTATAGATTTACATCGATAATGAAAAAAAAAAAAGAAAGAGAGAGAGAACAATTTATGCTCGTGCGCCCTGTGAATTTTTTTTCCAAAGATTTTGTTCTTTACACTCATATTTATTTTTCTCAAAATGTTCTCACTTAGTGTCTGAAGTGAAGGTTTCAAGGTCCTAAGTTATTAAAATTTGGACCTTCACTCTAGACCTTGGATGGATCCAATGTCAAAGCACTTCAAACAAGTGTTATCAATATCAGATGACAACCAGACTGATAAGGAATTTGGTTAAGTCAAACTGGTCTAATTATTGGTCAATTGACTAGACTAGATCTTAGGGAAAAAAATATTATATATATATATATATAGAGAGAGAGAGAGAGAGAGAGAGAGAGAGAGGTAGGTAGTAG
>NW_006499563.1:288515-306256 GCF_000471905.2 Amborella trichopoda | reverse complement strand
GAGAGAGAGAGAGAGGGTTATGAGAGTTGCACACCCTCATTTTTTAAAACCACCCCCTAACAGTGAATGGGATGAGATGCATTCCCTCTACTTACAACCACCCTAAAGTGGCTTCACCATGCTCTGAAGGTGCCATGGTTCCCTATGATGACTATTGCATGTTCTCTCCATGTCTCGAAAGCTTCTTATCTTCTCTCGATGATGATGTGACATCATTGTCCTATGAGAATTTCACATTCTTATTTGATGACGAGGATATCCCTGCCTTGAAAAATGAAGTGGGCCCGAGGGAAAGCCCAATAGCCATCATCAATGATGTTATTGAAACGACAACAATCGAACCCATGATCGAAAACTTCATCAAACAAGAGGCATTTCATGAGCAAACTCTGTTGGAGTGTATCACCCCAAATGAAGAAGAAGGTTTTGAAGCAATCAGCGCCAAAACCTTAATTGTCCCTTCGCTCTCCAGTGATGAGCGACTCAGCCCTTCAAAGGGAGAAGAACCTTCAAGCATGGCTGCTGTCAATACCATGGTGATCGATAAAATGTTACAATTATATGGAGACAAGTTGCGCAACTTAAGGCCACCTTAAGGCAATTGCAAGCCGAGATGAGGTCAAAGGATGAAAGATGGAAACTATGCGTCAAGAGATATTGATATCCCATGAGGTTGAGTATAATCCCTCGGCACACCAAACCCTCTTTACCACCTCTCGACCACCATGTCAGCACATTGAAATGATGTCATCAAAAGAAGAGTTCGCCCCATCCACACCTCCCTCACTCCCAGTCTCTTCTCGATCGCTTCAGGTTGTGAATTAACTTGTGAAAGGCATGGTAGTCGAAGCATTGAAGAGATATAATATCCCAACGATATAAGAGTTGAATCACTATTAAAAACCTTACCCATCTTATATTGACCAAACTCCATTTCCACAAGGCTACCAAAGGCTCGACTTCCCTAAGTATGATGGCACTACCACCAAACTCCATTCCCACAGGGCCAACTTTGTTTCTGCTTGTGGAAATTTTGCAAAGAACAAGCATTTATTGCTTCGACAATTTGTAGGGACCCTTACAGGAGCTGCATTCAAGTGGTACTCTCGAATACCACCGGGATCGATTTCATCACGAGAACAAATGGAGAGAGAGTTCCCCAAGCGCTTCTATAACATAGAAAGGAATATGCAGCTTCATGAACCTCTTGATGTAAGGCAAAAGCAACATGAGCTAGTGATTGAGTACATCAAAAGGTGGCGCAATCTGGCCATCAATTTGGCCAGTCCAGTGAGCGAACTTCAAGAAGTGGAATACTGCGTAGAAAGAATACACCAAGAATTGTCAATGCATTCAATGCAATATGTCCCTCCACATTCGCCAAAATGATTAACAAAGCAGTGCAGATGGAAGACTTGCTTAAACATCATGGAAAATGTCAGAGCCTTGACAATAGTTGAGGATAATGATCAATCAATAGTCACCATGTCAGAAACCATGCACTCTTTGGTTGGGCCTCGATCTCATTGGGTCGTAAGATCATGCAGGGACCGGATGGGTGGGTCCAGCTCGAGATCACTCTCTCAAGAACCATAGTGTGTGAGGTGCATGTGCGGGCAGGTACCAACTAATGAGAGAAAATTATGGGGTGTGAGGTGGGACCTACCTCACGATGGGTTCATGACACGCTCGGGCGTTTACCGGTGCCCTCTTAGATCACGATGGAAAGCCTCATATCCTAAGGCTGGTTCGGCTTTAGCTCCCTTGCTCGCACTCTACGCCTTATGAACACACACGTATAAGATGACCAGACAAGTGGGTCAGAAGACCCAGACTAGTCGTTAGATGAGTATACATGTAAAAGGTTGGGGTGACGAGAGATTGTTTGTTAATTTGACAGCCTCTCGATACCATTTTGACAAACAACCTCATATAAATAAAGAAATAAATGAAAAGGTTTTAGAAAATGATTCATGTGGTCATAAGAAGGGTAACATAATGGCAGAGGAGAGAGGATAAAAGTCGAGGAAGTAGAGAGTCGAGGGAGAAAGAGAAACGAGCTTAGAAGAGCTAGAGGAAGAAAGAGTGTAAAAAGAGAGAGAAGGAGAAAAGATAATGAGAGAGAAGAGAGAAAGAGAGAACTAGAGAGAAGGAGGCGAGAGAGGGAGAGAACAAGGAAGAGATAAAGAGAGAGAGAGCGAGGAAGAAATAGAGAGGGAAAAAGAGAGGAGGAGAGAGAGAGAACGAGGAAGAGAGAGAATGAGGAAGAGAGAAAAGAAAGAAAGAGAATAAGTGAGAAAGAGAGAAAAGAGAGAAAGAGAATAAGTGAGAAAGAGAGAAAAGAGAGAGAAGTGATTAACTTCCTCCTTATTCGCATCGCGGATACAAGTGTCGAAAAATACCCTATAACAGCTTACCCCGCAAAATGTTGTGCTTCGAGAGAAGCGAGAAGGACAACATTCAGAATCAAAATTGGTCCTTCAACTTTCGTTTTTTTTTCTCAGACACCAGCATCAACACGACCAGCAAAGGGGGAATCGTGTCAAGCTTCTTCCCTGGGGGATAACCAAGGTGTTTCAATGACTGGGGGTCTTGTTTAAGGGCTTGTAGATCCGAGGTCATCAAGACTTTTGAGAGGAGAAAAGACTTGAGCTACTGGTGGGGCCCTTGCTTAAGGGCTTTTCTTCTCACTTCAGCAGCCCTTATTTTTTGTTCCAACAACTGGGGGCATTGCTTAAGGGCTTGTAGACCCAATTAGTTAGAATCAAGGTTTGTCTAGCAATTGGGGGCCTTGCCTAAGGGCTTTCATCCCAATCAGTCAGGCTTTCTTTTTAATCGTCTGGTGGGGGCCTTGCTTAAGGGCTTCCTTCCCACTTCAGGAGATGTTTGTGCTTCTGATAGGTAGTCAAAGGACCCTAACAGGGCGTATGAACTACTACGTCAAGGTTTGGAGTTTGTTTGATACGCTGGTTGCCTCTTTCAACCCCAGTCTACCGGATCCAGTCAGGGGCTTTTTGTTAGCCATCTTGAAAAGTCTGAACCATTGATAAGTGGGGATTTTGACGAGATGGTCTCTTTGGGGCTTGAAGCCCTAGTCTCGTTGGGTCTATTCAGAGGCTTTTTGTTGGTTATCCTAAAAAGTTTAGACCATTAGCAACTGAGAACCTTAGGGAGACTGTTACTCTAGATGTCAGTGGAGGTATTGGTCTAGCTTGATAGTCAATTGCCTTTTGGCAGCATCTTCGGCTTGTCAACATGACTTTGTTGTTTTCGGTGACTTCTTGAGAATGGGCTCTTTTAGCATGGGGCTCTAACTTGCCATCTTGTTGATTCTTCTTACTTCGGGGGTCATCTCATGGATTAACCCAGACAGTTGGAATTTTCTTAAGCTCTTTTTGGTTCAAGTAGTAGGGTACCCTCTTTTGGTGGGTGTTGACTCCCAGCCTATTGGGTTTTCTTGTCTGGAGTGCCGGCTGAAGCCGAATGTGGAGGCGAGCACTGCATCAACCTGCTTATTGGTTCGGATGTCCTTTTGGATTTTCACCTGAATAGAGGGGAAGCGGAGCTGTAGAACAATTTTCACCAACTTCCTTCTTTTATTGGGCTCTCTTGCCCGTGACCTCACGGCCACCTCTGCCATTTTTCCTAATTTTACTCACGGTGCCCTTTCGGGTTTTCACTGTGCTCTGTTCTTTTTCTTTACTCATGGTTTCGTGACCATGCCCATTTGTCATTTTTACTCATAGTGCCCTTTCGGGTTTTCACCATGCTCGTCTTTCTTTAAACATTTTTACCCATGGTTTCATGACCATGTCTGCTCATGTTTATTTATTACTATATATAAATGGAATTTGGTGTGGGTAATGGGTGATGATGGATGTAGATGGTGGTCTTGAGGGTTGTGTCTTCGAAGCTCACAAAAATGACAAAGCTTATTGGGGGTGAAGATGGATATTCGGCGTGGTAGCGCTCATTTTAATTTTAAATGAGGCTCAAAACATGGTGAGGGTTTATTGGGGATTCTGGAGATTTATGAAGGGTGAAATTTGGCTAGGGGAAAGTGGACTTGTATGTGGGAGGTGATCTCATGGTTACCATGAAAGGTACAGTTCACTGGGGAATGGAGTGAGTTTTTGTGAGATGATTTGGGTGAGCATTGGATGATTCGACTCACTGGGTGGTGCGGTGAGTTCTTATACGTGATGAAGGGTCTGTGATGGAGGGTACGACTCACTGGGGAATGGGGTGAGTTTTTGTGGGAGATGAATGGATTGGGCATGAAATAGTTCAACTCACTGGAGAATGGAGTGAGTTTTTATGAGAGATGAATGGAATGAGCAGGGGATGGTTCAACACACTGGGGAATGAAGTGAGTTTTTATGAGAGATGAATGGTTTGGGCATGAGATGGGGGAGCATGGATATTGCACAGAGATAGAGGTGTATGAAGAGGAAAGGTGCGTGAGAAGATCTCGAAGTGAGGAGAGAGAATGTGAAGAATGGGTGCATGTGAGAGAAAGACTTGTGCATGTATGAGTAAAAGAGAGATGAAGAATGTGAGAAGAGATAAACGCATGCATGCGGGGAGGAGTGCATGCGTGTGAGAGAGAATAGTGTGGAGAAGAGAGGGAAAGAAGAACGAGAGAAGAGAGAAATGCACGAGTGTGGAGAGGAGAGAAATAGAAAAGAGCATGAAGTGAGAGGAGAGAGAAATGCGTGCATGGGATATGCACACGCGAGGGAGGGTACACATGCGCTAGAGTAGCGCATGTGTGAGGGAGAGTGCACGCGCATGCGGTGCGCACACAAGGGGGCAAGAGGGTGCACGCATAGGTTCGGGCTCAGGGCAGGAGCCTGGCTCGACCCGTGCATAGAGGGGAGAGAGAAAGATGCACATGCAGGAGAGGGGGCACACGCGCGAGGGGGAAAGAGAGAAGGTCCGAGCTCAAGCTCGGGCTCGGGGCGAAGACCTAGCCCGACCCATTTATGATGAGAAGAGAGAAGGAGAGAGAAAATGGGGTCTGTTGGACACTAAATGGGTCCGACGGCACGATCCAGGGGCCCGATTTTGCTGACAAGTGGGCCCCTTCCTTCTTGGCAAATTTTTATGCACGTCCTGGCGCTGGTTTGTGCGACTCTAACGTTGTTTGACCCTAATTGACTATTTTGTCCATCCCCAAATTTTGTTTTAAAGAAGTAACTTCAAGGGCAAATGTGTCTTTTGGATTAATCCCTTCCCAAAGTACCCCTTTTTTTTTTTGAAATGACCAAAAAGTGGTCATAGACTGGGTTGAAATACAGGAATTGTGAGGGGTTATGGGGGAAAGGTAAAAAACACCTTTTGAAGGGGGAATATAAGAGTGGAAGGGGTTAATTTTTGCTCATTCTCACTCATTTTTTAAATTGTAGTAAGAGAAAGTGGGGGAGCCTTCTAGAGTGAGAAAGTGAGTTTTTAGGGGGCATTCAAAGGGGTTTTCTTCTTGTGAGGTGAGGTTCGATGGCGGGGGCATCTCGTACTCAGGAATTTGGTAAGCTCACTCTCTCCCATGCTTCTTTTTGGTCCTTCTCACGCTTCCTTAGTACTTTATATGATTCTTTTAGCACATTAATGCCTCTATTTTAGCGCATAAGCATTTTTTATGCTCATTAAGCACCTTAGCATTTTCTTGAGCACTTAACTAGCTTTTTTAGGGCTTTTTAAGCATTTTTGTCACTTTTTAAGTATTTTTGGCACTTTTTAAGCATTTTTTGCACTTTTTAAGCATTTTTTGCGCTTTTTAAGCATTTTTAGTCCTTTTTAAGTATTTTAAGTGTTTTTAAGAATTTTAAGTGCTCTTCAAGTATTTTAAGCACTTTTTAAGCATTTTAAATGTTTTTTAAGCATTTTAAGCACTTTTTAAGCGCCTTAAATGTTTTTTGGGCATTTGTTATGCTTTTGGAGTACTTTTAAGATTTTTTGAACATTTTTAATGCTTTTCGAGCACTTTTAATGTCTTTTCAGCACTTTGAATGCCTTTTGAGCACTTCTAATGCATTTTAAGCATTTTTAGTGCTTTTTGAGCACTTCTGCATGGATTTCACCTGAATGGAAGGAGGCTCTGCTGGGGTTTGTTTGGCTTGGGTACATCCCACAGTTCATTTTACTGAGCATCCCCAGGGGTGCCTTAGATTGGTTAGGCACTTTTTTTTGTCCAAAGTCCGGTTTACAAGGGAGGTGCTATTAAAATTTTGATAGGCCTTGTGTCGTCGTTCTTTTTTTGGTTTTTAGACATGCTTCTTTTTGTGTATCACGGACCTATTTGGGGCTTTGTCCTTTCTCGTACTTATTCAGATGACATGCCTTCGAGCAGGTATGTTCCTAGGTTAGGCGAGCTTGGGATTGACTCTTTCACAATTGTTAGTCTTGTGAGAGGGGTGCCTATATGGCTTACAAGGTCTACTCATGCCTTGCAATGGCCTTTGATTGTCACTTTCGCAAGTGACAGTGCTTGTTTTTATGTCCGAAAGACTGAAGACGGGGAATCGATCGTCCGGGAGGAGGGAATCCCGATATTCCATTTCTTGCACCGAGATTTGGATTCCAGATCTTCGCAGCCTCGGGAAATGGATGGCCAAGACAAAAGGATTAATTTGGTCCCCTGATGGACTCCAAATGCAGGGGAACCTCAGTTTGTGAAGGGGAATAGCCCTTGGACCCTTGAGGTGCTCCATGCCTATGAAGATGACCTCAATTTTGCTTCCTTGTTAGTAGCAATTTAAGTTTTGCGAGACACTTCGATTGCTGTCCAACTATTATGAGGGCCCTTTTAAAGACCTGGAGCCATGTCAGCAATTCATGGCATTTTGGTCATCGTTAGGGTGGCTACTCCTTATTGGACCTGCATTTTGTTAAGAGCCTCCCAATGATGGGGGCTATGTATGACGAGTTTGTCATGTACACCTCATTCATCTTTAGAGGGGAACCATTGGGGGTCGAAACACCTCCTCCCGGCCTTCAGGATACATTTGAGATCTATCAGCTACTCAGCTCACAGGCCAATGATGGCCAAGTGAGCTTTTCTCGTTGGATCGAATTCTTCTATGGTGAGCTCCCAAATGCGGGCGAGCCCGAATACTATGCTCTGGGTGGTAAGGGCAAAGAGAGTGTGGAAATCATTTCCGCGACCTTCTACACCGGTCTACGAGGGACGACGTTTATCTTGCAACATAATTGGCTCTTTTTCTATGTAAGTTTGCCAATTCTGGGTCTAGCAATGTGATCCGATCAGACTGTTTCTTCGCAGCTTGTGCATGGCACGAGGATGCCAGTATGCCTTAGCACAATCTGTGCTATGCATCATCTATTATGGCCTTGGGTCGATTTCACAGGGTAAGCCATACAAAGGGGGAGATGGACCAGGGCTAGTAGGGGGAAGGGCCTTCCAAGGGAATTTCAAGACAGCATTCCCCATTCATTACTTGTTCGGTTGCCTTTCAACTTACTTCCCGAGCGCTTACACGACGAGTGCCACCTTATCTGAGACCACGTGCACCCAGCTTGTGAAGATCGCTGGTAAGAAGGCCAAATTTCATATCCCCAGTCATGCCTGAAGCCTCTTTGGAGGGGATTCTTTCTTCACCCGTCGAAACTCGTTTCCCATGGGTGGTCATACTGATCGTGCTTTTGTCGATCAGCTGGGCCATGAGCTCGACGGTGCTTCCACTAGTATCCCCGATCTGATGTTCTATTGAGCATAAGGGGGTGCATTCTACTCGTTCGAACACCATTTGACTCGAAACTCGAGGCATACTACCCTCACCTCTTTGTACGACAACATGGGCTAGATCAAGGGTGTCCATTCCCTGTTCTGTTTGAGAAGTGATACGAGAAAGAGGGCTTGAAGAAGAAGAAGGATGACTTGGGGACTTGCCGAGAGTCCTGGAAGGCAGTACATGTAAGAACAGCATGGGCAACCTGCCTTGACCATACGGAGCTGAACAAATTTGTTGTTCCCCATTATGGCATAATGGGTCAAGCTATAAAGGCCTACTAGCGTTGGTGGAGAATTACCAACAGCTGGTATTGGCAAGTTGATCATCCTTTGAAGGGGGAGAATAGCACTTGGAGACATGATAACAAGCAAGTTAGAAATTTCATGTCGCTTGCCGTCATGAAGCCCTTTGAATTGGAGTACCCCCAAGATTGGGAGCAACTTGGGGTCCCATGAGCAATCGTGGTGGATGAGGAGTCCCCACAGGTGCTTTCACTTAAAGAGAGGACAAGGACTCTCTTTGATGATCTCTGCTCAATTTTATAATTGAAATAGGGCCATAAATTTTGCGGTTGAGAAGGGCACCCTGTCTAGGATTATAATGCCCTCATAGGTAGTGGTCCCCATTCAGTCCCTGACACCGGTTTTTGCTATGGCCATGTTTCAAAAAGACCTGAGCCTCCTCAAAGGGAGAAGGAGACCAGATTGACCAAGTCAGCATCCGAGTTTCAGCATGTAGCTGGTCCTCCTTATCCAGCCTCGCCTGAGACTGATGGCGCGACTATTGTTGCCGCGGGACACTCTGATTCTGATAATGTCCCTCTTGTATCAAAAGTCAATTCCCTCGGTTGCGCACCCGGTGTGTGAATCAGCAAATGTTGAACCCATTCCTTCTTGGTAGGTCAGCTTCGACTTGGTTTCTTGTTCGAAGGAGAGCGAAGCTCCCTCAGTGATGAGGATAGTCTGTATGGTAGGTGGGACCATTGATGTTGGCGTGGATAACGTTTCGGGGGAGGGCCTTGACAACCCCTAGTTGCTTCCCACTTTGATGCCACTGATGTAGTTAAGGCCTTGGTCTTTTTGGCTTCAGATGTCGAGTCCTTCTCGGAGCCAGAAGGGTCTTTGAGCACGGGCCTTGGTGACACGCCCTTAGAGATGGTTTCTGCTCTCGCAGTTATTCCAACCAAAGTTTCTTTAGCCCCGAGTTCATCAACGATCAGCCCACCCTTTAGTGCAAAGTTCGCCATGGTCATTGGCATGCTACAGTTGGGTCCCCAATTATTGAAAGGGAGTTCCCTTGCGGAGCTCGGTTCCGAGATTGCTAACCTTCGTGGCAGTGCAGCTGCACTGAGCACTCTAGACTGTGAGAAGGAGTTCCTCACCCATTTTGACAATCTTTTGTGTGAGTTGGAGAATTGGCAAATAGAGGCCTTGAGGGAAGAGTTGGAGGCAAATGAGCTTCAGGGGGCTCAACTGACCTCGTTGGAGGCTTCACTTGTGCAGCATCGTGAACAAGTAGATGCATTCATCCAAAGGAAGGTTGCTCTAATTGCTCAAAAGTCCAACTTCAACAAGCAAGGGACTGCCCATTTGACCAAGATGAGGGCTTTGAAGTCGGAGATACTGAGGATGACCAATGATTATGGAGAGATGGAGAGAGAAGTTAGTCGATGGAGAGCAGAGAGTCAGATTCTATCTGACGAGCTGATCGGGTTCGATCGCACCATTGAGTTTGAGACCACTTCCGCATCATAGGTTGCCCAGGCAATGACGAACCTCAGGGAACACACACAAATGGCTATTGGGTGTTCTGAGGCGGCGAGAGCAAAGATCAGCTAGGTCGTTGATCATTTCTAAGGGTGTTCGTCTTTCCGTCCCTCTTTATTGTTTCTTACCCTTTCTTGTATGCAGACGTTGACAAAATACATGGAATGAAATACCACTTTTGGCTCACGTTTTAATCCGCCATTCTCATTTTTGGTTTGCATAGCTTTATCCTTGGTTGTTGTCTCATTGAGAGTGGTGAGCCATTGAGAGCCTCTCTTGTGAACACATTTTTAAATGCCCTTTCGAGTTTTCATTCAAGTCCTTAGGGTGTGCGTCATTTCTAGTTTTCGCAAAACCCTGAGATTTTTTTGTGGTGCTTGTGCCCATGGTTTTACACCATCCGCCATTTCTCATTTTTACTCACGATGCCCTTTCGGGCTTTCACCGTGCCCAATTTTTTATTTTTGACTTTTTTTTTTTAGTCACGATAGTTGATGGTGCTATCATGCCTTGTCATTTTTTCTTTTTTCTTTTCTTTTGACTTTCTTACCCATGACGCCTTTCAAATTTTTGTCACGTCCGTCTTTTGGGGAGGCATCTTTAAGGTCATGCAATCGGGACCGTAATGGTATTGGGTTTTAAGGTCATACACCAAGACCTGAAGGCATGTATAAGGTTGCACCTCCAAGACCGTAATGATAGTGTGGATGGGTTGATGAGAATCTGGCTTAGAGAGAGAATATTCAAAGGTGAAGGCAAAGCATCTTGGGGAGTTCTAGTAACTCGGGGAGGATTAGTTTGAGAGAGGGGAGGTTCATGAAGTGAGGGAGATGGGGGTGAAGTTCTAGAAGATGAGAGTAATGAATCGGGAAGGACCACCATACTGAGTGCATGACGAACTTCATATTGCTGGGAAGAAGGGTAAGAGACTTTGGCATATTCGATCCCTTTTCTTGCGTCGTGTTGAGCAGCAGCTACCTCAATGGCTTTGAATGGGGCAGTCATCCCTTTGTCATCTTTTAGTCCTTGATTGGTCATGGGTTCATAATCCATCTTCATCAAGATTTGATGGGCTTGGTGACTATGGAGCTCCCATTCTGGAAGCACTTTAGTGGCCCCAAGTTCATCAAGACTTCGTGTCTCTGAAACAAACCTCAGTAATGGTTTTAAACCTGTAAATTTCAAGGGGACCTCTTCTACCTTAGTCTTCCCTTTTATGATGACCTCCAGTTGACCAAAAAGTTCTTGAGCTTGCTTCCTTATATCAGTAATGGTGGCCTAATCCAGGTGGTCGAGCTGAGGAAGAGGGGAGTTACTAGAAGCTTGGGCTGGTGAAGGGGGAGTGTCATTCGTAACTAGGTGAATCATATCTCCTCTAGCCAAGGAGACTAGAATGTGCAAGACCTTTTGGGAATTGCACACGTAAGTTGACCTTTGGGTAAGGTAAGCGCTGTCCTCCCCTCTTAAAGAGGTTGGGATGCGCAAGACCTTGTGGTTGGATTGGTTAGCCTCAATAGTCTGGCGTGATGCTTCTGCCTTTAGGAGGAGAATGGGGATATGCAAGACTCTTTCGTAATCCGGCATGTAAGTGATCCTTTGTGCCAGAGCGTCAATGCCCATGACTTCCTCATGCTTTGTAGTAGGTTTTGGCTCGGTCATCATTAGGTATGACTCAGGAGTCGGGGGAATGGGGGATGAAGTTTGGCCCTCATGGTATTCGGGTGGTATTTCCAAGGGAGAGTTGGGGACATTTGCATGGATGGAAATTAGAGAGAGTACCTTGACATTTCTCTCCTCCTCTTGGAATATGCTGAGGAGCGTTCTTCCCACATCTTCCGCATCATTATGAGAAGATCCCTCCAGCTTCCTTATGGGATGAGCTTATGCGGGAATTATTGGCTCTTGGGGTGGTTCAAGATTGGCAAAGTAGTATTTTGCACCTAAATAATGAGTTTTAATGATGGGGAAAGGTCTTTTATCAACATAGACCGTGTATTGTCTCCCCTCTCGACTGTACTTGAAGCATTGGTGGAGCGTGGATGGGACCACCCCTTGGTCATGCATCCAGGGCAGGCCAAGCAAGATGTTATACGAGGTATCCATCTCAATCACATGGAACTGGGCATAATCATTCAAGTCACCGATTTTGAGACAAAGATAGATCCTGCAAGCCGGCTTCTCCCCTGACTGATTGAACTACTGAATTGTGAGGTTCATTGGTGTGAGAACGTCGGGGCCCAACCCTATGCGAGTGAGATTCCTTCTCGGGATGAGGTTTACAATAGAACCTTCGTCAAGCGTGATTCGACTGGTGAGGTGGGCATGCAACTCGTCAGTCACGAAGATGGGTCGATTGTGAAACTTCCCTCCCAATTGAAGGTCGTTGTCAAAGAAAGTGATGACCATACAGTTGTTTAGGATCACAGGGTCCACTTCAATCCTCTCAACTGCAGTCTCATATACTTCGAGATGGGAGAGAGCTTTTATGAGGGCCATACGATAATCACCTGACAACATAAGAGTGTCATAGACACTCAATAAGGTAGGAAGTCTCCTTAGGTGTCCAACCACATCATACTTGACTTTGTCATAGTTCAGTCATGGACTCCTGGGTTCGCCACTGGTTTCGGTGGTATGGGAGGTTGTGGAACATGTTTGGGTAACAGAGGGTCGTTTGTGGGTGTGGGCTGGCTTGATGGCACAGTCGGGATAGGTTAAGTAGGTTGAATGGTCGGAATGGGTATAGGCTGGCTTGATTGCGCATAGGTTGGTCAGATTGGATGATTGGAACGGGTACATGATGGCTAGATTGTGCAGCGAGGGTAGGTGTAGGTAGAACGGGGGATGATGTAACTTGAGGGGGTTAAGGATTTATAAGGAAAGTTGGAGACATGTTTGGGTATGGAACTAAGGGTGGTCCAGGGTATTTGAGGAGGGCCAGTGGGTTAGATGGAGTGTTTGGGTATGGCATTAGTAGTGGACCTATGTATTTCAGGAGTCTTGGTTGTTTTGGTTTTTGTATGAGTGGTTGAAGTTTCCTTAAGTCAATCTGGCTGACATTGACCATCGCTTCAGTGACTCGCACTACATGGCATGCTTCAGAAGAAGAGTAACTCTGCCCTTTTGTATCTATCTATTGTTGTTTCAGCTCGAACTTAGGAGGCCATCAAGACTTTTTGGGCCACATGTTCCAGTATCGTTGGATCAACTCTTCAAGAGTGGGAAGGGGTATCTTCTTGGACCTGGAGGCTAGAGCATCAGCAACGGTTAGAAGACCAACTGCTTGTGCCACCATCTTCTTCATTTGCTTGTAGTGCTACTTACTGGTATTGCAGCTATTAAGCTCTTCGTCGAGGGCCCCAAAGTTCAGGCACTCAAGAGTAAGTTCCAAGAGAGACGAGTTGAGAGAAGTAGGGTTTAAATAATTGGGGATAAAAGAGGGGGGAGATCTTTTTCATCACTTAAGTTGGACCGAGCCAGGTAGCTTTTGAGGTCATCGCCTATATTGGACTCAAAGAGGCTATTAACATCTTCACTCTCATTAGACGTGATCAGGGATCTCTTTACGTCATAACCCTTGTTGGACGTGTGCAGGGGACCTTTAAGGTCTTTACCCTGCATGGACCATTGAGGGGTGTTTTTTAGGTACTCACCCTTATCGGATGAATGAGGGGAGATTTGGTTAGATGCCACCCGTGGGACAACTTCTTGACCAGCTTGTAAACTCCGATCATAGCCATCATCGAGCAACGTGACTAGTTTAGGAAGGAAGTCTTGCAAGGTTGGCAAAGGAGGAACATTGCTTCAACAGGGGGTTAGGGTATTCTTCTCCTTCGGCGAGCAGCTCGCGGGGCTCGCCTACCTTTTCCTTTCTTATTGACAAGAGCAGGTTGGCAAGGCACATGGGGTCTAGGTGCCATGTTTGCCTGGTGAATTGCCTCCCTCTTCATGGACTTCATTCTACTTCGCCCCCTGTAAGTTTGCCAAGGTTGTGAAGTAGAAGGCTCCTCGGAGTCAAGGGATTGAGGAGGTGCATCTTCACACGGGGTTTGTTCTTGAATGTCTTCTTGTACCATCGGGCCAGGGTATTGAGTTGATTCTTCGTGGTCCAGGAGAGGGACGTTCACTGCTATTCGTCCTCTTTTCATCTTCCCTTGTACAAGAACTTGGAAGCCGAAACACTGAGATATGTCATGGCCTATTATCTGATGATATGGGCACCAAAGATTTTCAGACCCTTGGACTATGTTCCTTCGTTGTCTCGATGGGCGAGGGGAGTTCGTCCCTTCTTGGACCATCATGGCGAATATGGTGGGGGAGAAGGTCGACCAACAACTCATCAGAATGAAGCCTTCAAACTTGTTCTTCTTCTTGGACTGTGACCATGTGAGAGGCTTTAGCAGTCTCAAATGCCTTCTTGAGGCTATCCAACTGTATTTGACCTTTCTGAATCAGTGCTTCGATGTGGTCCTTAAGGGACTGAATGCCCAACATCCGGCGGTATGGACAATACCTGTTATTATTCACAAGTCCGGCCTCATCTGACCTCTTTGCCTCAGGAAGGGCAATCATTCATTGCTCTGACAACATCATAAGGAGAGTCAGGACCCACTCCTTGTCAAAGTTGTAGGTCTTGTTCATCTTTTCTTCCCAATAGTCCGTTTGACAGAGGCCTTGAGGTTGTGGCACCCTATTGTAGGACTGTGATTGTTGTTGCCCTTGTTGAGGGGTCTCTTGAGTTTTTAAGGGCAATATTTCCATGGAAGTGTCCAAGGTTTGAAAAGGGGCTTGGTCAATGGAGTGCTTGGTCGTCGAAACGGTGATTGTTGCACTAATCACACCTCTTTGCTGGCTGTCGTAGGGTTAGTGCGGTTATTACCAATATATCGGTTGACTCCTCCACCCAAGGGTTGGTACATGGCCAAATCCTTCCATCTGGCATTGAACTGATCAACGGGCTGATCCGGTCCCTGGGTCATGGTAAGAATTTTTATGGCTTGTACTTCCCTCTCAACCTCATAGAAGCGCTTGTAAAATAAGTGATCCATCTCCTCCCAAGTTTGAACAGAGTTTGGCAGGAGACGAGCATACCAACTGGATGTCGGTCCGTCAAGCGTTTCTACAAATAAAAGGAGGAGGTGTCTGTCGTTTGAAGCCGTCTCTTGGAATGCGGACACAAAGTGCGCAATATGCTGATGGGTGAGCCCGCACCATTGAAGACTGAAAGTCTCCCCTTTTGGTAATTAGCTAGGAATGGCAACAAGTCGATGAATACGGGGTAGGGCTTGCGATAGAGGGTTGTCTCTCGCACCCCAGGGATTTGTGTATTCCGTAAGTTGTAATTGACCACAGCGTCAATATCAGCTTGTGTAACTGGGTGAGAAGGAGTCTGAGGCACCGTGGGGAGAGAATGACCCTATGTTGATAGAGGAGGTGGTTGCCTAAGCACCTAATCCACGGAATGCAATATCTATAGCTAGCAGACCCCATGATGGGACGAGTTTATCGGAGGCCTGTCATTCTCTACCTGATTAAGCCTCTCCACCATTTGATTGATGACCTCTTCCGGTTGGGCTATGTGATCTTGAGGCTCATCAGTGGTTTGATTATTAACGATGGCCTCAGCCCTCTTCTCGAGGAAGGAGGTCTCGAGCATAATTGGGGCTTTGTATCGTCGGGTGACTCAGTCCGTGAGCCCAGTCAAAAGGGGCCGATTGAGCTCGGGCTCTACTAAGAGACTGGGTTGTCATCAGTTTGCGATGGTCTTAGGACCGTGGGTTTTGATGACTCGGGCCATCTTCAATGAC
The DNA here is from genome assembly GCF_000471905.2 of Amborella trichopoda. Next base: position 290,932 of record NW_006499563.1, on the reverse strand, counting down.
CTCAATGACCATGCACTGTTCTTTCCCCTTTGTTTTGGGCTCCGTCACTGACTGCATCGAGTAGAAAGGATTCTCTCTTAAGAGATCGATGGGTTCATGTAATTCCAGTACCTCGGGCTTCCTCGTCTGAGCAATCTGTACACCCTTCTCGTGCTTAATCCTTATATTCCAATACACCTTCTCCCAAAACTAGAATTGGGAGCAAGATTAAAGGCGGTTGGCTCTTCTCAAGCAGGCCAAAATCACCTCAGTGAGGACCTGAGAGAGCCAGTTCTACAGTTTCCTTGGGTGTTCTTGGTTTGACTGGGAGAGACGAAAGATGCTGGACTTTCTTGACCATAGGAGCTCTGCCTCGAGCTCGCCTTCAAGAGCCAGCACATGGAATTGTTGAGGGGAGTAGAGAAGGGTACTCAACAAGAACGTCTTGGAGTACCATGTAGTCAATGGTTTTGATGGAATAGGCAAGGCAAACGGGGGAAAAGGCATGTGCCAGTGACCTTTACCCTTGGAGCTCGGGGCAATCCGTGGGTCAGGTGCTTGTGCACGGCTCGTGAGGGGCTCCCGGGTGACTTGGGGGTCGACCCGAGCTCGAACAGAAGGCCCGACTTTAGGAATACCGGCCTCACAAGGCAGCGTGCATGATGAAGTGGTCTTGCGACCACCCCTCACTGGGTATGCAGGCATGTGTGTGCTTGAGGTGTCATGGATTTGGTGCCACCATGTGCTAAGCGATAGAGATCCATCATGCTTGGTGAGGCAAACCTTGAGTTGCCCTTGTGTGTGGGGCTAGGTCCTAAAAGACCCAACTTGTGGTGGTGTACCAGGGTAGTCTTGAGGCTGTCCCGAGATGTGGACTCAGTGGGTAAACCATGAAATCTTAGCAAGTGGGTGAGAGGGAGTGGCCTTGAAGCCTCCTCTTTGTGTCAAACTACTGGGAAGACTAACAGTTTGGAATGATTAAGAGTGGGGGGTGGCCGCATGGCAACCCACAGAGGCAATGGCAGGCATTCTGCCAATCGTTGAAGAGAGAGAGGTGGCATTTCGGTTGCCTCGAGCAGTGACTGACAAGTGTTTTTTTGGTAACTGGGTGAATGCGGTGAGCAGTGGTCGTAGTGCCACCAATGCAGGTGACACCAACGGGTGGGCCGTTGATGCCAGTAGATGGGGAGTAAGGGACTTGAGGGTCCCTTCTCACCTCGAGCAGGGTGAGAACCCTGGAGCGCAAAACTTGGTCCACGCTCAAGAGAAAAGTAGGGAGCGAGGTTTGTGAAACCCGTCCTCAGGGGACAAACTCACGAGTGTGGGGATGACGAAATCCCCAACTCGGACAAAAGGATTAAATAATCTTTAAGGCATGTGTGTGTGTGAAAAGCAGAATGCTTAGTGAGTAAACTAAACCGACAATGGGGTAGCGGTGTCCCCATTGGAGTCTCGAAACTGGTTGGGCCTCGATCTCGTCGGGTCGTAAGACCATGTGGGGACTTGGATAGGTGGGTCCGGCTCGAGATCGCTCTCTAGGGAACCACAGTGTGTGAGGTATACATGCAGGCAGGTACCAACTAATAAGAAAGAATTATGGGGTGTGAGGTGGGACCCACTTCACGATGGGTTCATGACACACTCAGGCATTTTTAGGCGCCCTCTTAGAACGAGATGGAAAGCCCCCTAGCTTGAGGCTGGTTCAGCTTTAGATCCCTTGCTCGCACTCTGTGCCTTATGAACACACACGCATAAGATGACCAGACAAGTGGGTCAGAAGACCTTGACTTGTCATTAGATGGGTATACATGTAAAAGGTGGGGGTGACTACATATTGTTTGTTAATTTGACAGCCTCTCAGCTCCATTTTGATAAGCAACCTCATATAAATAAATAAATAAATGAAAAGGTTCTAGAAGATGATTCATGTGGTCACAAGAAGTGTAACATAATGGTAGAGGAGAGAGGGTAAAAGTCGAGGAAGTAGAGAGTCGAGGGAAAAGAGAAAAGAGCTTAAAAGAGATAGAGGATGAAAGAGTGTAAAAAGAGAGAGCGAGAAAACAGAATGAGAGAGAAGTAAAGAGAAGGAGGAGAGAGAGGGAGAGAACAAGGAAGAGTTAGAGAGAGAGAAAGAAAGAAGAGGGAGAAAGAAAGGAGAAGATAGGAGGAGAGAGATAGAGAGAATGAGGAAGAGAGAGAGAGAGCAAGTGAGAGAGAGAGAAAAGAGAGAGAGAGGGAGAGCAAGGGATGGAGAGAAAGGGAGAGGCCATCGGCCTGGTTGGGAGAGAGAGAGAAGGAAGGAGAGAGAGAGAGAGGAGGAGAGAGAGAGAGAGAGAGAGAGAGAGAAGAAAGAGAAGAGAGAGAGAAGAGTTAGGTACGTGGTGCTCTGACAGACGTGGGCGTAGGTGGAGCGAGAGTACAGTAGAGTGAGAGTAGTA